>ONZH01001971.1:0-355000 GCA_900303285.1 Rhinella marina
TCGGCCGAAAATTCGTTCCTAGGAACGCTAGTGCCGATAATCGGCCCGTGTAAAAGTGGCCCTAATCAGCCGACGAACGAGCAAAACGCTCGTTCGTCGGCTGATTGGATCTTTTGTAAAAACCAAAAGATCCGATCTGTCGGGCGCACATCATCGCCCTGTGTAAACAGGCGATGTGCGCCTGACAGCATGGAGCTTCCAGGCCGCACGCGAGCGATACAGCGATCACTCGTGCGGCCCGGCGCTCGATTCATCGGGCCATGTAAAGGCTCCCTGAACGAGCGCCGATGTCGCTGATCGGCGCTCGTTCAGGGAGACTTTATCGGCCCGTCTAAAAGGGCCTTTAGTCACCAGATCAGGTTCTCTACAGACACTGAACAAGCAGATCACTGCTGACTGAGGGTTGTGAGCTCAGAGGACTGCAGAATTTTGAATGCAGCTGGGTATAGGTTATGTTTCAAGATCAGCAGAAGATAAGTGGAGCAATGTATTTGTAACGTTACTCTGCATTAGATGTAGACGATGCTGAATTACAAAATAGTGTCCAATGGTGGATGATTTAAAGGGGTCCTCATAGACTTAGAAATGGCCATCATTAAAGTGAATGCTTATCCTTTAAAGGGGTATTCCAGTTGTTACAGGATGGCAGATGCGTATTAGATTGTTGGGTGTCCTACATATGGAACCCCCACTGAGCACAAGAATACCCCTCGGTGCCCCCCAAGATGAATGTAGTAGCAGGTTGAGCATGTGAGCTTCAACTCTATTCATCTCTATGGGAGTTCTGGAAATTGCTGAGTGCTGTACTCATGCTTGCCACTCCATTTATTTTGGAGAACTCCAAGGGGTACAGGATCCCTGTTCTCGTGACCGATGGGGGGCCCAGAGGTAGGACCCCCACTATCTAATAGTTAGCCCCAATGCTGTGGATAAGGAATAACTTCTAACAACCGAATACCCCTTTAACACAATATTGTTTTTAGGCCCAACAATGAGTGCTTTTTAATTTATTTTTATATACTTTTTAAATGGCCAAAGCTTTACGTTCCTCCAAATCTTCTGCATAATCAGTGTTAAAAGAAACATTTTGACTGTCGCCACTAGAGGGAGCTTAGGAACGTACTGCAGTTGTCTTATTATTTGCAAGAAGCTCTTTAGCTCCCCCTAGTGATGACAGCAAGTAATACAAATTATATCTTTTAGCAAATTGACTGTGTAGGGAATTTGGAGCTCTGTATCAGGAAAACAAAGCTGTGACGGTTCTAAAGATATATTAGGAAATTAATCTACACAGAATTTTCACCATATTATCATTAATGGTGTGATATTTTACTAGAAAATACAGAAATTTCCTGCTGTAATTCTCATCACAGAAGCTGTATTATAGGGAGGTCCATTCATAGTCCTCCGCAGTATGATATCTCCAGTTTTCAGGATCTGGAGGACCTCCTCCTCATCTTATGCTCTTATAATTGAATGGAAATTTTAGCTGGCTGGCGCCAATGGAAATGCGTATAACTGTATGGGGGATATAGATCACCAATTTTTTGAAAATTTTTTGAGCTGGTGGAAATGTCACCAGTATCAGTAGATATTTTGCATGAGCTTTCTGATCTCAAAACCCTGTGTTGTGATCACAGGTATACACTGTACCTGTAGGCACTTTATATAAGTTGAATATTTTAATCTAACGCGATCCTTAAAGGGGACATGCACTTTAATATCAGACTCAATGTATATTACTGACACCTGAGGGAAGAGTAACCTACGTGTGCATGCCATATACTATGACTATCAGGATAAAGCACCATACATGCCAAGGAAACCACTCTGTTGGCCGCCATTCCTGAGATCAGCCCTAACTCTTGGTCTCAGCAGACCCTTATTTTCGGACTCTGGTCTAAATAGGTCCATCTTCTCAATGTCCCTCAGGGCCTCTAGAGCTCCGGGTTCAAGGATAGGACCTTCATTTACTTGCCTAAGGCTTCTTGTTTTTTACCTATCAGTTTTAAGCTGGTCCATCCAGGATAAAAGTTGCCTATTGTATTCACGCCTTGCATGTCAAAAAATAGCAATATCAACATAGTAATGTGATGATTTTGGGGTCTCGCACTTGTAGAGATCAGAAGTAATAATTAGGCCTGGGGTAGGACGGAGACGCTTGTATGTAACTTCACTTGATGTTAGATTAGGGTTTCTTGGGTCCACCAGAGTTAAAGGAGTTTTCCGACACCCCCGCCGATCAGCTGTTTGAAGAGGAGGCGCGCGCCGTATCAGCGCTGCCTCCTCTTCGCTGTTTACATGCTGGCCGACACGGGGTAGTGGTGAGTAGGTGTAATTACACCCCACCGCCCCATTCATTTCTATGGGAAGAATCGCTCCATACAAGTCTATAGAAGCGATTCTTCCCATAGAAATGAATGGGGCAGTGAGGTGTAATTACACCTACTCACCACTACCCCCGTGTCGGCCAGCATGTAAACAGTGAAGAGGAGGCAGCGCTGATCGATCTGATATTGATGACCTATCCTGAGGATTAGTCATCAATATATATAACTCGGAGAACCCCTTTAAGGAATCTGAAGGCCCACTTTCCAGCATGCTCCCTTGTAACTTCACAAAAAAAAATAAAAAAATAATTTATCACTGCCGACAAATGCTATAATGTGTATAAAGACCTAAAAGTTACCAAAAATTTATTGACCTACTAGTTGAGGCCGGTCACTGTTGAACCATGTTATCCTTGCTGTTTTAGGGCCCATCATGTCAGAGTCTGGAACCACCAGAGGATCATCTAGTCCAAGGTTCCTAAACTCCAGTCCTCAGGACCCACCTGACGGTCAGGTTTTCAGGATTTCCTTAGTATTCAGCAGGTCATATAATAAGTGTCAGTGCATCAGGCCTTACCACAGGTATTCATTCTGTGGGGTATTCTCAAATCATGACCGGTAGGTGGGCCCTGAGGACTGAAGTTGAGGAACACTGCTCTAGTCCTTTAGTGAGACAGTCTAATTTTGACTGCGCTGGAAGTACTTCTGTGGCTGCCCTGGCACCTTGTGATGCTACCATAGCAATGGATTGACTCACCAGATCTCATGCCCATGATTTCATAGGAAACATTGCCAAACCATGCATCATGCCACACTCCATACAAGAAGTAGCTTGCTGACCTAGAAGAAACCCTCAGCCTGCATTTATAAGGAGCAGAGATTGCATTGCTGAAAAACCAGCTTTGTGGAAAGATGAGTGACAATCCCACATAGGTTGTCACCCAGCTTTAGGTGCAGGTCTAGTTTCAGTGCAGTTATCCTGGTCTGTCTTGCAAAGAACCATGCACCTGTATGATGATTACGTGATGATGGCAGATCCTCAACCCCAAGGAAGGTTCCTGTTGACTGGATCTTAACTTCAGTCAATGATAATTTGGTGACTTACACATTGAAAACATACACTAAAAAAGTATGGGCACTCGTGAACACCACATCCATATTTTTGATTTGAACATCTCATCCAAGAACTATGGGCATTACTACTGAGTTGATATCCCCCTTACGGCTCTACTGGAAAGACTTTCCACTAGATCGAGGGGGTCAACCTAATTTTCACCAAGGGCCAGATTAGAATTATGGTTGCTTTTAAAGGGCCGTTTTGCGTCAGGAGCTCAAAAGGCAAGATGTTGGTTGCCCACACCATCTGCCAAGCACTGGTTGACTTCCAGTTTACTCTGTAAACTTTACTGCCAGAACCTGCCCTATACAAATCAGCTTCCTTACGCCGGTGGCCCACTATTTATACTCCTTTGGTCATGAGCCCTCCCTGAAGCTCAATCTCTCTTGACATTGCTATTAGATGACACTTCCCTCACACAAAAGATTTTTTTTTTTTTTTTTTTTTTTTTTTTTTTTTTTTTTTTTTTTTTTTTTTTTTTTTTTTTTTTTTTTTTTTTTTTTTTTTTTTTTTTTTTTTTTTTTTTTTTTTTTTTTTTTTTTTTTTTTTTTTTTTTTTTTTTTTTTTTTTTTTGACGATCTAGTGAGGACTGTCTGGGGAGGTACAACTCTTCCAAGTCTTCTATAGATGCTCTCTCATCGGCTAGGAGGCACCTGGTTTTAGGTTGGGCTGAAACCTAGGCCATGGCCTAGGCAAAGCTGAGAGAAGGCCTCAATGCTACTGAGAGCGCCGATGCCTTCTCAAACAGCTGATCTGCAGGGGTCCCAGGTGTTGGACCCCCACCGGTCAGATACTGATGACTTATCTAGAGGATCGGTCATCAGTATATGAGTCTTGGAAAACCCCTTTAAACTGTGTAATTTTTTTATTTTGTTTTTGAAAATTGAATGGAAACAATAGAGAATGATGTAAAAGTAGATTTCATTACGGCTGCTGTTTATCACTTACTCCTACTGTGAATCACTGTGCTTGATGACGTTCTAGTAGAGATCAGAAATTTCTTGCCCAATGGAGCCAAAGCCAGAAGTCCTTTATATTTCTAATTCCTTTTGAATCCACTTCTGGCTTTGGCTGCAAAATCTGCAGGAAAATCTGCCTCAAAACCTCCTCCAAAAATCTGTGTGAATCTGCCCTCAGCAGGCCGTGGACGTAAAGATCTCCACCGATCCAAAAAGTATTATGTTAAAGCCAATTATATGAACATTTGCCCAACAATTGCCATGTTTTTCAACTGACCAGATCTTTATGTGGGCATATAAATGCTCGTTCTTCGTCAGAACGTCGCTCCGTGTAACCGATGGTTGGGCTGCTAAGAGTAATGTTAACAAATGGTTGCACAGACGGTAATCTGCCCATGTAAAAGGTCCTTAAAGGGTTATTCCTATCTTGGACAATGGGGGCATATTGCTAAATGCCCCCATTGTCTTATAGGTGCAGGTCCCACACCTATATCTAGAACGGAGCCCCCAAAGTAACGCATGTGCAGCCGCCCTCCATTCGTTTCTATGGGGCCGCCGAAAATAGCCGAGCACTGGCTCGGCTATTTCCGTCGGCTACATAGAAATGAATGGGAGCGGTGGCTGTGAATGTGTGGTGCGCTCCCATTCATTTCTATGGGAGCAGCGGGGGAGCTGCGCCTGGTGGTGGCCGGACCCCGGAATACCTGGGGTCCTCCAGGCGCAGCTCTCCCCGCTCCGTTCTTGATATAGGTGCGGGTCCCAGCAGTGAGATCCGTACCTATCAGACAAAGGGGACATATCCTAGCGATATGTCCCATTGTCTAAGATTAAACAAGCAAGGATCGACTGGCTATATCGTCAGACTCAGATGGTAAAAGGACCCTTACTTTTCATTACTGGGAAGGGTCCTCAATAACGTGATATCCCCAATATGTTGGGTGCATTGACAGTAATTTTATAAAAAACTGAATTATACTGAAGAGTCAATATTCCCATTGGACGGGGGGTTTCTGACTACAAAATGAGATTTAACTGGCTCAAAATGTAACAATAAAAATTCTTTCTAAAATACTTCCCTTTTCTTATTCCACTCTGGTCCGCCATCATGTTGTCCATGGTTCCATCATGTGATTTTGGCGGCCAATCAATGCACCCTTCGGTGGTGTTACTATGGCCGAAACACAGTGGCGGTCAAAGATTGGCTGCCGCGATCTTGTCACGTGACGTTGCATCAACACGCCCAATTCAGATTCAGAAACGGTAGGTAGAACAAAACCTGACCAGAATCAGGCATAATATATTAAGGTTTTTTATATTTGAGGTCCATTAAACCCTATTTTTTATGTTGGGGGGGGGGGGGGGTCACTAATAATTTAAAACTTCTATGGCCAGCTATATGTCGGTCTCCAGAAGCAGGCAAAACTTTGTGCAATCTACAACTAAACGCCGAATACGATCTCTGTTCTGTATACGGTTTTATATTTTAATGAGAAAAGTCTGTGTAATTTCTATATAGTTTTACGAATGTCATAAACGCTATTAGTTACCTTTGGGTGACTGTATCCCCAACTCCCGTGTGGTATTTTTGTATCTTTTTGTACATTATAAACCCTAGACAAATATATCTGCTCATCAAATGTATCCACGAGGGGATGTTTTATAGGTATTTAGAGGGAGAATACAAAGTCGCAGGAGGGCGCCTTTTCTATAGTGATATCTATGGTGATGGTCATCGGTTGGGTTGACTTCTTGTGATACGTTCTTCTCCCTCTTTCTATTCTGGATCCTCGTCCTTACATCTTGTATTTTCTCGAGTCCTGATAAAGGGAATGTATTTGCCAAATATATTTTTTAGTCAATCTCAGTCTTTTTCCTTCCAAATGTATAGGATATCAAACATTCCAAATACCGTACAAGACAATGCCTTTAATAGATCTGAGATGTCTCTCCAATTCTATACTGTTTCATATGTATTTATTATAAAGGGGGGGGAGGGGATTGACGAAAAACAATCTTCTAGCGGACGCGACTTATGTATCTGACGGCCGCCGCTCCTATGACTGTATAGCATATATAATGTATGGCTTCTGTATACTGCTTGTTTAACAGTTATGATAGCTTTATAAATGGATTTGATAAACTGAGGAAGATGATGACGGATAACGGACTTCCCTCTTGGGAACCGATATATGTTGAAAAAAAATGAAGGTGTTGTAATGAAATCTTGCCTATTGCTGAATATTTAATAAAATAATTCTGATATAAGATATGTGTGTGAGTGTACAATGAATATGGAGGGGACACATATGAATATCAGCACCCTGGGGGAAGTAAAACCTCTCTACCGACACCAGTACTACCAATGGCACATGGTAGGTGGGAGGCTGTGTGACAGATTTTGCATTTAAGAGAAAGATTTAAAGGGGTTATCCCATTAAAAATGTGAAAAAAGTTGAAAATCAGACATCATATAGGACATAAACGTCTCTTTGTAACAAAGCTAGAACCAGCCCTGTACCTCACACGGATCCAGAGATCTCCACATTCATTGCCCTGCTAGATTTATATCAAACTGACAGCTCAAGGGGAGTGTCTTTTCTGCTGCAGCTGTAACAGGAGGCGTGTCTCAGCTCTCCCTATCACAGCTCAGGAGGCGTGTCTCAGCTCTCCCTATCACAGCTCAGGAAGGCGTGTCTCAGCTCTCCCTATCACAGCTCAGGAGGCGTGTCTCAGCTCTCCCTATCACAGCTCAGGAGGCGTGTCTCAGTTCTCCCTATCATAGCTCAGTTGGAAGTTGAAGGTTGAAACTGAGCATGTGCGGCCATCTCGGTGAGCAGGTCAAAGAAATAAGAATAGGAACAAACAGCAGGTGGCGCTATACAGATATGTTTTATTGAATAGCTCAGTGGTTATACTGCATTACACTACATTTTTAATGTGGTCTTTATTACAAATTTTCAAAACTGTATATTTTAAAGCCTTCCCTTCCAGTGCATCTGCCGACCATTTCTTACTGATTTACAGTGAATCCGTCAGGGAGCTGCTCTGATGGCTCGATTTGTAGTCTTATTCTCTGGACTCCTGACAGCTCATAAATACTCATTATAGAGCTAAATTCTTTTCAGACTGATAGAGCTCCCTGACAGATTCCCCGTAAAGCAGAAAGAAATCTGCAGATACAATTAAAGGCTGTAGAAACACGACTGTTGAAAATTTAATAAAAATAATAAAAGTTTAATAAAGGCCAACTGAAAAATGTTTGTTTGTTTTTTTTAGCTGAAAATGCGTAAAATGCAATGATAAAAAAATGCCCCCAAAAGTGTTCATATCCTGTGCCTAGTGCCTCTGCAAGAGAGAGAAAATTAGATTTCTCAAGTCCTGGCCAGAGAGTAACTTTGAATTAACATGAAAGCAATGAATGTTGGCTCCACAGGAACACACTGAGAATTGTTCAACTTGATGCATCACTGGGTTATACCATAGCTGTGTCCTACTGCCACTTTGACTCGACTTGTGAATGCCATCCACATCAGTCACAAGTTTTTGCCATTCACTTCTATTAGTAGGAAATGTGGTTAGACAACACTAGGTCCATCTAAGGCCAGGATGTCCTCCTAGTCCTCACCATATTGCTTATTAGCCTGCAGTAAAATTAGCAGAGAGACCGCTCCACCAACAGGGAGACCCGTGATGACATATGGCATCATCCAGTTTCAACAATCCCACCAGATCAGTGGTCAACTGTTTGGAAATGTTGGGAGTTGTAGTTTTGAAAGAGCCAATAGTCTCACCTTGTTATTGCCTTATTACCGAGTGAGGCTTCTAACAAAAAGTTACTGTCCAAAGTGAAAAACCCCTTTAAGAGAAATTTTTTTAAAAAAGGAGTCCTTAAAGGGTTTTTTTCATCTCGGATATTGGGGGCATATTGTTAGGATATGTCCCCAATGTCTGATAGGTGCGGGATCCACCTCTGGGACCAGCCCCTATACGTAGAACGGAATCCCGTAAAATCCTGGATGGCGCCCCCTACGTATTCGCAGCCGCCCTCCATTCATTCCTATAGCAGTGCCAAAAATAGCCAAACACTGGATCGGCTACTTCCGTCTGCCCCATAGAAGTGAATGAAGCAGTGGTTGTACTTGCGTGGTGCGCTCCCAGAGGTGGGGGCCCACACCTATCAGACATTGGGGGCATACCCTAGCAATATGCGCCCAATGTATAGATGGGAATACCCCTTTAAATCCTGCAACCTTTATCACGTTATCTCGTTTCCAAGTGATGATGCTATGGCAGAGGACCCTGACCCACCTTGTCTGCCCCTTTCACTGTTTAAACCTGGCCTGTATATTAATCGATAGCAGGTCCAAAGTCTTCTTGTCTGCTATGTGGAAATACAGAAAGTGTGACTAATGGATTCCTGATAGCAGGGAGCATTGGACGACTTCCATATCATCCTATCGTGAAGAAGCTTCTAATCAGTGATGTTCACAAAGTGAATCAACTTGAACAATAAGGACTGATAAATGTGATGTTCCCATTTGGGATCTTGTATCTTCTATCTTGGATTCCTCCCTCAATAATGGAGGAGTAATGATGGGATTGAAGCAGATATGGGTAATTGTCACTCTAAGCAAAGTTGAGAGCAGAGGTTTGCTCTTTTATCAATTACTTCTGTCTGGCACTCGCATAACACGGGCCTTAATTGTGCAAAGCTGCAAAAGTTGCATGTCTTAAGAAGTCTGTATGTTATTCCGGCTTTATTGAAGAATTGGAGGGTCTAAAAACATCCCCTTTCCTCATAAAATGGTTTAGGGTTGGATCTTCCATTTGTAATCCACTCGGTCGTCTCAATCTTGTTCAAAAATTATTTGTGAGACATAAATAATACTCACTCTTTTGAAGCTTTGCTTGTATCTTTCGGTCCTTTTATTTTTCATATATATAAATCGCTATAATGCATAGTAATCCTGAGAGCGCTTAACTGATTGCTACCCCATGCTGTGCAACGTTTCGGGGGTCACGCCCCCATAATCATGCGTGCCTGCATATATTCATAAGCAGTTTAAGTATTTTTCAATATACATATAAAATATTCATGTTGCTTTTAAAACCAGTTACTGAGATCCTAATCGTAGAAATACCCTAAAATTGCAGATTTCATTTAACCCTTTAGGATACAATGTCTCCATTTTCATTATCTATCTAGTCTCATATTGTAGCAATCTCTGTTTATTTTCTGGCTGATTAATACCTTCATCTAATACAAGCCATTTTAAATCATGCCATTTATGTTTCATTTCGTAACAGTGTTGCAACAACGTAGTTTCACAATATTTCT
Source organism: Rhinella marina (assembly GCA_900303285.1). Lineage (NCBI taxonomy): Eukaryota > Metazoa > Chordata > Amphibia > Anura > Bufonidae > Rhinella > Rhinella marina. Next base: position 9,745 of record ONZH01001971.1, read on the forward strand.
TTTCTTTTGTTTCACCTGCATTTACCTCTTACATTTCAATAGATCGTCTATTATTGGATTTATGTTCTTTTAGTCGTACCCTTATTTCTCTTTTTGTCTGTCCAATGTACCATAAACTACATGGGCATCGGATGCCATAAACTACCGTAATTTCTCGCTTTATAAGATGCACTTTTTTTCTCCCAAAAGTAGGGGAAAAACGGCCGTGCATCTTATAAAGCGAATACTAGTGAACGCTTCCATTATGGAAGCGCTCACTAGTATGTAATTGGTGCCGGGAGCGGGGAAACATACTCACTCTCCTGCGCTGCGGCTCCACTCCGGGTCCAGTGCTACCCTGTCTTCTCCAGCCAGCGCTGCACTGTCCTGACCTTGTACAGTGTCAGGACGTAGTGTGCACACTATGACCTGACGCTGCCCGCAGCCAGGTGACAGTGCAGCGCCGGCAGGAGAAGACAGAGGAGCACTGGACCCAGAGCGAAGCCGCGACGCAGGAGAGGTATGAGTTTTTTTATTTTTATTCTAATGGGCTAATCTGAGGTCTGATGGGGGCACAGTGGGCTGATCTGAGGTCTGATGGGGGCACAGTGGGCTGTGAGTTATGGGCAAGTGGGCTGATCTGAGATCTGATGGGGCACAGTGGGCTGAATCGGAGGTCTGATGGGGGCACAGTGGGCTGATCTGAGGTCTGATGGGGGCACAGTGGGCTGATCTGAGGTCTGATGGGGGCACAGTGGGCTGATCTGAGGTCTGATGGGGGCACAGTGGGCTGATCTGAGGTCTGATGGGGGCACAGTGGGGCTGATCTGAGGTCTGATGGGGGCACAGTGGGCTGATCTGAGGTCTGATGGGGGCACAGTGGGCTGATCTGAGGTCTGATGGGGGCACAGTGGGCTGATCTGAAGTCTGATGGGGCACAGTGGGCTGATCTGAGATCTGATGGGGGCACAGTGGGCTGATCTGAAGTCTGATGGGGGCATAATGGCTGATCTGAGGTCTGATGGGGGCACAGTGGGCTGATCTGAGGTCTGATGGGGGCACAGTGGGCTGATCTGAGGTCTGATGGGGGCACAGTGGGCTGATCTGAGGTCTGATGGGGCACAGTGGGCCTGATCTAAGGTCTGATGGGGCACAGTGGGCTGATCTGAGGTCTGATGGGGCACAGTGGGCTGATCTAAGTCTGATGGGGCACAGTGGGCTCATCTGAGGTCTGATGGGGCACAGTGGGCTAATATAGGGGCTGAGTGGCTGATTTGAGGTTTGATGTGGGCTGATCTGAGGTCTTATGTGATGTCCTGAAATTTACGGGGGGTCTGATATGAGGTCTGATGAAAAATATTTTTTTCTTATTTTTCTACTCTAAAATCTGGTGTGTGTCTTATAAAGCAAAAAATACGGTACATTTTTGTCAAACCTGTAGAAAAATAGCGCAATAATAGCTAAAAATGTGTTTATTTTTCTTTTTTGTTGTTCTAATGTCACCTCCCATTTCTTACAGTTTTACCTCTACAATATGAAAAACTAGGTTTTTCTTTGACTAGATTACCATATTTTTTGTCGTGTTCTAATATTCCCCAGTATTTATAGAGTTTTTTTTATAAGAAGCGCATGTCTATCATAGGTTCCTATATACATGCAGCGATTGTCCTTGGTCTTTTTATCTTCCATTTGTGCCATCATAGTAGTGAGAATGGCCAAGCTCTTCATGAGTAACCACCTCTACAAACCCCTTTACCAGTACCTGAAACCAGGAGCTCACAAACAATTGCCCAATTCTTTAACTGACACAGATGTCATAGGAAGCCAGACGGCCTATCATTATTTTTCTGGAGTGATAGAGTACACTGAGAAAACCCACAAAACCATGAGAACATGGACGACTGGGCCACCATACTGACTGACTCAGTCTGTGAAGGTGTGTCCCTGCACAGACTCATTACATCCAATCAGTGCTGTCATGTTCAGACTGTGCAGGTACACACCCCCAACTTGTTACCTCCCCTCTGTTCCCTTACTGAAGACAAATAGTAATTCATTCATAAATTCTAGTGCAAATAATAAAGGAATGGCACAACATACAGACATAAGAATAGATGTTCCAGAATTGTTATTACACGGGGAATGCATAAAGCTATTAAAACAGGCATGTCAGGAGAGGGGACAGGTCCTCTTTAAATGTCAGTCCACACTGAGAGGAGGCAATGGCACAATTTATCTCACTGCAGATCTGGCTGACGTTCTCCATGAGACGCCACTTACCTATTGATGACCTGAGTATTCTTATCTCTTTGGCCCGTTGTCCCTTGCAGAAGCTAGGTGCTCATACATGTTAGATGGCGGTGCTCTATAGGTTACAGAATCGTCTGCAATCTTTGCTGCATGGTTCCACCCAGGTGCACTTACCATAGAGGCAGACCAAACTACTGCTATGGGCTCCTTGGAGAAAGAGAGTCCTCTTCTGGTTAGAACCATTCCGTTTGCTAGAGTTGACAGTGTTACACCGCACTTTAGTCCAGAAAGGCACGTGTGTGGACTCAAGTGCGGTCTCGGGATGAAACCAAAAATGTGTGCATGTGCAGTTCTGGACATGAGTACAGTCTAGCACTATCAATATAAAGGAAGAGGGGCGTGGCTGGAGTGGTTATTGAACTGTATAGGCCAACCTCCTGGTGCTCAAATAGTTCATTTGCATAATTGTAAAAGTTAAGCCCCATTCATACGTCCAAGTCCGTGCTCGAATCCGTGAGAAGGTGGTCAGTGATGCATCTATGAATCTGCCCATGAAGGATGCCTTTTGTGACCGTTTTTTGTTGACCCTGCACAGCTGAAAAATAATTTTCAAAGCATCTCTTCGTAATGATCCATGAAACATGGATGCAACACGGATGGCATCTGTGTTGCACCCATGGTTTTTCACTGACCCATAGACTATAAAGAATGTGATGGATCCGTGAAAACGGACAAATTGAGCATGCATCCCTGCTAAAAACAAGGACCCACGGACCGTGCTAAAACACTGATGTGTGAATACACACATTAAAATGAATGGGGACGTGTGCTGTCCGTGGAGAACACGTACGTGGAAGACTGGAGTGTGAACGAGGCTTTAATTTTTCTCCACAATGGTACCGCCAACAGACATAAGACAGGTATAGTTTTAATCAGCGCGATCAACCCCTACCATAGCGTTGGTCTGGGTGACAGAGCTGCTTTAAGAAATAAAATTCAATTTAAAAACATCTTTTTTTCCCCTCTCATCAAATTCTTTTCATAAATGTTAAAAAAAATACTAATGGTATGGGTATCACTACATTTCTAATAACCCAAACTATAAAACTATCATGGTTTTTATTTCACATGGTGAATGTACTTACTGAAATTTTCATTTCCTGTAGTCCCTAGGCGGGCACAGCTTTTCTTTTCTCATATGTTCTGTGCTGTCGCAGGAAAAAGAATTATCTTTTTGGTCACCTCGCATGAAATTAAAAGTGATCAAAAATATGTAGTAGTAATGAAAAAGACAAAAGCTGAGCTCTAGTAACTGAAAAACAAAAAAGTTATGGCTCCCACTTTATGGTGATATAAAAAGTTATTTTTTTCTTTTAAGCAAAAAAAAAAAAAAGTCATTTTATTGAGCAGAGTAGTAAATGGCATCACACCAACCACAGAATAAAGTTATCAAATCATACTGCTTGGGGAATGCTGTAAAGCCAATCTGAAAACATTGCAGAGTTGACATTTTTTATATTTATCCTCAAATGTTTTTAAATTAATTACACAGTCGAGTCCCCATTATTGTGAGCACCAGCTAATATCCAGAGTAACCGCCATGTACAGCACAGACAGCAGCTAGACAGGGCCAGAGTGACTCCATAAGGTCCTGGTAGGTTGTCACAGGTATCTGGAGCCATGCTGGCTATTGTGAAGGTGGCCTCTATGAGCCCTGATGTAAATCCTACTGAACATCTGGGGAAGGAGCTGAAACTGCAGTCTGGAGAAGACAGCCTTCAAACCTGAGACAGCTAGATCAGTCTGCTCACAAGGAGTGGCCAAAATACCTGTGGACAGGAGAAGAAGTCTCAGTGAGAGTTACAGAAATCACTTGATTGCAGTGATAGCCTGAAATACTTGTGCAACAAAATATTAACTTAAAGGGTTATCCCACAAAACATATTCTACAGTTTTCAAACCAGCACTTGTATCTGATTACTTCTATAATTGCATAGCTATGGAGTTACTCAATAAAATGTATCTGTATAGCGCCACCTGCTCTTTGTTTTTTTCTTATTTCTTTGTCCTACTCACTGAGAAGGCCGCACATGCTCAGTTTCATCTTTCAACTGCCTCCTGAGCTGTGATAGGGAGATCTGAGACACGCCTCCTGAGCTGTGATAGGGAGAGCTGAGACACGCCTCCTGAGCTGTGATAGGGAGAGCATGAAACAGACCCCCTGAGCTGCAGCAGAAAAGACACTCCCTTGAGCTGTCAGCTTGATATAAATCTAGCAGAGCAATGAATGGGGAGACTGAGTCTGATTTTTATTAGTTGATTTTCAGTAAATGTTTTTATTATTATAACTTTTGTCAGTTTTAAGTTATTTCAGGGATTGTGGGTTTTCTTTCTTTAACAGAAGGGTACCAACAAGTTTGTCCAATTTTGTTCATGTGTGTAGTATTGCTATTTAGATGACTGTTGTGGAAATGCAATTGGTTAAATTTCATTGGGTAACATACAATATGGCGCTGTAATTAGCCCGCCAATGTATGGTATGGCAGTACAATATATTGAGGGGGATGATTACGGAGGAAAACGTCCAAATTAAAAGATTTTCCTTTTATATTGATGGCCTTTCCTCAGAATAGACCAGGCATGCTCAACCTAAGGCCATCCAGCTATAGCTATAGGCTGCCCAGGCCTGCTTTGAGTTGTAGTTTTGCAACAGCTGGAGGGCCGCAGGTTGGGTATCCCTGGGATAGACCATCAATATCTGATGGGTGGAGGTCCGTCACCCCCGCACCCCGATCAGCTGTTTTACAGAAGACCTGGCGCCAGAAACCTATGGCTCCTTCTATGTGTAGTGGTCGGAGCTGGTTACTGCAGTGTTCATGTCAATGGAGTAGCTCTGCAGTAACCAGCTCTGTCCTCTACACAATGGATGGCGCTATAATTTCAGCACCAACTTCCTTGAGTGGAGCTACTGCAGAACCGCTGATCTGTGAGGCTGTAGGCCACTGCCAATCAGATATTGATGGCCTATCTTGAGGATAGGTCATCAGTATAAGAGGACCAAAAAAACCCTTTAAGATTAGCCATGATTTCAAGTATTAGAACTTTTTTATTTTTGCAGTAATTTGAGCTTACAAACTATGAACTTGATAATTAATTAGGACCGGGCGGCTTACATTTGGTATCTCTCCCGTTCGGCTATCACGGTTAGATTATCAGAAGGACGTGGTCTAGATGGGAAATCTATTTCCAAACAGAAGACAGAACTTTACTCTGTGCACAGTGTTAATCAGTAGCCAGTGGAGAGATCGATACCTGGACAAGAGCAGGAGCCACCATTTAACGTCTGTGAAGCTGGCCATACACATGTAGGCCGGACCTGACGATTTTGGTGGGACCAGCCAAGCATCTAATGCATAGGGAGGTCTCCTGACTGCAAATGGGAAAAAAGATCGGGCTGTTGGATCTTCAACATGCTTGATCTTTTTGTTCTAGTGAGATACTATATGTGTCTGATAGCAACTTTCTACCCTCTGCCTATTCAGAACACATACACTCTTGGCCGAATCAAGCATGGATGTGTGTTTGGGGAGGGGTTGGGACATATAGATGTCTAGGGTCTATGGCCAACCTTAGGGTCTTCTTACATGGGCCAATGGCACGCAAAAAATTGGCGCTTGTTTAAATGGCTTTTTACACAGCCTGATGCAAAGTAAAAGGGGGATGAATGATCGTTATTACGATCATTTGTTCCCCATTCACTTTGAAAATTGTCTCTCCTTCAGAGGCTGATGTGGCAATTTTTTGGTGCTGCGTGTTTTCGCACATTTGTCAGGTGATCAAAAAACTGGCATGATTACCAACATTGTAGTTGATAAATTCGGAGCATGTAAAGCCCCACCCCGTGAGAACGTCCCCAAAATCCAACCGGGAGCACCCACTAGTGGGCAAGACTTACATAAGTCTGGCCATTTTCAGGCCAAAACAGCTCAAATATGCCAAGACTTGCTTTGAAAATTAGGGACAGTTCCTGCAAAATTTGGGACTGTTGACAACTATGGATTGAGGGGGGGGGATTCAATATGGCTGTCTTTAGAGCTTTCATAGGGGTTGTCACCCAGTTTAACTCACACATGGTCCTAGTTATGTAGTGATACAGGTCATGGTCACACACCTTAGGGCCTGGGGTTCAGTTGTACTGAAAGGAAGGTGGTCTCCTGGCTTTGGAATGGTGACCACACTGGTGGGTACTACATACAGCCGCTCTACCATGTCATTGCTAGTTCAGCATTTTTCTATAGTTATGGTAATGATCAGGGCAGGTTTATGGTCAGTCAGGACCCATGGACAAAACATTAGAAGGAGGAGACCCATGTTAAAGCAAGAACTTGATGGAAATTTCCACAGAGGACTTTGAATACTTTTTTTAGAGGACCATGAACTTTAATTTAGGTACTTAGCTCATAGATCCATACAGGCGGCAGGAAGCTTCTATGGTGGCTTCAAGGGAACCTGTCATCATGAATATACGTACAGGAGGAGCTGAGCAGATTGATATACCTCAGCAAGAAGAAGGCTGTGTGTGGCACTGCAAGGATGAAGATCCCCAGGATGGATTTGAAGAAAACGTTATTTTGGTGAATAAATAAAATTGATTTTATTCTTCAAACCCATCCGGGGAATCTTCATCCTCGCAGCGCCGCACGCAGCCTTCTTTTTCATGTTGAGATATATTCACTGACAGCTTCGGCGGACACCACCAGCGACCAGGCAGCGTGCAGCAGCGGGATGCCATCTAATATTCTAGGCTGGCTGGGCCTGTGTGCACCGAGCACAACGACATCTGGTGAGTAGTCCCTCGTCTACAGTGTGTCCTTTCTGCCTTAGGCTACTTTCACACTAACGTTTCTATTTTCCGGTGTTGTGTTCCGTCATAGGGGCTCAATACCGGAGAAAAACGCTTCCATTTTGTCCCCGTTCATTGTCAATGGGGACAAAATGTAACTGAACAGAACAGAGTGCTCCAAAATGCATTCCGTTCCATTTGGTTGCGTTCCCATACCAGACATGAAAAACGCTGCAAGCTGCAGTTTTCTTTCCGTCATGAGACACGAAGCAAAATGGATTCGGCATGACCCACAATGCAAGGACAGATGTGTTTTCTCTGACACAATAGAAAACGGATCCGTCCCCCATTGACTTTCAGTGGAGTTCATGACGGATCCATCTTGGCTATGTTACAGATAATACAACCGGATCCGTTCATAACAGATGCAGACGGTTGTATTATCAGCAACGGAAGCGTTTTTGCTGAACCCTGCCGGATCCAGCAAAAACACTAGTGTGAAAGTAGCCTTAGCGCTCTCCTTATCACAAGTCAGGGTGTGCGTCTTTCCCTATCCCAGGTCAGAGGGTGTGTCCTTTCTTCTGCAGTTGTCTCCCTATGACGGACCCGGAGGTGTGTCCTTTCTTCTGCAGCTCTCTGCCTATCACAGTCCAGGGGTTGTGTCCTTTCTGGTGCATCTCTTTCCATCTGACAGCTCAGGGAGAGTTTCCTTCTTGCCGCAGCTCTCTCCCTATCACAGCTCAGGAGGTGTGTCTTTTCTGCTGCAGCTCTCTCCCTACCACTGCTTAGGGAGTGTGTTCTTTTTGTTGCAGCTCCTTCCCTATCACAGGTCAGAGCATGTGTCCTTTCTGCTACATCTCACTCCTATCACAGCTCAGGGGGTGTGTCCCTCTGCCACAACTCTGTCCCTATCACAAGTCATGGGGCATGTCCTTTATGCTGCAGTTCTCTCCCTGTAACCGTCATAGCATTTAACAGTAGATACTGCTGGTAAAGGATGAACGGAGCATGTGCGACCATTTCTGTTATGCTACTGATTTGAACAGAGAAAAAAAGAAAAAGTACAAACAGGCAGGTGGCGCTATACACATACATTTCATTTAATAACTCAGTAGCTATGTTAAATGTTTTAATTACAATGCACTTACAAAAGTATTCAGATCCAAGGGCTGGTTGAAAAATGTAGAATATTTTTCATGAGAACAGCCTCTTTAAACAGGCGGAAACCATCATCCTTATGGCCTATAAAACAGATCTCTTCCTCTCTAATGATAACTTTTTGAAGATAGCGACCACCCAGTGTATACCCGTAGCGACACCCCTCCATGAATCCAGTATTTCCAGACATAGAAGAACCGAGGATCTCCTGGACACAAGACCCATTAGGGTATACAACCATCATAAGGGGCTCTGATGCACCATGCATTACACAACCAGCTCTGGCTACATACGGTGAATTATCGACATCTTTACAAATTCATGAGGTTGATTATTTTATCTTTCGTTGGAAAGTTTTGCAAACCCTGTTATCTGGGCCGGGGTAAGGTGCACCCCACACGGCTGTGATGTCCCGTTATCTGTGCTTGCTTCCTTTGTTTGCTTAAGAAAGCACGGCCAAAGAACGTTGGCCTTATAGTTTGCTGAACTCATGGACGTTATCTCCACTCAAAGCCTTTGGGATGCAGCTTTGACCTTCACTCACTGTGGAGGTCCAAGAACAAAACAAATAGAGCAAGACTTTTATCAGGTGAGATAACGGATCAGCAGGATTGCATAGGACATGTGGTCCTGACACGTCCTGAGTCTCCTAAGGCCAATGATTCTGCTGATTCCAGACTGCGACCGTCATCAATGCTTCTATATAGAAGTGAATGGTCTGGGTCCAAATGCGGTCATACACCGTCATTAGCTATTCCTAACCAGGGGTGCACCTAGACTTTCTGCTGCCTGAGGCGAAAACTGAAACAGCGCCCCCTCCCCAGTGCCAATTTCTTAACCTAACCCCTTTGCCACAATGAAAGCACTCATTGCCCATGGCCCTTCCTCTGCCCCCCTCTTGCCCCTACCTGGTGCTGCCTGAGGCAATCGCCTCACCTGGCCTCATTGGTGGTGCAACCCTGTGCTTAACGATCCCCTCATACACATATTTTTGGCCAAGCATGCATGTATTTTCAATGAGGAGAGGGGAGTAAGCCGCTGCCAGACATTTCCGACTGCAGCTTATCTCCAGTGAGAACAAAGGATGGGGCATGCTGAAATTCAACATACCCAATCTTGTTGTATGGGGCTGAATTTTTGCTTTTTGTCCCTCCCCAAAATCTTGAACGCAATGACAGCAATAGTAAATCACGTCTGAGTGACATACATAGCTATGGGTAAACCCAGGCAAAAACAGTGGCTTGTTGGGGGACCACTCTTCTGAAAATTATGCCTTGACAGGGTCAGAATTGCGGCCCATACCACACACACAAGTTTTAATTGTCAGAAGAAAAACCGGGTCGTTGTGAACGGGGATAGAAAAATTCTACTTTTTATTTGGGAGCAGCAGTGCAGCGTGGATGTGGAAAGAGTACAGATATAGTGGCATGTGGACGCAAAAGTGGAAGCAGCAGGAGCAGCATGGCATGGATGGATGTGTAGTGATAGTAGTAGTATTAGTGGCTGTAGTGACAGATGCTTTGCATTAATGGTGTGGCAGTATTGTATTAGCAGTGAGGAACAGCGGCGACAGCAGCAGCAGTCACATGGTAGGCAGGCAGCAGCATGATGGAGGCAACAGCAGTCTTACAGAAGATCATGGTAGGCAAGCTGCAATGGAATGAAGAAGGCAGCAGCCGTACAAAACACAATGGTAGGCCAGGCTGCAGCAGTGGCAGGATGGTAGGTAGGCAGGCAGGCAGACAGCAACAGTGGCAAGATGGGGCACCGTCAGCATGGCCAGATCTAATCAACGGCCTCAGCCGGAGGAGTGTGAAAATCCTCCCCAATCCAGGCTTGGTTCATTTTGACAAAAGTGATGTTTTGCACTCTGGCGGAGGAAACTTGGTCCGCTTGGGTGTCACCACGCCGGCCCGACCCCCCCCCGCCCATTCCCCCCCCCATCCCGCGGGGCCGATAACTCTCTCCGAGATGACACTGAAGGCTAAATGGTACGGCAGCAACTGCCCTGCCAACAGGTGGGAATTAAGCTTGCGCACCATGAGATTGCTGGGAGCGTAGGGTTGTTTCCTGGCCACGCATTCCGTTATGGGGTCTGCAGCCTCCTCCTCCACCTCCTCCTCACTGCAGTACAAACGCAGACTGCTTTCACAGAAGTCGTCAACAGGGAGTCTCTCTTGACTATCTGCCATAGGGCGTGTGGGGTTTTCTTGCCACTTCTTAGGGAAAAAAGGAAGGTGTTCCACTAGGAAGGGGCAGTGAAGGCAGAGAGGACTGCATTGAAAGGCTTTTGTAGGCCTGCAAGGTGGAGGAGCAGGAGGAACGCTGTGACCCCTGGCTCCACGGCAATGTGTCGGACTCCACGTCATCCTGCTGTGACTGAGAGGAGGAGTGAGCCATCCAATCCACAATCTCATCCTCTTTCTCCTCACCAGTAATGTTGTGCTTTTCCAAAGCCAGGGACAACTGCGGCCTACTACCACTACTACTTCTACACTACTCTGCTACTACAGATAGTTGGTGCTGCTACTACCCACATTCTGGCTCTGGGTCTTTTGTTTGGAACCCTATCGTAGCCCTGACATTTTTGGGCCTAAACATACACAGTCAGACAAAGTATAGAACGGTTTGCAAATATGGTTTCTGGAACTTTAAGACAGTGAGGTGCAATACGATGTCCTTCCCTTTCCACAAACACACTGAAGACACTGCTACTGACAGGTGACTTTGGAAATAATGCAGTATTGGCGCCACTAACAGATTTGTGTCCAATACTTTTTTGTAGATAAAGTATGCAGATTCAGCAAAAAATTCTCCAGTGTAAAACAGAAGTTGACAAACTACTATGCAATTATTTTACCTAAACCAACACTTGAAATGCACCAACACGGATTTTGGCCTAGTATGGTACCCTGCGTATTGTAAGACACATATATGCTGTTTTTCAAAACTTCAAAAAAGAAATTTAAGTTGTGGGGATATGAAACAACATGGGTTTTTGCCTAGTATGTCACATCACCACTCACAGAGATTGCCTCCACTACCATACCTATTGTATGACAAGTATATGCTGTTTTTCAAAACTTCAACCCCAAAATTTTTTATTTGAACTGTGTGCACATGAAACAACATAGATTTTTGCCTAGTATGTCACGTCACCACTCACAGAGGTTGGCCTCTGCTACCCTGCGTATTGTAAGACAAGTGTATGCTGTTTTTCAAAACTTCAACCCAAAACAATTAAATTTGAACTGTGTGGAGATGAAACCATGGATTTTTGCCTAGTATGTCACATTACCACTCACTGATGTTATCCTCCGCTATTCTGCATATTGTAAGACACATATATGCTGTTTTTCCAAACTTCAGCAAAAAAAATAAGATTTGAAGTTGTGTGGAGATGAAACAACATGGATTTTTGCCTAGTATGTCATGTCACCACTTACAGACATGAGACTCCGCTACCTTGCCTATTGTAAGACAAGTATATACTGTTTTTCAAAACTTCAACCCCCCAAAATTTAATTTGAACTGTGTGGAGATGAAACAACACAGATGTTTGCCTAGTATGTCACATCACCACTCACAGATGTTAGCCTCCACTACCCTGCGTATTGCAAGACACATATATGTTGGTTTGAAAAACTTTAACAAAAATAAATACATTTGAACTATCACAGATTTTTGCCTAGTATGTCACGTTACCACTCACTGATGCTATCCTCCACTACCCTGCATATTGTAAGACACATGTATGCTGTTTTCCTAAAATAAAATGTAACTATTCAGAGATGCACTGACATTGAGATCAGACTAGTATTTCAGGTGTTTTCACTGAGATTTCAAATGCTACATCTACCGTCTATATGATAAAAAGTGTGTTCTACAGTTTTGTGCTTATTACCCCTTCTCTCAAAAAAAAGTATTTTAGTTAAAATGGAAAAAAATAAAATAATTTCTTTGCAGGTAGCTACTTTTGAGGGTTGCAGCAGTTGCAGTTCTTCCAGGAGGCACAGCGGCCACAGCTCCTCACTCCTTCCTCCCTGGCTCACAGCTTTCTCTGTTTGTCCCTATTCTACATACACCAGTGGTGTTGCTAGGTTAAAACATTCGGTCCTGGGCCCCTGATGTTTTGTCCCAGGCCCCGAATGTCCTGCCTGCCAGCTAGATACAACTGTATTGCCATCCTCAGGATGGCAATATAATTGAATCAAATGCACTGTAAGATCTGAAGGACCTCTGATGACAATACAGGTCATGTGACCAGTAAAACAGGCAGTGGTTGAGAAGGACCTGCGATGATGTCACCATCATGTGACCAGTGATGGAGAGAATGGCAGTGAAGAGGAGATGTCCTGGGGGAAGAAGCTGCTGATGTGATGTCTGTGAGGAGGAGAGGTAAGTGAGGTTAGAGGCCAGTTGTGGGAGTGTTATTTCTCCTGGTCCTCCGTCGGCTAAAGGCCAGGACGGACGGCCAGAAGTCCTCCTTTTTAGGGGCCAGGAAGCAATGAGCGCTCCATCAATACAGATGGAAGCGCTCATTGCTGGAGCGCAGGAGCTGGGTCTGGTACTCACCGCTCAGCTCCTGCGCTCCGGTACCTTCATTGGTGGTCTTCCTGTCTGCGCTGCACACGCCTGACTGGTACAGCTTCGGGACGTAGTGCGCGCACTCTGACCTGACACTGCACGCAGCAGTCAGGTGACAGTGCAGCGCGGGCAGTGAAAGAAGAAGAGCGCCGGAGCGGAGCTGCAGCAGGAGAGTAAGATTTTTATTTTTTTTTTTTAGGGGCACCTGATTGAAGGTCTGAAGGGGGCACTACAGGCTGATCTGAGGTCTGAAGGGGGGCACTACAGGCTGATCTGAGGTCTGAGGGGCACTACAGGCTGATCTGGTCTGAATGGGGCACTACAGGCTAATCTGAGTCTGAAGGGGGGCACTACAGGCTGATCTGAGGTCTGAAGGGGGCACTACAGGCTATCTGAGGTCTGAAGGGGGCACTACAGGCTGATCTGAGGTCTGAAGGGGGCACTATGGCTGATCTGAGTTCTGAAGGGGGCACTACAGGCTGATCTGAGGTCTGAAGGGAGCACTACAGGCTGATCTGAGGTCTGAAGGGGGCACTAATAGGCTAATCTGGAGGCTCTGATGATGACACTGTGGGCTGATCTGAGGTCTGAACGGGGCACTGTGGGCTGATCTGAGATCTGAAGGGGGCACGCTGGGCTGATGTGAGGTCTGAAGGGGGCACTGTGGGGCTGATCTGAGGTCTGATGCTGGCAACTGTGGGGCTGATCTGAGGTCTGAAGGGGGCACAGTGGTCTGATGGGGGCACAGCAGGCTGATCTGAGGTCTGAAGGGGGCACTGTGGGCTGATGTGAGGTCTGAAGGGGGCACTGTGGGCTGATGTGAGGTCTTAAGGCGGGCACTGTGGGCTGATCTGAGGTCTGAAGGAGGCACTGTGGGCTGATCTGAGGTCTGAAGGAGGCACTGTGGGCTGATCTGAGGTCTGAAGGAGGCACTGTGGGCTGATCTGATGTCTGATGGGAGGGCACAGTGGGCTGATGTGAGGTCTGAAGGAGGCCCTGTGGGCGGATCTGAGGTCTGAAGGGGGGCACAGTGGGCTGATCTGAGGTATGAAGGAGGCACTGTGGGCTGATCTGAGGTCTGAAGGAGGCACTGTGCGCTGATCTAATGTCTGATGGGGGCACAGTGGGCTGATGTGAGGTCCTGAAGGAGGCCCTGTGGGCGGATCTGAGGTCTGATGGGGGCACTGTGGGCTGATCTGAGGTCTGATGGGGGCACAGTGGGCTGATGTGAGATCTGATGGGGGCACAGTGGGCTGATGTGAGGTTCTGATGGGGGCACAGTGGGATGATTTGAGGACCATCTACAGCGGGTCCTTATTATTTCTGGGAGCACTACTTGGAGGCACTATGGGAAAATGGTTTCTATTATGGGGAATTATTACTACTACCAGGGGTACTATTGGAGGTGTTACTATTATTAGTACAATATGGAGGGCACTACTGCTAAAAAGGGATACTGGTGGAGCATTATCACTATTGGGGCACTATTTCTAATGGGACACTCTAGGAGAGAATTATTAGTGGGAGCACAGTGACTATATGGGGTCCTACCTATATGGCACTGTTATATCTACAGTATAGTATTTGGGGACATTGGGGAGCACAGTGGGCGCAGTATTTTAGGCAGCAGCAGGATAACAGTAAAAGTGGGTAATCTTTGATGTCTTTTGTGGCAGAGAGAAGATGGAGCTGAAAGAAGTGTCATGGCGGTGTGGGCCAAATAGAGAAGATGAGAAAAAGAGAAGATGTACATCAGGAAGACGTCACTGGATGTAAGAGGTAAGTGGTGCTGTATCATCTTGTATGTTTTGGTGCTGGTGAATGTAATGTCCATCCAGATATGTGTCACCTGCCGGTATATGGTATGTTACTGCTGCAGCCAATCAGTGCTCTAATGCTGAGAACTGGCTGCAGTGGTCACATGCCATACACCTGCCCATCAGTGTGCACATCACCAGCACTATGACAGATGTGCACACTCGCCCATTACATGCCTGTCAGTCTTTGTTTACGTGGCAGCAGCAATGATGCCAGAAAGTCCAGCGTGTCACAGGCGTCACCACTGCAGCCATATAACCAAAAGCATTCAATGGCAGGGAGGGAACAGCTGAGAATTGTGGATTTCTTTTCCATCTGCCATATTTTATTTTTAATTACTGAACATCCTCTTTATTCTAACCATACTAGAGCGGTATTTTTATAGTTAGGCTTGCTGGCTTGAAATTTTCACGTGGTGGGGTGCCAGATCCCATCCGACCTGTGTATGTGTGGTAAGAGCCAGGGGAGGTGTGATGGGTGACGGTGTACGAGCCGGCTCACACAGAAGCCCGGGGAGCGGGGTCTGCTCAGTGCTTTATCCCCATGATCTGCTGCCTCCACAGGTGTGCTGTCCCCAGGGTAAACCCCCCTAATGTATGACCTGCCCCCTCCCCCACCTGTGGTGACGCTGCCAGCGCTGTGCTCCCTCCGGCTCATGTCTTATTGTATGTGGAGTGTCCAGCTCCAGCCCCAGCACAGCTCAGCTTAAGGTTTTCCTCTTTTTTTTTTTTTTTGCCAGGCACTTACTGGACAAGGGGCGTGGTTTAGCAGATTGGGGGCGTGGTTTAGCAGATTCGGGTGTGGTTTAACATGTTGGGGGTGTGGCCGAAAATGTCCTCCTTTTTGAGATGAAGCCGGTGGCCACCCTATATGTTAGGGATGAAGGGAGGGATGCTATTTACATGGGACTGTATGTTGGAGGTGGCTGTGGGAGGGGGTCATGTTATTTACATGGGACTGTATGTTGATGGTGACTGTGGGAGGGAGTGATGTTATGTACATGGGAACTGTATGTTGATGGCGGCTGTGGGAGTAATGTTATCTACATGGGACTGTACATTGGAGGGGGCTGCGGTAGGGGAGTGATGTTATTTACATGGGACTGAATGTTGATGGTGGCTGTGGGAGGAAGTGATGGTTATTTATGTGGGACTGTATGTGGGAGGCGGCTGGTGGGAGGGGATTATGTTATTTAACATGGGGACTGTATGTTGAAGGCGGCTGAGGAGGAGGTGGATGTTATTTACATGGGACTAAATATTGGAGGGGGTGGAGAGATGTTGTAATGTTAATTTACATGGGACTCTATCGTGGAGGGAGGGAAATAGTGTTATTTTACATGGGACTATATATTGAAGGAGGGGAGTGATGGTTTTTACATGGGACTGTATTTTGGAGGGGGCAGGAGAGATGATGTGATGTTATTTACAAGGGACTGTATGGTGGAGGGAGGAATATAACTACAGGGGGCACTATAAATACTGGGGGCACTTCAGGGTGAGCATTATAACAGTAAGGGGCATTATAAATACTGGGGGCACTGTAGGGGCATTATAACAGTAGGGGCAATATAAATATGGGGGCACTGTAGGATTATTATATATCCAGGGGACATTTATAGGCGTTCTTATTACTACTGGGGGCTCTATAGGATGGACTTATAGATCTGCCTTATTTCTACTAAGAGCACTATGGGGGCCTTATTACTACTGAGGGGTCTGTAGAGAACTGTATTACCACTGGGGAAACAATAGGGGGCCTTATTTCTACTGGGGGCTCTGTGAATGCATTATTAATACTGGGGGGCTCTTCTACTAATGGAGCCACTCTTGGGGAGCGTTATCACGTTTGGGGACACTGTAGGGGGCAGTATACTAATAGGGACATTCTTGGGGAGCGTTATCACGGTTGGGGGCACTGTAGGGGGCAGTATTACTAATGAGGGCATTCTAGAAGGGAATTTCTATTGGTGGGACTATGAGGAGCACTATTACTATGGGGGGCACTAATTTTTCTTCGGGATAGTATTTGGGGGTATTGGGGAGCACAGCGAGCAGCAGGATAACACTGTGGGGATCCAGGTTGGGAGATGATAGAAATGTGAGGAAACTAAGATGTCTGTGTGTCACACTCTGCAGAGACAAGGCACGGCTGAAAGAAGATGTCCGGACCGAATGGAGAAGATGATGACAGAGAAGATCTACATCAGAGGAGACATCCCCTGGGAGGCCCTGGATGTGAGAGGTATGTGCTGCTGTATAGCAAGTACAGGAAACTGCGGGGTCCATTTAGAGAACTAGGCCATATTCATTGGGGCTTGGGCTCCAGATCTTTTGAGACCCTAGCAACGCCCCTGACATACACAATTCTTTTTTGTAATTCTAGCCTTTCCCTTCACTCTCCCTGGCAGTAGAATACTGCAAAGGTTCCGGTACGTCTGCTGGATGAAATTTTGCAAAGTTCGTAACGAACCCGGTTCATCTCTACTATGTATCCCTAAAATTGTACAATGAAAGCTAAAAGTCATGCCGCAAAAATCAAGCTGTCACACAGCTCCGTTGCAAGGAAAATAAGCCCAGCTATTTCATAGCTCCTCCCATTTGAGCTAGTTACGTAGACTCTCCCCTATCACTGCCCGGGACATAACAGGAAGTAAGAAAGAGCTGCATGGACATAGTCATGTGACTACAGCCCAGAACAACCTTCATAAATGATTATTGTAAAGGACGTTGATGCAAAACTGAAAACCCCTTTAATGTTCCCCAGAATGCACCAATGAAAGCCATGAGACACCCGGCAAAAACAAGCCCTCACACTGCTCCATTTACAGAAACAGATAGACAGAAATAAAAATGTTCAGGGGGCCACCATAGGAAATGATTCTGGCAGCCCACCCTCTGTGTATATAGGACTTTAAGGGACCTGTTTTACTACATGTCCATTATTGCCAGAGCTGGGTCCCACTGGAGGATCTTCTGATGCTCTGGTGGGCCAGTCTGACACTGGTCAACCCCCCCCCCCCACAAAAAAAAAAAAAAAAATAATTGTACAATGCTTGTTATGTACCACAGAATGGTGCCATTTAAAAATGCAACTCGTCCCTCAAAAAATGAACCCTTGCTCATAGGCTACGTCGATGGAAAAATAAAATTGTTATGGCTTTTGAAATGTGAAAATCCAAAAGCTGCATGATTAAAGGGGCTTTCCAGAACTTAGATATTGATGACCTATCTTCAAGATAGGTCATCAGTATTAGATTGGTGGGGGTCTGAAACCCGGCACCCTCACCGATTAGCTGTTTGAAGTGGCTGCAGCACTCGGACAAGTGTTGCTGCCTCTTTATAGTATACCGAGTAGTGGCTGAGGCGCAAAGTCTCTGCTTCCGTTACTGGGCACTTGAACAGCTGCTCCTCTGGAAGCAGAAGCAGAGCCATACTTACCGCCATCTTGATCTAGCGCAAAATCTTGCGATGCCTGTGATGACGTCATACGTCAAGATCTTCAATCAAGATGGTGGCGGCCGGTTCGTTGTGATCAAATGGATGAGCTAAGTATGATTTTTTATTTTACCGCCATTCAAGCAAAATTGATTTGCTACCACGAAGCATGAGGAAATTATGCGGTACACATGCGCTAAGTAGAGCTGTCTTCTGTAGCAGGGATCAAAGCATAGCGTGTGGATGTGCGATCCAGTTCTTTTCTATTTTTTGCACGAGGAAATTCGGCTTTGAGGTGAATCGAGTTTTCCCTGAGATTCGGGCTCAACACTAATTACATTATTAAAAATTATTGGTGCTGAAGGCCCAAACGAGGCCGTGTCCTTAAAGCGTTAAAAAATATTAACTGTATGAACCAAATATACGGTAGCAAGAAAATGAAATATATAAATAACCTAACCTAAACTAAACAGGACAAAAACAGAGGACCAAACTGCAGATTAAAAAGCAAAAAAAAAAAAAATGACTGTCGGCCATTATCTTAGAAAGTTGGGCGGTTGCTCAGTCCAGCGGAATGCCGGAGCCGCTCTGTTAATCAATATTTTAATGTGACTTATCAGGGAGATCGGGGCTTGTTTACTTTAAAGTTCAGCTTTGCATAAAGGGAGACTGAGCATTTCCTCTACTACTACATTGAGAGGCAGAGGTCTGACGTGAGCAGCCAGGCACACTGTGTGGTCGGAGGGAAGACGGTAGGAACTTTTCTAATGATATATTGAAAAGACGCAATATTTTAAAAAAGAAAACTTTATTATTTTATTTTTTTTATATCCTATATTACAGATTATTATGTAAAAGCACAGTATATAATATTCATGTATATTGTTATAATATCATTATATTTGTATATTTGTTATAATATGCTTATACCTGTATTTCCGTATATGAATATATTTTTTATTTATAATTTATTTATAATTTTTTTATTTTATTGTACTTATTTATATTTTTTTAAATTTTATTTTACTTATTTATCATTTTTATTTTACTTATTTATCATTTTTTATTTTATTTTTGCTTTACTTGTATGATCAACAATCTATTCTCAGGATAAGTCATCCATATGGGATCAGTGGGTGTCGGACACCCAACATCCTCACTGATCTGCCATTTTGGCCAGCCACGGTGCTTGAAACTATAGAGTGTATGGGGGAGCTGGAGGCATACAGCGCCGTTCACTGTGTAGTGGTTATCTGGGGTACTGCAGCTCAGCTCCTATTCATGTGAATGGGAGCAGAGCTTTAATTCGCTGACAACAGAAGCTTCACCGTGTACAGGGAGCCTTCTATAGTTTCCGGCTTGTAGCTGCCCTAGACAGCTGATCGTGGGGGGTGTCAGGTTGTCGGACGCCCACCCATCTGATACTGATGACTTATCAATATCTAAATCCTGGGAAACCCCTTTGAAGTCATATTCCTTTCTTATAAAGTGACTGCCATGATCAGTTGGGGGTCTGACCTCAGGGAACCCCACCAATCTTGAGAATGAAGAGCTTTAGCACTGCATCCCCCTTCTCTTGGCCACCAGCTATGGAGAGGACTGCGCCCTGCTCCATTCACTTGAAGGGACTGCACTGCAGTTCTCCACACCTCCCGATAAACAGTGTCGGGGAGGCAGTTCTATAATCACACGGTTATATACCTCTTGGGAGTATGTTCAATGGACATGGTCCCAAACATTTTTTAAAATCTGTATTCATCCTTTTTTCCTGTTTGTAATACAGAGCCATTCACACAAGCGTTTAAAATGCAGGCACATTTTTAAAAGCAATTTTTACTGATAAAATACCCATCGAAGTCTATGGAGAGTGTGCAAATTATGGCCGTATCCATGTGTTATCTGTATGTTTTATGTATGGCTTCCATTTCTCAAAGTGGGTGTTTTATGTAATTTAATTTCCTCTATACATGCAGTATTACTGATCTGTGGGACGTCCTATTCTCAGGATAGGTCATCAGTATCTGATCAGTGGATGTCCGACACCCGGGACCCCCGCCAATCAGCTGTCTGAAAAAGCAGCGGCACTCACAGTAGTGCAGCAGCCTTCTCTCAGCTTTCCCTAGGCCAGTGACGTCATGTTCATTGGTCACATGACCTAGGCACAGCCACTATACAGTGTACGGCGCTGTGCTTGGTGAGCTGTGAGAAGGCCGTGGCGCCGCTGCCTTCTCAAACAGCTGGTCCCGAGTGTCGGATCCTCTCCGATCAGATACTGATGACCTATCCTGAGGATAGGTCATTAGTATACAATTCTTGGAAAACCCTTAACCTTCAAGACTAGGCCTAATTTTGCAAATCTGACATGTGTCACTTCATGTGGTAATAACTTTGGAACGCTTTTACTTATCCAAGCCATTCAGAGATTGTTTTCTCATGACACATTGTACTTCATGTTAATGGTAAATTTGAGTCAATATGTTTTACCTTTATTTATAAAAAATCAAAATTTACTAAAAATTTTGAAAAAAAATCACAATTTTTTAAATATGAATTTCTCTGCTTTTAAGTTGTATAGGGATATCTAATAAAATTGTTATTAATGACCATTCACCATATGTCCACTTTATGTTGGCATAATTTTGGAAATGTAATTTTATTTTTTTAGGACGTTAGAAGGCTTAGAATTTTAGATGTAATTTTTAAGATTTTCATGAAAATTTCCAATAGTTAATTTTAAAGGACCTTTGCAGTTCTAAAGTGACTTTGAGGGGCTTAAATAATAGAAACCTCCTATAAATTAACATATTTTACAAACTACAGCCTCCAATGTAATCAAAACTGATTTTACAAAGTTTGTTAACCCTTTAGATTTCCCACAAGAATTAAAACAGAAGGAAGGTGAAATTTAAAAAATATATATTTTTTCGCAGATTTTCAATTTTGAATTCATTTTTCCTATAAGATAGCAAGGGTAAACCGCAAATCAAACCTGAATATTTATTTACCTGATTCTGAAGTTTGCAAAAACACCCCATATGTGGTTGTAAACTGCTCTGTGACCGGCAGTAATGAGAGGGAGATAGTACAAGCATTTGTGATGGCTTTGACAGCTTGTCAGAGTGATCAAAAGCCTGGAGACCAGGAAAAAAGGTCTCAGGTTAAAGCTCCATGTTCTTGGCTGTCAGGAGGCAGCTGAGTCATGGAGCTTCTATGTACAGGTGCTGCACACAGGGGGCAAAGCTCGAGGACGTTTATAGTCAATGGGCAGACTTGAAGTGGTTAAGGCTCCTTTACACTGCTCGATATTCGGGCAGATTATTACTAATAGGAATTCATTGGAAGGCTCGTTGGCGATGATCGGCCCGTTGAAATGTGACGCCGATTACCCAATGCATGAATGAAACACGCAATCACCAAGTTAATAGATTGTTGGTGCCGTCTAAACAGCCTCTGCTGCCGGCAAATAATGATTCTCTATGGGGATAAGTGATAGCATTAGTGATCGCACCTCCCCGTACTGCGGAGGAGATCTATGCATGTACGCTGGTGTCCTCCACTGACGAGCAGGAGAACACTTCCGCTTCCTTCTCGGCAATTGTCTACTCAGTTGAGCAGTATAAAGGGGTTATCAGTCTGATCTTCTCCATGTACTTATGGTGAAATATAACAGGGGACAGAATCTGTGGAATGAAAAGGGGCGCAATCACTGCTTTCTCAGTCGCTGCTTGGCACTTTTTAAAATCTAGGATTTTTAAGAATACGGTAGGGAAGGTTCACATTGTGGGGGTCTTGCTGCTTTGCGGTGCTGCCACACATAGTTTTGTTTTGTGCATTGTTTGGGCAAAAAAGCCTCAGAAAAAACTACTTATTGCTCAGCTTAAGGGCTCATGCACACGACCGTATGTATTTTGTGGTCTGCAAAAAATGGATCCGCAAAAAATACGGATGACGTCCGTGTGCATTCCGTATTTTGCGGAACGGAACAGCTGTACCCTAACAGTCCTATCCTTGTCCATAATGCGGACAATAATAGGACATGTTATGTGTTTTTGCAGAACGGACATACCGACATACGGAAACGGAATGCACACGGAGTAATTGCCTTTTTTTTTTTTGTTGACCCATTGAAATGAATGGTTCTGCATACCGTCTGCAAAAAAAACGGAATGGACATGGAAAGAAAATACGTTCGTGTGAATGAGCCCTATATCACATTCTTAAGAAATACATTTTAATCAAAAAATATCTGTGCCCACCCACCGCGGCAAGGTGACCTCAGTCTAGGCAGGAACCTACTGTATTTAATATCTGCCTCTGTGCTGTTGGGCATCTACATTCAGGAGAGCGGACCCTGCACATATACTGTGTTGCTACAATTGTTACCTCTGTGTTTTTTATATGCCTTGTCTGTTTTGATAAGAAAATATATGCCCCCCCCCCCTGTAATGTCACTTCCTCTGTAGAACAGTATGAAGAAAATACATTGCTTTAAAAAAATGCCAACACACATTGCCATTAATTTTTTTTACGCTACAGACAAAAAAAAAAAATCAATTGAGGTTGCCTCAGCTGACTGTAATTATACCTTTCACATAGCGATCCGCTGCATCATTCTAAAGAAAAAGTACTTTTGATCCATTTGCAAACAACCAGTTAGGTGCACTGAAGACCACTCTGTGCACTCCTGCTTCCTCTGCCAGCCCCTCCCTCTGCTTCTTGATTGACAGGGCCAGGAGAGATGGATTGTGCATCAACCTGCCTATGTCCACAGTGACACCAGAGCAGCAATCATGTAGAAGAAGACCCTCTTCTTGCACGGGCCATGTTCATACCCCACAGCTGCACTCACTATTCTGCTGGTGCAGTCACTGTGTACATACATTACTTATCCTGTACTGATCCTGAGTTACATCCTGTATTATACTCCAGAGCTGCACTCACTATTCTGCTGGTGGAGTCACTGTATACATACATTACTTTTCCTGTACTGATCCTGAGTTACATCCTGTATTATACTCCAGAGCTGCACTCACTATTCTGCTGGTGGAGTCACTGTATACATACATTACTTATCCTGTACTGATCCTGAGTAACATCCTGTATTATACTCCAGAGCTGCACTCACTATTCTGCTAGTGCAGTCACTGTGTACATACATTACTTATCCTGTACTGATCCTGAGTTACATCCTGTATTATACTCCAGAGCTGCACTCACTATTCTGCTGGTGCAGTCACTGTGTACATACATTACTTATCCTGTACTGATCCTGAGTTACATGCTGTATTATACTCCAGAGCTGCACTCACTATTCTGCTGGTGCAGTCATTGTGCACATACATTACATTACTTATCCTGGACTGATCCTGAGTTACATTCTGTATTATACTCCAGAGCTGCACTTACTATTCTGCTGGTGGAGTCACTGTGTACATACATTGCTTATCCTGTACTGATCCTAAAGTTACAGCCTGTATTATACTCCAGAGCTGCACTCACCATTCTGCTGGTGCAGTCACTGTGCACATACATTACATTTCTTATCCTGGACTGATCCTGAGTTACATTCTGTATTATACTCCAGAGCTGCACTTACTATTCTGCTGGTGCAGTCACTGTGTACATACATTACATTACTTATCCTGTACTGATCCTGCGTTACATCCTGTATTATACTCCAGAGCTGCACTCACCATTCTGCTGGTGCAGTCACTGTACACATACATTACATTACTTATCCTGGACTGATCCTGAGTTACATCCTGTATTATACTCCAGAGCTGCACTTACTATTCTGCTGGTGGAGTCACTGTGTACATACATTACATTACTTATCCTGTACTGATCCTGAGTTACATCCTGTATTATACTCCAGAGCTGCACTCACCATTCTGCTGGTGCAGTCACTGTGCACATACATTACATTACTTATCCTGGACTGATCCTGAGTTACATCCTGTATTATACTCCAGAGCTGCACTCACCATTCTGCTGGTGCAGTCACTGTGTACATACATTACATTACTTATCCTGTACTGATCCTGAGTTACATTCTGTATTATACTCCAGAGCTGCACTTACTATTCTGCTGGTGCAGTCACTGTGTACATATATTACTTATCCTGTACTGATCCTGAGTTACATCCTGTATTATACTCCAGAGCTGCACTCACTATTCTGCTGGTGCAGTCACTGTGTACATATATTACTTATTCTGCACTGATCCTTAATTACATCCTGTATTATGCCCCTTTCACACGAGCGGGAGACTCGCATGTCTCCCGCAACGCATCTACAGGGCTGGACTCGGCACTGACAGGGATCGCATATAATGCTCTCCCGCTCGTGTGAAAGGGGCATTATACTCCGGAGCTGTACTTACTATTACAGATTCTTTTAAAATGCCAACATTATGTGCAAATCTTTTTATTTCTGACACAAAACAAGCGAATAAACTTAATAAAACGACATCTATAGAAGAGCAGAGCGCGCGGCTGTATGATGAGAACAGCAAGGCGTCTGCATTCGTCTCGGCCCACAGGGCAGGTTTTGCTCGCAGAAGGATTTCTTTCTAGAACCAAACTTAACAAAAGCAATAAAACAGCTGCTCCGCTCCAGAGCACCGCTCATTGCTTCACCTTCTCAGGGATTATTGTGGAGTTACATACAAAAAAATGTAACCAATCTAACCAGACGAGACTCAGAGGTGTGCAGCGCCCCCTGCTGTAAATAATACTAACCACACCAATCCCCGAAATCTTCTATAGGGGAAAGAAGATATCTCACTGTCTGTTATAGTAATAACCGGAGAAAGTATCACTCTCATCATTCACACTGCTGGAAACCTAGAGGATAGATACATGTGAGATACAGAGCAGTCTAATGACTTATGTCATATCATATCCACAGTTACGCTTATATTACAATAGCAGATAATCTTGCAGATCATCGCTAACAAGCGTTTGTAGGAACACTCATTAGTGATGTTCTGGCAGTGTAATACTGCCGCCGATTACCTGATGAACGAGCAGTTGGAATCTTTTAACAGGTTTAAAGTAATTGTTTGCCGACAGAAGACTAGTCGAGCGGGGACGAGCGATGGCGATCACTTCTCTCCATACTGTGGAGGAGATCACTGCATGTAATAGCAACAGTCTCCACCACTAATGAGCAGGCAATTGGTGGGAAGGAATGCTTCCCTCCCAACAATCGTCTGTGTGATCTGCCTGTAGAATATAAGCTTTAGAACTGCTCTGTCTGTAGATATATGATAGATAGATAGATAGATAGATAGATAGATAGATATGATATAGATAGATAGATAGATAGATATGATATAGATAATTGATAGATAGATATGAGATAGATAGATCTGTGATAGATATTAGATAGATAATTAGATACATAGATATGAGATAGATAGATAATAAGTTAGATATGCCATAGATAGATATGAGATAGATAGATAGATAGATAGATAGATAGATAGATAGATAGATAGATAGGGGCAGCAGTGGATGCTCCGAAGTTATGTAGAGACCACCGCTAGTTCAGGGCTTTATTAAGACCAGCAACTAAAACACTGGTCTTCATAAATGTATCCCCATCCCCCAACTCTATGCAATTATTTCCCACTTGCTTTAGCAATGCTTATATGTTCTTAGTCCTGCCAATAAAGCTGATTTGCATTTGAACAATAGACATACAGAGAGATGACACATTGTATATATACTGTATACTGACCCACGCCCTCTCTCTTGCAGGATATGGCCGTGTCAGCGGTGCCCACCCAGTATCCCCCCTCCAATGTAGAGCTGGAGCTGTGGAGTGTGACAATGGTGTTTGTGTCAAAGCTATCAAACGCCATTATCACACTAATTAGCTACTGTGACACCATCCTGGGGACACTGCGGCAGAAACATACAACATTCGGGAAATCCCACAAATAAGTGAAGACGTGTACATGACACGTGGATCGCAGCCACCACCAGGGTGACAAGGGCCACATCTCCGCGAGTCTGTAAGTGCTCCAGGTGTTTGCCTTGATTTGAGTCGCACAAAGTTATTTTCCTGTTTTATTTTAATAAAGCTCAATCTTCATCAAATAAACATTTCTACAACAACCCAATCGACTTTCTGTTATTTCCTCGCTATTTTCAGGATCTCTGCGTGCTGTCAATGAATGGGAAAATTCTTATTTATGTCCAGACAGGGGCGTAGCTAACGGCTCATGGGCCCTGGTGCAAGAGTTAAAGGGTTATTTCCATCTCGGACAATGGGGGCATATTGCTAGGATATGCCCCCATTGTCCTATAGGTGTGGGTCCCACCGCTGGGACCCGCACCTATATCGAGAATGGGGCCCCGAAAGTCAAGGAGGGTGCAGCGCGCATGCGCGGCCGCCCTCCATTCATTTGTATGGGGCCGGCGACAATAGCCAAGCGTTGGCTCGGCTATTTCCGTCGGCTCTATACAAATGAATGGGAGCTGGGCTGCGCATGGGAGCTGGGCTGCGCATGTGCGCTGCGCCCTCCTTGACTTTCGGGGCCATGTTCTCGATATAGGTGCGGGTCCCAGCGGTGGGACCCACACCTATAGGACAATGGAGGCATAACCTAGCGATATGCCCCCATTGTCCGAGATGGGAATAACCCTTTAAGATTGGGCCCCCCTTCCCTCAGTACTTTGTGGCCAGGGGCAGGGAGGCACGTGGCCTTCTTCTGCCTCAGGCAAAAACTGAACTGGCAAACCCCCCATGCAAAATTCTTGACCTAAACCCTTCCCTCCAGCCATAGATGTAACTTGATCAGCATGCACTTTCTATAATACTGGTGTCTTTTTATTCAGCACAAGGGTCATTGGGTCCCCTCAGGCTCCTGGGCCCGGTAGCGACTGCTACATCTGCACCCCCTATAGCTATCTATCTATCTATCTATCTATCTATCTATCTATCTATCTATCTTGTATCTATCTACAAACCTCCCAACCTTCCCACCCAGATCCTGCAGGACAGTCCCGGATTTCGGTGGCTGTCCCTCAGTACGGGGGAGGTATGTCCCACTCTCAGGCAGCTGTCTCTGCATCCATAAGACACAGAGATACAGTAGTTGACTGTAATGATGGAGCAGGGAGCTTCCAGCTTCATCATTCCTCTCAGCAGTCAGCGCTCCACACTGCTGGTCTGTTCCGGGGGGCGGGGCCGGCAGTCAGCCTCTTCTTCTCCACACAGACTGCCTGCTGCTCATCATGGAACCAGGTCAGTATTTAGGGGCCGTTCAGACGGCCGTGATACTGCGAGTTCGCAAAAATGCGGATCCACAATACCACGGATGCCAAACGGTGTGTTTTCCGCAATTTGTGGAACACACATCACCGGCACCCCATAGAAGATGCCTATTCTTGTCCGCTGTTGTGGACAAGAATAGGACATGTTCTATATTTTTGTGCGGAGCCACGGCTCGGCAAGATCTCGAGCCGCCCATTGAAGTGGATGAGGCCTTATCGATTCTGCAAAATTTCGGAATAGATGAGGACCCATTCACACGGTTGTGTGAATGGGCCCTAAGTGTTTCTTTTTTTTTTTTTTTTTTTTATAATAATACTGTGAGGGGCACATATCAGGGCAAAACTACTGTGAGGGGACACATATCTGGCATATCTACTGTGAGGGGGCACATATCTGGCATAACAGCTGTGAGGGGGCACGTATTTGGGAATAAGTACTGTGAGAGGGCACATATCTGGGCATAACTACTGTGAGGGGGCACATAACTGGCATAATTACTGTGAGGGGTACATATCAGGGTAAAACTACTCTGAGGTGCACATATCAGGGTAAAACTACTGTGATTGGGCACATATCTGGCATAACTACTGTAAGGGGGCACATATTTGGGCATAACTATTGTGAGGGGGACATATTTGGGCATTACTACTGTGGAGGGAGCACATATCTGGCAAAACTACTGTAAGGGAGCACATTACTGTGAGGGGACACATATCTGGCACAACTACTGTGAAGGGGGCACACATTTGGCACAACTACTGTGAGAGGGCACATATCTGGCATAACTACTGTGAGGGGCACATATCTGGGCATTGCTACTGTCAGTGGGCACATATCTGGCCATAACTACTGTGAGGGGGCACATATCTGGCACAACTACTGTGAGAAGGCACATATCTGGCAAAAATACTGTGAGGGTGCACATATCTGGCATAACTACTGTGAGGGGTACATATATGGGCATCGCTACTGTGAGTGGGCACATATCTGGCACAACTACTGTGAGGGGGCACATATCTGGGCATTGCTACTGTCAGTGGGCACATATCTGGCCATAACTACTGTGAGGGGGCACATATCTGGCATAACTTCTGTGAGAGGGCACATATCTGGCACAACTACTGTGAGAAGGCACATATCTGGCATAACTACTGTGAGGGGCACATATCTGGCATAACTACTGTGAGGGGGCACATATCTGGGCATTGCTACTGTCAGTGGGCACATATCTGGCCATAACTACTGTGAGGGGCACATATCTGGCATAACTTCTGTGAGAGGGCACATATCTGGCACAACTACTGTGAGAAGGCACATATCTGGCAAAAATACTGTGAGGGTGCACATATCTGGCATAACTACTGTGAGAGGGCACATATCTGGCATAACTACTGTGAGGGGGCACATATATGGGCATCGCTACTGTGAGTGGGCACATATCTGGCACAACTACTGTGAGGTGGCACATATCTGGCACAAAAACTGTGAGGGAGCAGGGGCACATATGTCGGCATAACTACTGTGAGGGGCACATATCATTAATGAGTAATCAACTGTAGAGGAGAAGAACTCTAGAATTAGAATTTATTTTGATACTCTGGTGAAAGGGGTAGCCCCCTTGTGGACATTTATGGTATATCCCATCTCTACGACCAGTACCTACAGTATGTTTCCCTAGCTTCCGTTCCATCTGGTGAGTAGGCCACCACATCC
Source organism: Rhinella marina (assembly GCA_900303285.1). NCBI lineage: Eukaryota > Metazoa > Chordata > Amphibia > Anura > Bufonidae > Rhinella > Rhinella marina. The sequence continues at coordinate 38,815 of ONZH01001971.1, forward strand.
AGGCAGGCAGGCTATACGTATATGATTGGATTTCTTGAGATGGGACGTTGATCCAGGGATTTATTATAATTACCACATTTGAAGTTGGGAAGGACTTTTATCCCCCTAATACAAGGCAACTGGCTGCCATCTCATAGATTTTTTTTTTTGCTTTCTTCTGGATCAATGCTGCAGGATTATAAATTGGTCAAAAATCACAGAAAAAGATACAAAACATCCTGCACGATATGATAACTGAATATGCGGATGTAAGGCTACTTTAACACTTGCGTTTGCAGGATCCGTTTGTGAGATCCGTCCAGGCTCTCACAAACTGATCCGTCATGATAATACAACCATCTGCATCCATTCTGAATGGATCAGTTTGTATTATCTTTTACATAGCGAAGACGGATCCGTCATGAACTCCATTGAAAGTCAATGGAGGGCTGATTGTTTTCTATTGTGTCAGACAAAACGGATCCGTCCCCATTGACTTACATTGTGAGTCATGACGGATCCGTTTGCATCAGTTTCTTCATGCGGACACCAAAATACAGCAAGCAGCGTTTTAGTGTCCGCCTCCAAAACGGAATAGAGACTGAACTGAAGCAAAACTGATGCATTCTGAACGGATCCTTTTCCATTCAGAATGCATTAGGACAAAACTGATCAGTTCAGGACCTTTTGTGAAAGCCTGTGACGGATCTCACAAACGGATCCTGCAAACGCAAGTGTGAAAGTAGCCTAATAGTGCATTATTTTCCATGATTTTTACCTTATAAATGTTGCCAAACACAATAGATGCAAACATTATATATGGACTAAGCCCTCATTCTGATATGATAAAATCCAAGACTCTCAGCCATTATATTTTGATCAAAACACATCTGTGCCCGCCTGCCCACGCCAAGGTGGTCTCAGTCAGGAAGGTCCTACTCTAAACCTACCTATGCCATTGGGCATCTATATTCAGGAGAGCAGGAAAACCACGAGGGAGGAAGAAGATGGAGGATCACATGACACTGGGAGGACGTAGAGGAGGAGGTCTTGCCCTGTTTGGCTCAGAGGCTGAAAGACAGCCTCATCGGCCAATCAGGGGGGCAGTAGGTAAGGAGATACCTATGATGAACCAGCAGAAGCACCATGGTGCATTCAGCTTCAGACCAGTGTGTCTGCCATAAAAATGATTACAAAGTCACAAGTAACTACTGTAGTGTGATAGAGAAGGTAATGGGAAAGAATATAAAGATATAATTGTGTAGATTTTAGGGAATATTATCAGAGAAAGCTTTGAGGTAGTGAGGCGCTGGTCACACTGTGCAGAAGCTGCTTGCTGCAGCAGCTCAGTTTAGCAGTTCTTCATTACAAAAGTAACCTCTTGCAAGAAAAAACTCTTTTTATGAGCAGAGAGACAGATTTTTTTTCAAAACCTCCGGTTCTTCCAGTTCATTTTTGCCAGCACTGCACCCCAATAGCATTCTGCTGCAAACGCTGAGCAACTGAACATTTTTTATTTCAGTGCATTATGCCTGTGTTAATAAATTGTTACATTATAGCAAAAGCATTTTACGGCAATGATGCCATTTTCATACCCATGTTATTGAATGGCTAGTTGAAAGACAATTCCCGGCAAATACTGCATTATTCTATCTGTGTTAGCAGACGCATCAGAGATCAGACCTAGTTTTTCACAGACATTTTAGCACAAAATGTAATTGCTGAACAAATGATATTACACGACTAGTTTAAATACAGTTCGTTGCAAACACTGCATTGTTCTATCTGTCTTAGTGGATGCATCAGAGATCGAACCAAGCTTTTCAAATGTGATTGTTGAACAAGTGATATTACACACCCAGTTGTGAGACATTTCAAAGTAAAAATTGCATTATTTTATTCCAAAAGTATTTTGTCAATACCAGTGTGCAGTGTGTTTGTAGAAGGGTAGGGACATTTAATTGCCCATGTTTTTAAACTACAGAAAACACGCCTGCAATTTTTCTATTAATATTCTGTGTATCAGTCTCATAGTAAGAAGGAAAACAGTGGAGTACAAAATGAAAGACTCATGCTTTGTCATCCGATTCAGAATATGGTAGTAGTCGCATCAGTAGCAGCACCAGCTATCCAGCCAGTAGTAGTAATAGTTGTGACACTTGTAGCCATGGTGGTGGTGGTAGGGGCAGTGGTAGCAACAGCGGCACTTGGGGCAAATACAGAGCAGGGGATCAGGTGGGGGGCCAGGGTGCGGCAGCAATAAAAAGCAGAGGAAACATGTAGCCAAAACCTTTCAAAAAGCTGTCAGGGCCAGATCTGCTTCTCTTGTGGTCAGCTTGGAAACTGGTGATACCGCTGATACTGTCAGTGCAGGCTTAAAACGTGCCAGACCTAGGCAAGCTTGATTGTCTCTAGCTCTGTGCAAGCAACTCCCATATGGCTGTTTTTCTCCACAACGCCAGCACACAAAACCACAGCCGTGTGCAAGATCTGCAGGATTAAAAATGATGATTACTTACCGCTAATCGGATTTTCCAGACCCCATGACAGCACCACAGAGAGAGAGATCCACCCCCAGGGACAGGAAACCTACCGAATGAAAAAAAGGTGGAGCCTGTCTCCCACCTCAGTGGTTTACAGAGCAAGAGAGGCAGTCCAACCTCAGTTAAATACATACATCTGGTAATATATAAATCAAATAAACATACTCCTATCTTTTTTTTTTTTTTGCTACACCCAAGTGCACAAGGAACAGAAGAACTGGGAGGGATAAAAAGGGGGGTGCTGTCCTGGGGTCTGGAAAATCCGATTACTGGTAAGTAATCATCATTTTTCCCCTCCCCCACGACAGCACCACAGAGAGAATTACAGAGAAGAAATTAGGGAGGGACCACCGCTGAAAGAACCTTTCTACCAAAGGAAAGATCTGCAGAGGAAAGAAGGTCCAAACGATAGTGACGGAAGAAAGTAGAGGGAGAAGACCACGTGGCAGCTCTATATATCTGTTCAATGGGGCAGAAGATCTCTCCGCCCAAGAAGTGGAGATAGAACGCGTAGAATGTGCCTTCACCGATAAAGGATGAGTTAAAACTGATTCCAGATAGGCCAGAGTAATGCCTAATCTGATCCACCTGGCCAGGGAACTTTTGGTAGCCCCCTTACCTCTGTTTGGACCGGAGAAAAGAACAAACAAAGCTGAAGACTTTCTCCATGAGTTAGAAGACTCAAGATATTGGATTAAACAACACCTAACATCCAGAGAATGGTATTCCTCCTCTTTTGGGGATTTAGGATTGCTACAAAATGTTGGAAGGATAATATCCTGAGATCTATGGAAATGGGATGAAACTTTTGGCAAAAAAGCCGGGCCAGGCTGAATAATCACCTTGTCCTCTAGGATAGTAGTAAAGGGAGGATTTTTTGAAATGGCATGTATTTCACTAACCTTACGTGCAGAGGTGAGAGCTATCAGTAGAATCATTTTTAATGTGAGATAGAATTAATGGGCTCAAAAAGATACTTGGTTAAGGCCTGCAAAACTATATTAATATCCCACGGAGGAACCCTCAGGTTTGAAATAGGTATACTCCTATCCACAGCTTTAAAAAATCTAATGACCCAAGGGTCACAAGCAAGATTTTGATAAAAAAGACAGGATAAGGCTGAAACATGAACCTTAAGGGTATTCTTTGCCAACCCTAATGAAAGGCCCTTCTGTAAAAATTCTAAGACCTGCAGACTAGAGACAGATTCTGGTAAATTGTGTGGGTCTAAGTTGTAGCGCTGAATAAATTTTTTCCATACTTTGGCATAAATAGCCACAGTCACTGGCTTTTTACTCTTCAGCAATGTAGCAATAACGTCCTGTGAAAACCCTTTTTTGACTAGCAGGAGCCTTTCGAGATCCATGCAGTCAGCTGAAGACCCTGAACCTGAGGATGAAGTATTGGGCCCTGATGTAATAGGTCTGGAATCTCTGGCAGAATCCATGGATCCGCAATCGACATTGATTGAAGCAGAGAAAACCAAGCTCTCTTTGGCCAAAAAGGGGCTATCAAGATTATCTCTGCTTCGTCCATCCTGATTTTCTTCAATACCAGAGGTAGTAACTGGAAGGGGGGAAAGGCGTATGCCAACTGAAAGTTCCATCTTATCTGAAGGGCATCCACCCCAAAAGGGGATTCCCTGTGGTCCAGGGAGCAGAATCTTGTGACTTTGTTGTTTTGAGTGGAAACAAAAAGATCTATAGTAGGCATGCCCCAAAGCTTTGTGATGTCTAGGAAAATTGACTGGTTCAGGGCCCATTCTCCCTGTCTTAACTGGTGTCGGCTCAAATAATCTGCCTGAATATTTTCTCTTCCTTTTATGTGAAAAGCAGAAATATGACAGACCCTCTTTTCTACTGTCTTGAACAAGAGATTCGCCTCGGACTGAAGAGATGTTGACCTCGTGCCTCTCTGGTGATTTATGTATGCCACCGAGCAGTGGCGTAGCTACCGGGGGGGCAGGGGGGGCGACGGCTCCGGGCCCAGTGACTCAAGGGGGCCCAGCAAGGATGAGGTTACCTACCATAAGGCGAATACAAGTGAGCGCTTCCATTATGGAAGCGCTCACTTGTATTTAGGGACCTCCATCAGACCGGTATTTAGGGACAGATCAGCCCACCCAGCCACATAAGATAAAAATAAAAAATCTTACTTACCTGTTCTGCGCTGCGGCTGCCCTCCGGTCCGCGCTCTGCTCTCTTCCCTGGTGGCGCGCACTATGACCTGACGCTGCACGCTGACGCTGGCTTGGTGGGCTGATCTGAGGTCTGATGGGGGCACAATACGCTGATCTGAGGTCTGATGGGGGCACAATATGCAGATCTGAGGTTTGATGGGGCACAATACGCTGATCTGAGGTCTGATGGGGGCACATTAAGCTGATCTGAGGTCTGATGGGGGCACAATACGATGATCTGAGGTCTGATGGGGGCACAATATGCAGATCTGAGGTTTGATGGGGCACAATACGCTGATCTGAGGTCTGATGGGGGAACATTAAGCTGATCTGAGGTCTGATGGGGGCACAATACGCTGATCTGAGGTCTGATGGGGGCACAATACGCTGATCTGAGGTCTGATGGGGGCACAATATGCAGATCTGAGGTTTGATGGGGCACAATACGCTGATCTGAGGTCTGATGGGGGCACATTAAGCTGATCTGAGGACTGATGGGGGCACAATACGCTGATCTGAGGTCTGATGGGGGCACAATATGCAGATCTGAGGTTTGATGGGGCACAATACGCTGATCTGAGGTCTGATGGGGGCACATTAAGCTGATCTGAGGTCTGATGGGGGAACATTAAGCTGATCTGAGGTCTGATGGGGGCACAATATGCAGATCTGAGGTTTGATGGGGCACAATACGCTGATCTGAGGTCTGATGGGGGCACATTAAGCTGATCTGAGGTCTGATGGGGGCACAATACGCTGATCTGAGGTCTGATGGGGGCACAATATGCAGATCTGAGGTTTGATGGGGCACAATACGCTGATCTGAGGTCTGATGGGGGCACATTAAGCTGATCTGAGGTCTGATGGGGGCACGATACGTTGATCTGAGGTCTGATGGGGGCACAATACGCTGATCTGAGGTCTGATGGGGGCACAATACGCTGATCTGAGGTCTGATGGGGGGCACAATAGGCTGATCTGAGGTTTGATGGGGCACAATACGCTGATCTGAGGTCTGATGGGGGCACATTAAGCTGATCTGAGGTCTGATGGGGGCACAATACGCTGATCTGAGGTCTGATGGGGGCACAATATGCAGATCTGAGGTTTGATGGGGGCACAATATGCAGATCTGAGGTTTGATGGGGCACAATATGCTGATCTGAGGTCTGATGGGGGCACAATACGCTGATCTGAGGTCTGATGGGGGCACAGTACGCTGATCTGAGGTCTGATGGGGGCACAGTACGCTGATCTGAGGTCTGATGGGGGCACAGTACGCTGATCTGAGGTCTGATGGGGGCACAATATGCAGATCTGAGGTTTGATGGGGCACAATACGCTGATCTGAGGTCTGATGGGGGCACATTAAGCTGATCTGAGGTCTGATGGGGGAACATTAAGCTGATCTGAGGTCTGATGGGGGCACAATATGCAGATCTGAGGTTTGATGGGGCACAATACGCTGATCTGAGGTCTGATGGGGGCACATTAAGCTGATCTGAGGTCTGATGGGGGCACAATATGCAGATCTGAGGTTTGATGGGGCACAATACGCTGATCTGAGGTCTGATGGGGGCACATTAAGCTGATCTGAGGTCTGATGGGGGCACGATACGCTGATCTGAGGTCTGATGGGGGCACAATACGCTGATCTGAGGTCTGATGGGGGCACAATACGCTGATCTGAGGTCTGATGGGGGCACAATAGGCTGATCTGAGGTTTGATGGGGCACAATACGCTGATCTGAGGTCTGATGGGGGCACATTAAGCTGATCTGAGGTCTGATGGGGGCACAATACGCTGATCTGAGGTCTGATGGGGGCACAATATGCAGATCTGAGGTTTGATGGGGGCACAATATGCAGATCTGAGGTTTGATGGGGCACAATATGCTGATCTGAGGTCTGATGGGGGCACAATACGCTGATCTGAGGTCTGATGGGGGCACAGTACGCTGATCTGAGGTCTGATGGGGGCACAGTACGCTGATCTGAGGTCTGATGGGGGCACATTAAGCTGATCTGAGGTCTGATGGGGGCACAATACGCTGATCTGAGGTCTGATGGGGGCACAGTAGGCTGATGTGAGGTCTGATGGGGGCACAGTAGGCTGATCTGAGGTCTGATGGGGCACAATACGCTAATCTGAGGTCTGATGGGGGCACAGTAGGCTGATGTGAGGTCTGATGGGGCACAATACGCTGATCTGAGGTCTGATGGGGGGGCACAATACGCTGATCTGAGGTCTGATGGGGGCACAATACGCTGATCTGAGGTCTAATGGGGGCACATTCTGCTGATCTGAGGTCTGATGGGGGCACAATATGCTGATCTGAGGTCTGATGGGGCACAATATGCTGATCTGAGGTCTGATGGGGCACAATACACTGATCTGAGGTCTGATGGGGACACAGTACGCTGATCTGAGGTCTGATGGGGGGCACAATATGCTGATCTGAGGTCTGATGGGGCACAATACACTGATCTGAGGTCTGATGGGGACACAGTACGCTGATCTGAGGTCTGATGGGGGCACAATACGCTGATGTGAGGTCTGATGGGGGCACATTCTGCTGATGTGAGGTCTGATGGGAGCACAATATGCTGATCTGAGGTCTGATGGGGACACAGTATGCTGATCTGAGGTCTGATGGGGGCACAGTAGGCTGATCTGAGGTCTGATGGGGGCACATTCTGCTGATCTGAGGTCTGATGGGGGGCACAATACGCTGATCTGAGGTCTGATGGGGGGCACATTAAGCTGATCTGAGGTCTGATGGGGGCACAATACGCTGATCTGAGGTCTGATGGGGCACAATACGCTGATCTGAGGTCTGATGGGGCACAATACGCTGATCTAAGGTCTGATGGGGCACAATACGCTGATCTGAGGTCTGATGGGGGCACATTAAGCTGATCTGAGGTCTGATGGGGGCACATTAAGCTGAAAAAGAAAAAGGGACACAGAATAGATAAGAATCAGACAACAGCATGTGACTCACCCCAATTATAGTGTATCAAGTACCGGAAACGGAGTTGCAGCTTCCTTATCAGCTGACTCCTGTCTCTTATCCTTCTCCATAATAATCCTGGACCGTCACAGTTGGTCTTCTATGTAGAAAAAACAGGAAATTTTCACCCATCAGAGGCCCAGATAGGAGGAAAATACTGTCCACTGCCAGGCACCTACACCGCTTTAGGCTTGCAGGACACAACCGCGCACCAGAGAGGGTGGGCCTGAAACTCCCACTATCCTGACCTGACAGCCGGCAACAACCGCGCAATGGACCCGGCAGGAGAACCGTCAGCCCTCTACGGACTCCCTAGGAACATCAGACTGTGGTACTGCGGTAAGAACCTAAAAGAGAAAAAACTGTAGGTCTCTCACTCCAGGGACAGGAAACCACTGCGGTGGGAGAGAGGCTCCACCTTTTTATTCGGTAGGTAGGTGTACGCAGCATGCCACAGCTTTCAGCAACCACACGCCTTCCCCCCGTGTGTAGGCCCCTCTCTGCCCCCTACGGAGTCACCGACCTCCTGCTGTCTCCATTAACAGAAGCAGCAGCCACATCAGTATCATCAACATGGTAGAACAATTTTTTCATGTGCCGTGCCAGGCTGTTGCAATTCAGCAAACGGAGGTGCACCGCCTGGAACACCCAGGTTCAGTCCTACCTGGACTATGGACTTTCCCTGTCGCATACCATGTCCCCTGACTGCATGGATTTCTGGGCAGCAGTTGGAACAGTGGACCAAACTGACCCAGTACGCTCTCTCTGTTCTGTCTTGTCCAGTCTCCAGTGTCATCTCAGAGAGGGTTTTCAGCGACCCAGGGTGCATTGTGACACCGGACAAAATGGTCCTCCGCCAGTGTACAACACATCACCTAGGTCAAAATGAACATGGCAGAGTACCATGAGAATGTTAACCCCCCAGCCGGATGAGGTTGATGAATAGATCTGAGCTTGTTAATGGTGCACCATCATGCCACTGCTGCTGTCTGCCTGCTTGCCTACCATCATGTTCCATACTGTATGGCTGCTGCTGCCCACTGCTGCCACTATGATTACTGCTACACCGACTACTACTACTACTACCACTAAACAGCCGCAAACACATCTACTGCCTTGTCTTTTCCATGCTGTGCTACTTCTGTTGCCACTACTATTGTGGCCACGTGCCTCCAAGAGATTTCCAAATGAAAGGGAGAATTTTTCCAGGCTCGTGGATGGATGCTAGATAGATAAGTAGATATAAGATAAATAGATAGATAGATATGAGATAGATAGATCATAAATAGATAGATGTCATTGTCCTACAGTAGACAGGTTCATAGATAGATAGATAGATAGATAGATAGATAGATAGATATGAGATAGATAGATAGATATGACATAAATAGATAGATAGATTTCATTGTCGTAGGTAGGTACATAGATAGATAGATAGAGGGGAGGGATAGATAGATGATAGATAGATAGATAGATAGATAGATAGATAGATAGATAGATAGATATAGATAGATAGAAGCAGGGGCGGTCTTGGGCATTTCTGGGGCCCTAAGCGAAGTTATGTCTGGGGCCCCCCCCCCCCCAATGACACCTCACACCCTGATGACACGGCCTCTGATGACACGCCCCCCCCCAATGACACACCCCCTACACCTCACTGGAGGGGGGGTCAAGGTTGCCCACAGCCTATGGCGTGTCCCAGACTCCCAGCTCTCTATTGGCTGGGCTGCAGGGGCGTAGCTAAAGGCTCATGGGCCCTGGTGCAAGAGTTCAGCTTGGGCCCCCCCGCCTAATACAGCGCCCCATACCTCGTACATCTAGTATAATACAGCGCCCCATACCTCTTACATCCAGTATAATACAGCACCTCATACCTCTTACATCCAGTATAATACAGCACCTCATACCTCTTACATCCAGTATAATACAGCGCCTCATACCTCTTACATCCAGTATAATACAGCGCCTCATACCTCTTACATCCAGTATAATACAGCGCCCCATACCTCTTACATCCCGTATAATACAGCGCCTCATACCTCGTACATCCAGTATAATACAGCGCCCCATACCTCTTACATCCAGTATAATACAGCGCCTCATACCTCTTACATCCAGTGACGTCTCCTCGGATGTAGATCTTCTCTTTCCTCATCTTCTCCTTTCAGACCAGACGCCATTTTTCAGCCATTTCTCATCTCTGCAGTTTGACAGAAAAAAATCTTAGTTTACTACTTTTCCATCATCCTCCCATCTTCTGGACAAATCATCCTACACCCCCAGTACTGTGCCACTAGTACCACACAGATAGTGCCCTTCAATAATTATTGGCACACAGTGTCCTAAAATAACTGCGCCCAGCAAATACTGTCCCGTAATAGTGTGAACATAACGTCCCCCAGAAATAACTGCGCTGATACTGTGCCAGGGTGCCCCCCACAGTAATAGTGCCCCCCACAGTACTAATGTCCCCACTGTTCCCCAGAAGTAATAATGCTTCCAATGTGCCAGTAAGAAGTGCTCCCCACCCATAGATGCCCCCCAAATTATGTGCCAGTAAGAAATGCCCCAATAATGCGCCAGAAGTTCCCCCCATTGATTCCCCCTCAAAATCATGTGCCAGTAAGAAATGCCCCCAGTGCCCCCATGTGCCAGTAAGAAATGCCCCCAGTGCCCCCATGTGCCAGAAAAATGCCCCTAGTGCTCCCATGCCATAAAAGAAATGCCCCCAGTGCCCCATGTGCCAGTAAAAATGCCCCAGTGCCCCCATGTGCCAGTAAAAATGCCCCCAGTGCCCCATGTGCCAGTAAAATGCCCCATGTGCCCCATGTGCCAGTAAAAAATGCCCCGTGCCAGTAAAATGCCTCAGTGCCCCCATGGGCCAGTAAAAATGCCCCCAGTGCCCCCATGTGCCAGTAAAAATGCCCCCATGTGCCAGTAAAAATGCCCCCATGTGCCCCCATGTGCCAGTAAAAAATGCCCCCAGTACCAGTAAAAATGCCCCCAGTGCCCCATGTGCCAGTAAAAAATGCCCCCAGTGCCCCCATGTGCCAGTAAGAAATGCCCCCAGTGCCCCCATGTGCCAGTAAGAAATGCCCCCAGTGCCCCCATGTGCCAGTAAAAATGCCCCCAGTGCCCCCATGTGCCAGTAAAAATGCCCCCATGTGCCAGTAAAAATGCCCCGTGCCAGTAAAAATGCCCTCAGTGCCCCCATGTGCCAGTAAAAATGCCCCCCAGTGCCCCCATGTGCCAGAAAAAATGCCCACAGTGCCCCCATGTGCCAGTAAAAATGCCCCCAGTGCCCCATGTGCCAGTAAAAATGTCCCCAGTGCCCCCAATTGAGCTCCGGTCCGTGACTGCTACAATAAAATAAAAAATAAAAAAAATTAACACTTATACTTACCTCCATAGTGCTGGCAGCGATGCGATGCAGGCCTCTTCCGGCCTGTGTCCCGCGCTGTACGGCTCAGGCGGCGCGATGACGTCATCGCGCCGCCTGAGCCGGCCTCTGATAGGCTGCAGGCCCAGTGCCTGCAGCCTATCAGAGGAACGGGCAGGGGAGACGCCTCTCCCTCCCCTGCCCCAGTACAATACAGGCATCTGTATCGCCGTCCTGAGGACGGCGATACAGATGACTATGGAGATGAGCGCTTCCACAATGGAAGCGCTCATCTCCCTCTGCGGGCGGTCTTGGGCACCGGCGCAAGAGAAGAGCGTGGGGGCCCCCTTGGACGCCGGGGGCCCTACGCAAATGCATAGGATGCGTGGTGCCCAAGACCGCCCTGGATAGAAGATAGATATGAGATAGATAGATAGATAGATAGATAGATAGGAGATAGATAGATAGATAGATAGATAGATAGATAGATAGATAGATAGATAGATAGATAGATAGATAGATAGATAGATAGATAGATAGATTTCAGTGTCCTAGGTAGGTACATAGATAGATAGATTTCATCGTCGTAGGTAGGTACATAGATAGATAGATAGAGGGGAGGGATGGATGATAGATAGGAGATAGATATGAGATAGATAGGTAGATAGATAGATAGATAGATAGATTTATTTCAGTGTCCTAGGTAGGTAGGTACATAGATAGATAGATTTCAGTGTCCTAGGTAGGTACATAGATAGATAGATTTCATCGTCGTAGGTAGGTACATAGATAGATAGATAGATAATAGGTTGGTTGATAGATATATTGGAATAGCTAGAATTAACAAGAATGTCTTCTAACAAACTCTCTACAGAGCCTCTCAGGAAATCTTCCATCTCTGTAACAAAACTAATTGGGAAGAAATGTCTCTGGTGAAATACTTCAGAGTAATTGCTGCATTTCACAGAGAAGCGGCTGGAAGGATCTGCTCCCTGACAGCGGAAACAAACAGACAAACAATCCCCCGATACCTCCTGTAATAAAGAGTCCACGCGGGTGACTGCTGTGCAGAGCCGGGAGGACTCACATCCTGGAGTCAGACATCTAGAAATGACTAATATGATGCCGGTTGGCATTTACGTCCAGCCTGCGCGGCGGCCGGGGCACAGGTGATTTCATTAATTCTGTATTTGACTTTCAAAGGGCTTCATCTAAAGCAGGAGAGCTGAAGAAAATTGGAGACATTAAAAGAAGAATACATAAAACACATAAAAGAAGAGAAGTTTTTGATGTAAAAGTTTTTCTCCTAATCCCGTCTTCTCCTCTGTACTGGTAGCTATAAGACGTGTAATTAGAAGACAGGCCTTTCACCCATGGCCGGGCCCCCTTCCAGGGCCCCATTACAGCTGCGTGGTCTGCCTCCATTGGAGGTATGCCACTGTCAGAGATCAATTTTTCAGATACAGCTCTCTGAAAAATACATAGTTAAAGGGATTGTCCCATCTGGTCATTGTCTGGGACCCGCTGCTATCTCAAGGAAGGGGCCCCACAGTGAATGTAGTGCACTTCTCCATTCACTGACATGGGATTTCCAAAATTGGTCAAGCAAGTGTACTCGGCTATTTTCGTATGTCCAATAACAGATAGGGCACCACATGTGCGGCCACCTCTCATTTCACGGCTATGGGACTTCCAAAAATACCCAAGCCAGCACTTGTCAATTTTTGGAAGTCCCATAGCAGTGAATGGAGAAATCTGCGCATGCGTGGCTTGCTCCCCGTCCATGGCAGGACCCAGTTCCCAGACCCGCAGCTATCAGACATTTATGTTCTCTTCTATCGATATGCCATCAATGTCCAGATGAGAGTAACCCTATAAATGCTAAAATTCTTGTCACCTACAGCAGCCACTAGAGGGAGCCTTTTGAAGACTTGTATCAATCCATCTGCACTAAGCTCCCCCTAGAGGTGGTTGTAGACAGTGGGATTTTATGACTTAAAGGGGTTTTCTATTAATAATTATTTTTTATCAAGTGCCCATAGCATGCCCCCTGAAAGAGAAGAGTCATACCTGCTCCAGGCCACTCCGGTCAGAAAAAACCTTTAAAGGGGTTACCAATTTAGCAGTATTCAAAAATTCCACAACTGAATGTCCGGCTAATAAGGCCACATGCTGCTCCGTAATACTAGGTGTTTGGAGGGTTCCTTCGAGTATTATGTGTGCACTTTATGGGAGTATTATTTGAATACTGTGCATACTATACGACGGTATTATGTGGGTTTTCTGAGTCTTATTTGGACACTAAAATATCTTATTTTCAGATGCAGAATAATATATATTCTAGGTGGAACATATAACCATATGGTGATGGCACAGCGTGACAATATTTTGGCACCACCATGCGGTGGTTTTATCTAGATACTGTATGGCAGTATTATTTAGATTAGATATGGTATTAAATGCATTGTAAAGTGTTATTTCTGCGCTATTATGTATTATTTTGTATTATGTGATTTTATTAAAAAAAAAGTCCCCCTTCCCCTTTATGGTCCAGAACAGAGTCAATTAAGTGACTGTCGATCATGTGGAGATGAAGGAAATGAAGACTAAATAAGCAGTCTCATCCGCTATGAGGCCTGGCGGTACAGGCGACTTGGCACTGAACTACTGCTGTTCCCGACTTAGATTCACTGCATTTTCTGTCAGCCACCACTAGGGGGAGCTCAGTGAATAGGATTTTATACAATTACCTTTGATATCAATGGAAGCTGTAAATAATCTTTTTGCGCTGAGAACTCACAAGTGGAGGCTAACAAAAAAAAATGCAGTGAATTGAAGTCGGGAACAGAAGTAGTTCAGTGCCAAGCCCCCTGTCCTTCCAGAACCCATAGCAGATGCATGGTGGGACGCCTCCATGATAGGCACGCCACTGTCCTGCCCCAAAAAGATCTGAACTTCTTATGGTTATATATTAGACTCACTACTTTGTCACATTTCTTCTTCCTTTCCTTCATCTCCCCATGATCTACAGTCATTTATAGGGGTTGTCTGCACTTTTTCGATTGATGACCTATCCTAACATTATAGTCTATTGGTCAGTGAAAACCATGGACATGAGGATGCAATCTGTTTGGTCTGTGGATTATCTTGTCACAAATATGATCACGGACATGGACATGTGAAAGTGGCCTTAGAGACAGTACACTGCCCATACCTCCCAACTTTGTAAATGAACAAAGAGGGACACATTGTGCGGCGCAATTTTTTTTCAGCACTAGCCTCTAACTCCGCCCAAAACAAACTATACACCTAATCCCACCCAGTCCCCTTACTGCCCCACAAAGTAATTATTCTCCAGTTATGTGCCCCCCATTTATATGCCCTGTTATGTGCCCCCAGTAATATGCCCATCTGTGCCCTCAGTAATATGCCTACATTTTGCCCCCAATAATATGCTCACATTGTGCCCTCAGTAATATGCCCACATTGTGCCCCCCAGTAATATAGCCACATTGTGCCGCCTCACAAAGTAAAAAAAAATAAACACCATATACTTACCTTCTTCCTAGCAGCAGCAGGACATCGGCTGCTCTAGTCTGTGGAGGGGGCGGAGCCGAGGCTGACTACCGGCGGCCCCACCCCCCACAAAGCAGAGGTATGGAGAGCCCTTAGTGGGAGGGATGATAAAGCAGAGAGCCGATGCTGGCTCTCTGCTTCATTATGGCAACTGTCACTGCTTCCTATGGACACATGGACAGCTGCCAGAAAGCGGGACATACCTCCCCCGTACTGGGACAGCGGGACAGCCACTGAAATCAGGGACTGTCCCACTGGATCCAGGAAGGTTGGGAGGTATGGGGTAGTGAGAGTAGAGAACTCACAGCAGAATCTGCAGGGGGAGGGGGAGAGATCTCACAGACAGACTGCATCAGTATCAAGCTGATAGACAGCAAGCAGAGATCCTAAAACTGGTAAAAAAACTATAAACACAAACTATAGTATATTATAGACTTTAAAACCAGTAGTTCACCAACATTTCTATACAGAAGCACAGATAACGCATTATGACAAAGTCAGATCTGCTACCCCTGCCTGTTTTTCTACCCCCTAATTGCTTTCCATCACACGTTCTCTTTGTGGCTGGTACACTTTTAATTCCCAATAGTTTACAATCCAAGACCAGGCAGCGTATGTCACTTGGCTCCAGAACGCTTGTCACATTTCCCAGGCTGCAGGCTCATCTTCATCCGAGCTCCGAAAATCCATCCAATCTCATTCCACATGTCTCAGTCTATTAGGTGTCGGTGGAAATTGAATTATTGTCCACAATCCTAGAGGCCGCCTTCCTATTCCGAATATATTGCTTGCAAGAACAGCATTTTGATAATGGACCTCAAGAAAAACTCATTTCCGCCGGCTCCACAAAGTCTCCACATGGTGACCTCCATAATACAGTCATCACTGAGGACATTTCTATCATTTACTGACATCATATGAATCATGTGCAATGGAGTTTGCAATTTATCCATCTGTGTTCTCACCCTCACCAGTTATGTATATGAAGTAACATCCCCCCCACCCCTCACCTTACCCATCTCCCACCACTCCTGTTCTAATGCTTCCCAGTTACCAACCATTAAGAAGTCGGTCCTCTCTGCTTGTTTACAGGTCTACACTGCTGATGTTACAACACATGGCCACTGCAGCCAATCACTGGCGTCAGCAGTGAACCTTTGAGGCCAGTGATTGGCTTCAGAGGCCACATGTTGTCGATATGACGTCAGCGTTGTTTGCACTGTAGACAAATAGTGGGTCAATCAACAGGTGAGTAATGATTATTTTCTAAATTTCCAGATAGTGGAGGAGCTAAGGTGCACCGAGTGGCTAGGGCCAGCCCTCAGTGCACTTAAGTCCTAATTTTCATGTTGTTTAAAACACTGATTTCTCCTAAATGCCACACTACATTGGGGGGAATAAAAGTTTTTCATCACCTTGGTGCAGCCCTACTAGGCCTTATAACTGGCTTGGTGGGGTTGATCGTGCTGAGTGATGTCCTTTAACTCCTCCTAGGCTGGGCTCTCTTGTTAGCAGCTTCAGTGGCTACAGCAAATCATGAGGTCATTTGGTCTAGTCCCGTTATTCAGCGCCTGAGCGCCAAGTCTGACCGGTCTTTTCTTCCAGCCTGACATATATCGACATTGATGGACCCTGTATGATATAGCTATGCTCTTGGACTCTGCTTATATCATGGACTTGTTTGCTGCTACCTGTAATTCTACACCCAGATCCTGACCTCAGCCCGCTCCTGGACTCTGTTTATTGCCTAGCCCCTGGATTTATTTGCTGAGGATTGTAGTTCTACATCTAGATCCTGACCTCAGCCTGATTCTGAACCTATTATTGCCTAGAACCCAGACTTGTTTGCTGATATGTGTAGCACTACACCTGGTTCCTGACCTTGGCCTGCTCCTGGGCTCTGTTTATTGCCTAGCCCCTGGACTTGTTTGCTGATACCTTTAGTTCTACATCCAGATCCTGATCTCGGCTTGCTCCTGGACTCTGTTTATTGCCTAGCCCCTGGATTTATTTGCTGAGGATTATAGTTCTACACCCAGATCCTGACCTCAGCCCTCTCATGGACCCTATATACTATCTAGCCCCCGGACTTGTTTGCTGCTAATTGTAGATCTACATCCAAATCCTGACCTCAGCCTGCTCCTGGATTTTGTTGCTGAGGATTGTAGTTCTACATGTAGATCTTAACCTAGGACTTCTCCTGTTCTCTGCTTATTACCTAGTCCCCAGACTTGTTTGCTGATATCTGTAGCTCTACACCTGGTTCCTGACCTTGGCCTGCTCCTGGACTCTGGTTATTGCCTAGCCCCTGGACTTGTTTGCTGATACCTTTAGTTCTACACCCGGATCCTGACCTCAGCCTGCTTTTGGACTCTGTTTATTGCCTAGCCCCTGGATTTATTTGCTGAGCATTGGAGTTCTACATCTAGATCCTGACCTCAGCCTGATTCTGAACCCTGCTTATTGCCTAGACCCCAGACTTGTTTGCTGATATCTGTTGCACTACACCTGGTTCCTGACCTTGGCCTGCTCCTGTACTCTGTTTATTGCCTAGCACCTGGACTTGTCTGTTGAAACCTTTAATTCCATGCCTGCTCTACCTGACTACACTTCAGTCCTGAGACTACAGTCCAGTCTGGTCTTCACACTTGTGTCCTGTTGCTTCTGCTGCATCCGGCTGCCTACTGGTAGCAGCCAAAGGGATCCACATCCAAGCCATGACCACACCGTCCCGTTACTGTGCCCATTTATTGCTAATATCAGACAGTCCCTTTAAGCTACTTGAGAACATCACCGGCCTCCAGATCCTCTAGAGCAGGGATGCTCAACCTGCGGCCCTCCAGCTATTGCAAAACTGCAACTCCCAGCATGCCTGGACAGCCAACAACTATCAACCTACAGAAAGGCATGGTGGGAGTTGTAGTTTTCCAACAGCTGGGGGGCCACAGGTTGAGGTTAGGCACAAATCCTGCTGAAAAGGCTCTCAATAAATACACTTTTAGAGATAATAAGTTGTAAAATTATTTTTTATTTCACATGATATCCATTGAAATCAAGCACAACATTTGTAAACTTTTCAAACACTTACAGTAGTGTAACAAATTGTTACAAAGTACAAAGGACAGGACAAAGAAAAGACGGAGGAGAGGGGGAGCAGCGGATGACACAGTAACCACATAAGACTGCATAAATAATAAAACAATGCAAAGGGAAGGAACAGAAATTCTCACCACATCATTGTATCATTTGTACCTAAATCCTTCATCATTTTCAAGATCTCTGTTTGCTGTCAATGAAAGGACACATTCATATTTACTACCAGTGCTTAAAACTGCATCATGATCTAGTACTTCTCACAGCTAAAGGTTTTCTCATATATGTAGGCTTACAGAGTCTAAAAGTGGGCTGGTTTCAGACAACTGTGGCGCATGCTGATAGTCTGCAAAAATTTTTTGACTTTTTGGGGGTTTCAAAGCCCCGGAGTAGATAACCCATCACATTTATTATATTCTACACCAGGAAACTGGCACAGATTATAGCAGAGCTCCCTCACTCATGTAGATCTCAGCTTTGGGGTGCAGACCTCTACAGATGTACCACAAATATTAAGAGGTGCGTGCCTCTTAATAATTGGGAGCGCATCTAAAGCAAGTAGGGGAAAGATTTTTATGGCTTTATGACTTTTTTTTGCTGAGTTTTGTTTTTTTTTTATTGTGACTGGATGTTACGTTACAGTATATAGTGAATTACAAAATTCGCTAAAGGCAAACTATTTTTTCTCAGTGCACTTATTTTATGTCTTTTTTTTTAGCAGTTTTGGCTTTTCTAACTAAACACAGCAGGTTCTAGCTATTGTGGTGCATTTTTTTTCCAGACATTTTCCCTTAGGCATATTTATGGCTTTTTGACTTTTTTTTTTTGCTGTGATTTTTTTTGTGTTACTTTATAGTGAATTACAAAATTCGCTAAAGGCAAAGTATTTTTTCTCAGTGCACTTATTTTACTTTATTTTTTGGCAGTTTTGGCTTTTCTAACTAAACACAGCAGGTTTTAGCTATTGTGGTATGTTTTTTTCCAGACATTTTATGGTTTTTTGAGTATATAGTGAATTACAAAAGTATATAGTGAATTACAAAATTCTCTAAAGACAAAGACATTTTTTCAGGGCACTTTTTTGTCTTTTTTTTTAGCAGTTTTGGCTTTTCTAACTAAACGCAGCAGGCTCTAGCTATGGTAGTATTTTTTTACAGACGTTTTCCCTTAGGCATGTCTATATGAGTTCAAAGATGTCTGAAAAAATTCCTGTACTGCATACAATAAAGAAAGATGTTTAAAAATTGGAAACACGCAAAAAATTCAGGAAAAACTGCCTAAAATCAGTGTTTTATGTATTATTTATATAGCTCTAAATTGGTGTATCTGTTGCTCAGCTGACTGAAGGCCTTATGCCCCTTTTACACGAGCGGGAGACTCGCATGTCTCCCGCAACGCATCTACAGGGCTGGACTGGGCACGCACAGGGATCACATATAATGCTATGCGATCCCTGTCAGTGCCGAGTCCAGCCCTGTAGATGCGTTGCGGGAGACATGAGAGTCTCCCGCTCGTGTGAAAGGGGCATTAGGCCTCTTTCACACAAGCGTGACGGATTAGGTCCGGATGCATTCAGGAAAACTCGCACCATTTTGCAAGCAAGTTCATTGAGTTTTGTCTGCGATTGCGTTCAGTTGTTCATTTTTTTCCGCTCGGGTGTAATGGGTTTTGATGCGTTTTTCATGCATGTGATAAAAGACTGAAGGTTTACAAACATCTCTTAGCAACCATCAGTGAAATACGCATTGTGTCCGCACTTGCTTCCGGATACAATGCGTTTTTCACTGAAGCCCCATTCACTTCTATGGGGCCAGGGCTGCGTGAAAAACACAGAATATAGAACATGCTGCGTTTTTCACGCAACGCAGAACTGATACGTGAAAAAAACAGACCCATTGAAATGAATGGGTCAGGATTCAGTGCGGGTGCTATGTGTTCACTTCACTCATTGCACCCGCGCGGAAAACTCGCTCGTGTGAAAGGGGCCTTACAGCTCCCTGCAGATTAGTCCCATTCAAGTGAATGGGACTGAGCTGCCTTACCAGCCAAAACCACTACTATTGGAGGGGGCGCAATACTCGTTGGATTTTCGCAGAACCTTCATGTAACTGATTAGCAAAGTTGCCAGAAATCATACCCTAATTACAGGCTAACAATATAATAGTGTTGGAAACGCCCTTCAATAATTAAAGAGGACCCGTCCCCTCTCCTGACGTGTCTGTTTTAGTATCTACTTGCATTCCCCATGTAATAACCTCTATTCTTATCTCTGTTGTGCCTCTATTATTCCTGCTTGTAGACATGAAGGAATTGCTAGCAGTTTGCAATGAAGGTCCAGATGGGTGTTACCAGTTGGGAGGACACACCCCTAACTTGTAACATCCTTCTGGACCTTTATTGTAAACTGCTAGCAATGCCTTCATATGTACAAGCACGAATAATAGAGGAATATCACAGTACAGAATCATAAGAATAGAGGTTATTACATGGGGAATGCAAGTAGTTACTAAAACAGACATGTCAGGAGAGGGGACGGGTCCTCTTTAAATATAACGCCCTTCCATTCTAGTGTGATTAGTAACTGGTCCGCGCGTCCACAAACCTCCGGCTCGTGATTTATCTGTACGCAGCTGTTGTTGACTTTTGATGCCTGTTTGTTTGCCCTTTAAAATAACCTGCCTGTATATTTTTGGAGCCCGGTGTACGGCAGTGTGACCTATGCCACAGGGATATCATTTACACAGAACAACGTGGCTCCAATTATGTTATATAAAATGCTCAGGAAAACCCATAAAGAGCACTAAAAGGAGGTAAATCTGCTTTTTCTACCCACTGGTTGAGCAGAAAACGCAATAAAGTGACTTTCCTTTCACTAAACTGTCACAGTGTCACAAATGTTACCTTCTACTCTGGTATAACTCATATTACACCAATCACCCCCAGGTGGCGCCATTGGCTTTATCGCTGAATAATTGTATGGCTTCTTTAAATGCTATGATTATGTCTGTTTTATATGAATAGTCAAGTAATATTATATTTTACAACTTGGTTCCCATGCATTGTAGCCTGCACGAAACACAAGACAGTGGATCAAAGCAGTTCTCTAGTTTGGGTAAAATAGTAGAAAATAACATCAGAACAATAGAAAATTGTATTTAAATGGTTAATACTTTAATAAAGGTCGTGCAAAAACCTGATCACAGGTCGTCCTGATCCTCAGACCCCCAGCGATCATCTATGATGGGATTCTGACACTAAGAGGGTCATTTATGAATAGATAGCTAGCAATTTTTCGGACGCAAAGGGAATTTGAGGCGCAATCTGCGACTTCTTCCCCATCCACGCCACGTTCGCCAGTTCTAAAAAAGGGGTCGTGGGCCGACCCGCTCATTTATAATTTTCTACGCCTGTTTTAGGGAGCTGACGTAGATTTAGACCGGCGGTGGATGCACCCAAGTTATGTAGAGGCCGGCGCCTCTTCATAACTTTGGCAGATCCACCGCCAGCTAAAGGCGTATTAAGATCGGTGTCTAAAATGCTGGTCTTAAAGTGTAACTGCCGTTTTTTTATTTTTGTAATATGTAGGGGCAGTGATACCGACCATATTTGTAATATACTTTAATTACTGAAATCGTACATTTCTATTAGAAAAATAGCTCTAAAGTGGTCCATTTTGAGCCTTAGCAACACTCCTCTGTCTTCTGTTTACATAACACAGTCAGTGTCAGCAAGTCTCCACTGTTATGTAAACAGAAGACAGTGGAGCGTCGCTAAGGCTCAAAATGGACCACTTTAGAGCTATTTTTCTAATAGAAATGTACGATTTCAGTAATGAAAGTATATTACAAAAATGTTTAGTATCACTGCCCCTACACATTACACAAAAAAAAAAAAAAATAGAACAGCAGTTTCACTTTAATCACCTAACTGTTTTGCCTGAGTCCAGCTCGGGCATTGTGAAAAGTAGCTAACTGGAAGGGGTGAGGGCTGCTTTAGATAGTGATATCTCTTCAATGGTAACATGCAACTGGTCTTGTCTGAAAGCTGACAGTCCAGGCTTTCATACAAGACAAAAATGACAGCTAAAGTCCAAGCAACAGAGGAGCAATCACTGTTAGAAATCAAGTCGGGAATAATCGTGAGTAAAACCTGTTTTACTTTTACTTTCAGCTGCATTCACAGCATCCCAATTTCTGTCAGTAATATCTTCCTCTGTCCTGAACATATTGCTGTCATTTTGGTATTGCCTGGAGAGCTTGGAATGTCAGCTTTCCAACATTATCAGTTGCATGTTTCTAGCTGCTACCATTCAGGAGGTGGAGCAAAACTCACAAAAACAAAAGGATAAAAAAGGATAAAAAACATCCTGCATGCTGTGATAATGATGCTGTATGCACATAGAGGTCACTAGGAGCAACACGCCTATATGTGCAGTGTCCACGCTCCTAGATATAGATGCCCAATGGCATAGTTAGGTTTAGCGTAGGACCTGCCTGACCTGAGACCACCGTGACGCTGGGTAGGTGGGCACAGATGTGTTTTGATCAAAATATGTTGGCTAAGAGTCTCAGATTTTATCATATCAGAACGAGGTCTTAGTTTATACAGTATATATTGTTTGCATCTATTTTTGTGCACTAATACCCTTTTTCTGTGATTTACTTAGATATATATAGCCACTGACATCCGCAATCATTATCACATCATGCAGGATGTTTTTTATCCTTTTTTATCCTTTTGTTTTTGTGAGTTTTGCTTAGTCTATAACATGTACCTGAGGGAGTGGCACCTTCAGGTGTGAATGCGCTCTTAGCTTATCTTGAGTAGCATTCTTGTGCACTTTTGCTCTTCCTATCAAATTGAGCGCCTTGATTGCGTGGTACATATAGGTGTGTTTGCTCCTCCTCTCATTGGTTGCTGTATGCACATAGAGGTCACTAGGAGCAACACACCTATATGTGCAGTGTCCATGCTCCTAGATATAGATGCCCAACGGCATAGTTAGGTTTAGCGTAGGACCTGCCTGACCTGAGACCACCGTGACGCTGGGTAGGTGGGCACAGATGTGTTTTGATCAAAATATATTGGCTAAGAGTCTCAGATTTTATCCATATCAGAATGAGGTCTTAGTTTATACAGTATATATTGTTTGCATCTATTTTTGTGCACTAAAACCCTTTTTCTGTGATTCATTCAGGAGGTGGCAGCATCTAAAGCAGCCCTCCCCCCCTCCAGTTAGCTACTTTTCCCACTGCTGGAGCTCGACTCTGGTAAAACAGTTAGGGGGCTAATAAATGACCCCCTGAGTGTTCAATTCTCCTGCAGGAGAAATGATGTATTACAAGTTGCCCATTGAAATCAATGGAGCATTCATGTAATGCATAGACATCTTGTGTCCTCCAGAGACAGGTGGAGATGTTCTTTGTAGCTGCTCAACCTCTGTTAACTCATTCTAAACCTGACAGACCTATTGGGAAGAATATAGTATGTCTGTCTTGTGGGGCGTTTCATTTGCCATTCGTGTTGTATAATGAATGCACCAATTAATGTCAGTCTTTCTCCATGATAGATTATCTTTTACTCCTTAAAGGGATATTCCAGGTCAATGTTCGTTGCAGGGACTGTATTCTGCATGCACTATTCTGCCCACCCTTTTATTATAGTTTTTTACACTGTAGCGGTCACAGCAGACCATCCTTCTATCTATTACAGAAATTCCTACAAGTTTAGGGTCGGTAAGTGAGAAGCACTAGAGCCTTCATGGGCAGTGTAATCTGTATATAACATTCAATATGAGAAATGTACAAAGGATACTACAGTACAAGACAGCACAGAACGCAGCATTGTCATCATATTCAAATAATGGCAACAAATATACAGTATATAAAAGCAATATTACCTCTTATTTATCAGAAGAACACAACATAGCGTACTACACTGGGCGGCGGGTATGAGGGAGCTCGATCACTGATGCATGCGGTATAAGGGAGCTCTGCCATAGCCCCAAGTATGAGGGAGCTCTGTCAGTGTAGTCACAGCTATAAGGGGGCTCTATCACTGCAGTATATGGCAGTATATGGTATGAGGGAGCTCTGTCAGTGTAGTTACAGGTACAAAAAGAGCTCTATCACTGCAGTATGTGACAGTGTATGGTATGAGGGAGCTTTATCACTGCAATATATGGTATGAGAGAGCTCTGTTAGTGTAGTTACATGTATAAGGGGGCTCTATCACTGCAGTATATGGCAGTATATGGTATGAGAGAGCTCTATCACTGCATTATATGGTATGAGAGAGCTCTATCACTGCATTATATGGTATGAGAGAGCTCTATCACTGCATTATATGGTATGAGAGAGCTCTATCACTACAATATATGGTATGAGGGAGCTCTATCACTGAAATATATGGTATGAGGGAGCTCTATCACTTCAATATATGGTATGAGGGAGCTCTATCACTGCAATATATGGTATGAGGGAGCTCTATCACTGCAATATATGGTATGAGAGAGCTCTATCACTACAATATATGGTATGAGGGAGCTCTATCACTACAATATATGGTATGAGGGAGCTCTATCACTACAATATATGGTATGAGGGAGCTCTATCACTACAATATATGGTATGAGGGAGCTCTATCGCTGCAAAATATAGTATGAGAGAGCTCTATCACTACAATATATGGTATGAGGGAGCTCTATCACTGAAATATATGGTATGAGGGAGCTCTATCACTTCAATATATGGTATGAGGGAGCTCTATCACTGCAGCACAAGGTATCAGAGCTCCATCACTGAAATATATGGTATAAGGGAGCTCTATCACTGCAATATATGGTATGAGGGAGCTCTATCACTGCAATATATGGTATGAGGGAGCTCTATCGCTGCAATATATGGTATGAGAGAGCTCTATCACTACAATATATGGTATGAGGGAGCTCTATCACTACAATATATGGTATGAGAGAGCTCTATCACTGCAATATATGGTATGAGAGAGCTCTATCACTGCAGCACAAGGTATCAGAGGTCTATTACTGCAATATATGGTATGAGGGAGCTCTATCACTGCAATATATGGTATGAGGGAGCTCTATCACTGCAATATATGGTATGAGGGAGCTCTATCGCTGCAATATATGGTATGAGGGAGGTCTATCACTACAATATATGGTATGAGGGAGCTCTATCGCTGCAGCACAAGGTATCAGAGCTCTATCACTGAAATATCCGGTATGAGGGCTCTATCACTGCAGTAACAGCTACAGTATAGGAGGGCTCTAGTAACAGATATGGGAGCGCTACCATTGCTTTCACAATTTGTATCTATAGTTTTTCTTGATAAACACCATAAAATAAAAGTTAACATGACGATAATATGGAATTTGCAGTACCCCCCCCTCCCCCCGCGGCAGTCACAAGAGCCACACATCAGTATCATAGTATCAGTCGACTTCCCATACAGCCATCATAGCCTAATGCAGCATTGTCCTTTAGGACCGGACATTCATAATTCCATCTTATTCTAACTATGACATAGATCAGTGCACAACACGTATGCAGACAGCACTACATCCATGCAGTTACTGTATGTGATTTATAAGTGTCCTCTCCACTTCTTAGGCAGGAAACGGAAAGTCACGCGGTCCAGGACAGTTCAGTGGACGGCAAGGTCCAGGAGGCGCAGCGCTATGTCTTCTTTGCCTTTGTGCTTTGGCGACTTTTTCGAGAACTGGACGGGTTGGGCTGGGGTTTCTCTTTGACCGGATTCGGTTTCTTCTGCTTTGAAGGGTTCGGTCTTAAGGATTGTAAACCGAGGATTTCGCAGTACTTGTTGCACTGGTGCAAGGCCTTGAACTGATCGATGAACGAGACTGAACAGTTCCCTTTAAAACCTTTGTATCTGAAACATGGAAAAATAAACCGGTTACAAAAAAGTTAAAGAAAACCAGTCAAGAAAAGGGCAATTATAAGGCACATCAAGTGAATGGCTCTATGGTCAGCTCAAAATGGCGGCGTCTTAACCTGGACCTAAGGAGCCTGGGCCAACTTAATGATCCTGTAGTGAAGGGATGGCCAACCTGCAGCCCTCCAGCTGTTGAAAAACTACAACTCCCAGCATGCCTGAACAGCCTACAGCAAGGCATGGTGGGAGTTGTACAGTAGTTTTACAACAGCTGGAGAGCTGCAGGTTGGCCATCCCTGGTCTAGTGGAACAAGTCAATTCTGACTGATGAACACAAAGCCCGGGTCAGACTATGGCAGGGGAGACAAAATCTGTGTCTCTCCTTCCTCTATCTCTTATGAGCCAGAACGTCTTGAGCCAGAACGTCTTGGAGGACTCCAGCCATCCAAATATTAAATGGCCGACCATTCATCTGATTAGATATCATGTCATACTATATTTCCCCAGCAGAGGTCACTGTAGACAGCACGATTAGGTTAATTAGATCACAAAAGGGGTGAAAATGTATTTAAGAGGGTGTGGTTTGGACTACTTTGGGGGTTCCATGATTTTGGGTTCACATGGTGATTATCACGTCCGTATGTTCAGAAGTCAATTATATAAAACAGAATTTTTAGGGTCTCGGATGGTGGGGGTAGTGGTTGGGGGTGTGTGACTGTAGACAAGTGTTTATACAAAGCAAAATAGGAATTTAATTGACCAAGAACCTGATGATCAAAGCTGCCGAGAGATAACATTGGGTTTGGGACTAATTATCCACCAGCGTTCATTAAACCATCACAGTAATAGGAGACGGGGACATTCAGGGTGAGTTCGCAGCTGTGAATCACAACCCGCTCCTTACTAAAGAGTGACGCCAGCAAATATCTCTGAATGTTTTATACCCATTAACTCTGAATGTCTTATACCCACTGATATCACTTTCATGATCCCAAAACTGCACTTTTTTTTTTTTTTTAAGGAGGACCATGTGAGCTTTAAAGGGAGTCTTGACATGTTGACACATTTTGTGACTGTTCTCTTAGATCTTTATCCTGGTGAACATTTTAGTTATTTTCTGTTAAAAAAGCTCCAAATTACCTGCTTAGACATAAATGATAAAATTCTGCTTTCCTGCAGCCACCACTAGAGGGAGCTTAAGTACAATGTATAAGAATAGTCAGTGAGATATTGTGCTCCACCTAGTGGTGGTTTTAATCCTTTGATTATGAATCTAATGCCTATGACTGCCTTATAGGTGAGTTCCAGAGACTTGAATAAAATTAGGTCAAGGTCTGTGATCTGGGATACTCAATGGACCCTGTCGGACTCCATGGATTAATGGATGGATTTGATATCATAGCACTTGAAGCTTGGTTTTTCTGAAACTGGCACTCTATAGGGGTATCGGTAAATGGCACTCTGTGGCAGATGTATGGAGATTGGCGGCACTCTAGACATATGTGTGACAGGCACTATTGGCAGCATCTGTGGCTGGCACTTTTGGAGGAAGCACTGTATGCTGGGACAACTGCTAGGGATTCTCAGTGACTGATGTCAACAGAGCCTGACTAATAGATGTCAGAGGAAACAAGGATTGGGATGTTATATTTCAACATGCCCAATCCTTTATTCCTTAGGGAGTTAAGCTTTCAGGAGAGATGCCTGCCATAATTCATGTGTGTAGAGGGTTAGAGAAGAATAGTTGTCAGAAGTGGCATAACTACCAGACCATGCGACTGCTATGGGGCCCAGGGCAAGAGGGGCCCAGTCTTAGTTGGGATCATCTCCTCTTCTACTGGGGGTAAAACTTGGTCATTGGGATTATCTCCTCTTCTACTAGAGGTGAAAACTTGGTCAGGACTCTACCCTCTAAAGGAACAACTTTTAGCAAATGAAGCAGTGGAAGAATGGCCCAAGGGTTATTGAAAGGGATTTAGGCAGAAACCCTTCTGTCCTGTGTGGGGGGCCTGGTTTGATCCTTGCAATGGGGCCCTTACTTCTCTATGTACACCACTGATTGTCAGCTCAGGAATCTCAGGAATGTCAATGTCTCGATTACAGGAAGATGTCTTAGGTGGAGTTGCCACCCATCAGGTAACCAAATGGTAACCAATACCTTTGGCCAATGCTGGTATTGAATTTTCACCTACACCTACCTTCGGTCATAGCACTATGCTCTGTCCAGAACGCAAAGAGAACTGGAGCATAGGGAAGTGAGCATCCCACTAGAAAACAGGTATAAGTTACCCCTTCACCACACCAGGAATGATGACATCAACACCTTCACTGAACTAGACCACCAGGGATGCTTGCAATAACCTTTTTACTGCTCTAGACCATCAAGGATGTTGCCATTGACCTCTTGACCACCAGAGAAAGCACCATCACCCTCTTAACTACCTAAGACCCCAAGGGATATTGGCATTAACACCTTCAGTACTCTTGACCACCAGAGAAAGCAGCATCACCCTCTTATCTACCCAAGACCCCAAGGGATATTGGCATTAACCTCTTCATTACTCTTGACCACCAGAGAAAGTGGCTTTACCCTCTTAACTACCCAAGACTACAAAGGATATTGGCAATAACCCCTTCACTACTCTTGACCCCCACAGATACTGAACAATGAAACGTCTTTTTGTGAAGACCCCCTGAGAAAGCTAAACTTGCTTTTTAGTCAGTTGGTATATTTTTGGCAAAAGTGACAACCCTACTTCTGGATGGTGCACTGTCGAGAGTATCCCAGTGGGGTCAATACTGGCACCCAGGTCTGTTGGTAGGCGGCCAATCAAACCCTGTGCTGTCTTGCAAGCCTACTCCTTGCAAAGGAGGCTGTAAATTATAACTACATATCGATTTCATTTCATATATCCTCAGGGGTATAGGTAGTGGGGGGCAGAGGTAAAGGTCATACCAGGGCACTAGTGATTGAGGGCACCCAAATGTGCCAGGTAAGAGGCTACCAGTATTATCAGTACATGGTAGGAGGGAGCCCTTACAGATTTTAGATTGGGGTCCAGGATCTTCAGGTTACTCCCTCTAAAGGCCCTTTTAGACGGGCCGATGTGTCTCCCTGCCCGAGCGCCGATCAGCGATATCGGCGCTCGGGCAGGGAGCCTTTACACGGCCCGATGAATCGAGCGCCGGGCCGCACGAGTGATCGCTGTATCACTCGTGCGGCCGGGAAGCTCCATACTGTCAGGCGCACATCGCCTGTTTACACAGGCCGATGTGCGCCCGACAGATTGGATCTTTTGTAGAAACCAAAAGATCCAATCAGCCGATGAACGAGCGTTTTGCTCGTTCGTCGGCTGATTAGGGCCACTTTTACACGGGCCGATTATCGGCACTAGCGTTCCTAGGAACGATTTTTCGGCCGATAATCGGCCGTGTAAAAGGACCTTAAGTTGGGGTAACAGATACCAAGTAACACTCTATTGTAAATGATCTATTGTAAATGATCCAGAGACCCCTGGAGCAGCAGCAATGATTCACCCCAAAGGCGTTCTTCGGAATAACTTTTAATAAGATCTTTCTATTATGTCTAGTGATGATTTGTGAAAATTCTCTGGTCGTGCACAGAAGTAAGAAATGTTACTTGCATTAATGAACGGTTGGGAGAGTCACGATTTCCAGATTTAGAAGGATACATCTCGCATTGTAAAAGAGCATATAACATCCTGACAGGGGTGGGGGGGTGGCGGGAGATGAGAACATAATGAGAGCGCTATGAGTGATGACTCAATAAAGATCTGAGATCTTTCGCAATGACTTGAAGTAACTGAACTCTCCTTACTGTAGAGCTCGTAATAATGAGACAGAATTTCTCCTGGATGTGATGACCTTTCTGGACTTCATGTATCTGGAGCTTTAGATTACCGGTGTCTGTTTTCCCTCCAGCAGCCGGTACTCCGCCAGGTCCCAACAGATGGCACAGACTGGTGCCTAGTGTCACCCAACGTAACACGTCCAGACATGACCTGCCGGCTCCTTTTCTTTCTGCCTAGCAAGGCATTATATTATATTTCCATGGGATATGCTCTGCAGGGCGGTACTGTTTAGGCACTGCAGGGTGGTACTGTTTAGGCACTGCAGGGTGGTACTGTAGGGCGGTACTGTTTAGGCACTGCAAGGCTGTACTGTTTAGGCACTGTAGGGCGGTACTGTTTAGGCACTGTAGGGCTGTACTGTTTAGGCACTGCAAGGTGGTACTGTTTAGGCACTGCAGGGTGGCACTGTTTAGGCACTGCAGAGTGGCACTATAGGGTGGTACTGTTTAGGCACTGCAGGGCGGTACTGTTTAGCCACTGCAGGGCGGTAATGTTTAGCCACTGCAGGGGAGTACTGTTTAGGCACTGCAGGGTGGTACTGTTTAGGCACTGCAGGGTGGTACTGTTTAGGCACTGAAGGGCGGTAATGTTTAGGCACTGCAGGGTGGTACTGTTTAGGCACTGCAGGGCGGTACTGTTTAGCCACTGCAGGGCGGTAATGTTTAGGCACTGCAGGGTGGTACTGTTTAGGCACTGCAGGGTGTTTAGGCACTGCAGGATGGCACTGTTTAGGCGCTGCAAGGTGGTACTGTTTAGGCACTGCAGGGTGGTACAGTTTAGGCACTGCAGGGCAGTACTGTTTAGGCACTGCAGGGCAGTACTGTTTAGGCACTGCAAGGTGGTACTGTTTAGGCACTGCAGGGTGGTACTGTCTAGGCACTGCAGGGCAGTACTATTGAGGCGCTGCAAGGTGGTACTGTTTAGGCACCGCAGGGTGGTACAGTTTAGGCACTGCAGGGCAGTACTGTTGAGGAGCTGCAAGGTGGTACTGTTTAGGCACTGCAGGGCTGTTTAGGCACTGCAGGGTGGTACAGTTTAGGCACTACAGGGCAGTACTGTCTAGGCACTGCAGGATGGCACTGTTGAGGCGCTGCAAGGTGGTACTGTTCAGGCACCACAGGACAGTACTATTTAAGCACTGCAGGGCGATACTGTTTAGTCTCTGCAGGGTGGCACTATAGGTTAGCACAGCAGGGCATTACTGTTTAAGAAATGCAGGGTGGTACTGTTTAGTTACTGCACAGCAGTAATGTTTAGGCACTACAAGGCAGTACTGTTTAGTCTCTGCAGGGCGGTACTGTTTAGTCTCTGCAGGGCGGTACTGTTTAAGCATTGTATCACTGTGTTTTTGGCATTAGCATTATTTGGGCACTGTGTATAGTAACATTTTTAGACACTCCATAATGCTGACATTCATGCACTGTTTGATTAGTTTCTTGACTATTGTTACAATGGTGCACATTTGTGTGATTCAATTTTCGTTTTCTGGCACAGCCTGACTGCACTAATGCCGCCACGCCGTACAGCAGCTTTGTAAGACACGGCTTTGTATTTCTAGCCAGAAAG
This sequence comes from Rhinella marina, assembly GCA_900303285.1. NCBI lineage: Eukaryota > Metazoa > Chordata > Amphibia > Anura > Bufonidae > Rhinella > Rhinella marina. The sequence goes on from ONZH01001971.1 coordinate 69,930, forward strand.
TGACCTTGTTACTGAAGTCACACATCCCTGCTGGTTACAGGGTAGTAATTCCTGAGTGTTTCTGTAAATGATACAGGTATATGGCGGTGGAGCTCTGCAGAGCGGAATGATTACCGATGATTGCTCACTCACCCCTTGCCCATAGTTGCTATGCCAACATCTGTCAGCTTCATTCCAACACCTGCCGGACAGAAAAAAGAGGGAATTATATTTTAACAGATTCCAATTGCTTGTTATCTACACAAACCGCCATGTGTCTATCAATATACCGCCACAAGATGTGCACTTCCTGGAGGACCAGGTTTCTGTTACTATGATTACAAGAAGCAAAGAGAGTAACCCTCACTGCACTGAATACACAATATAGGAGAGCTGATTCTGTCATTTTATTATTTGACCCAACTCGCTGCAATATTACTGTGGTTTACATGGGACTGCAGGCAAACTACTAGGAGGAGAAAGGTGGCAGTTAAATGACAGGTATTCTCGTAGTACACCAAGAGAGCTGAATTTGTTATTTGGAAAAATTGTAATGTCACATGTCATGAAGTCACAATCTGTTGTCTGTTGGTTTACATAGGACTGCAGGCAAATGTAGGCTGAGTTGCCAAAGTGCAAATTCAAGGTTTCATCTTAGGATGGGGAGGAGGGGGGATGTAGCTGCAGAAGTATGCCTGCCTCATTACCTCTGAGAGACTCATGCTGTGAGAGGGGATGAGGGAGGAGAAGGTATCATGGTGCAGCCCCAATGAGTGGCACCACATGGTAAAAGGAGGCTCCGGCACTGCTTTATAGGGGGGGCACTCTGCTGGCACTGCTTCACAAGAAGGTACTCTCCTGACACTGTATACAGGGGCACTCTTCCTTTACAGCTTCACAGGGGGCGCTCTGCTAGCATTGTTTCAGAGGGGGCACTCTGATAGCATTGACTTACAAAGAGCACTTTGCTGGCAAAGCTTCACAGGGGGCACTCTACTCGCACAGCTTCACAGTGGGCACTCTGCTCGCACAGCTTCACAGGGGGCACTCTGCTCGCACAGCTTCACAGGGGGCACTCTGCTCGCACAGCTTCACAGAGGGCACTCTGCTCGCACAGCTTCACAGGGGGCTCTCTGCTCGCACAGCTTCACAGGGGGCACTCTGCTCGCACAGCTTCACAGGGGGCACTCTGCTCGCACAGCTTCACAGGGGGCACTCTGCTCACACAGCTTCACAGGGGGCACTCTGCTGGCACAGCTTCACAGGGGGCACTCTGCTCGCACAGCTTCACAGGGGGCACTCTGCTCGCACAGCTTCACAGGGGGCACTCTGCTCGCACAGCTTCACAGGGGGCACTCTGCTCGCACAGCTTCACAGAGGGCACTCTGCTCGCACAGCTTCACAGGGGGCTCTCTGCTCGCACAGCTTCACAGGGGGCACTCTGCTCGCACAGCTTCACAGGGGGCACTCTGCTCGCACAGCTTCACAGGGGGCACTCTGCTCACACAGCTTCACAGGGGGCACTCTGCTGGCACAGCTTCACAGGGGGCACTCTGCTCGCACAGCTTCACAGGGGGCACTCTGCTCGCACAGCTTCACAGGGGGCACTCTGCTCGCACAGCTTCACAGGGGGGTTCTCTGCTGCCACTGTTCTAGAGGAAACAGTGTTCCCACTGTTTTACAGAAGGCACTCTGCTGATACTTTTACAGGAGGCACTCTGCTAACTTAATGGGTGGCACTTTGATGGCACTGTTTTACAAGAGGTACTCTGCAAGCACTATTTTACAGGGAGTGTTTAGCTGACACTGAGTTACAAAGAGCACTCTGCTGGCATTGCTTCACGAGGGGCACTCTGCTGCTACTGTTTTACAGGGGACACTCTGCTAACACTTTTTACAGGAGTACTCTGCTGACAGTATTTTACAGGGGACAGTGTTCTCACTGTTTTACAGGGCTACTCTGCTGACACTGTTTTACAGGAGGCATTGCTTCATGGAGGAGGGGAACTCTGCTTACACTGTTTTATGGAAGGCACTTTGATGGCACTGTTTCAACAGAAGCACTCTGCTAGCACTGTCATACAGCGGGTACGCTGCTTGCACTGCTTCACAAGCAGGTAATCTGCTGACAATATATACAGGGGGCAGTTTCCTGTACAGCTTCACAGGTGGCACTCTGCTAGCATTGTTTTAGAGGCGCCACTCTGCTGGCACTGTTTTATGGTTGGCACTTTGATGGCACTGTTTTACAAGAGGCACTCTGCTAGAACTGTTTTACAGGGAGTATGTTGCTGGCACTGCTTCATGAGGGGGGCACTCTGCTGCCACTGTTTTAGAGGGGACAGTATTCTCAGTGTTACACTCAGGGGGCACACTGCTAGCACTGCAGGGCAGTAATGCTGGTAGAAAATAGGAAAATTCACTGGACTGAGTGGAGGCCAAAAACGAAAAAAGTTTTTCCTCAGTTGCTGATGGTTCTCCTGGTGGAATGAAGTTCTACTATAAAATAACCTATGGAGCCTAATGAAAAAACACTTGGTTCTGTGAGAATGTCCATGGCTTTGGACTGAGACATTTAAAGCTCATCTGTCAGCAGTTTTGTACCTATGACACTGGCTGACCTGTTACATGTGCACTTGTCAGGTGAAGGTGTCTGTGTTGGTCTCAGGTTCATATGTGTCCACATTGCTGAAAAAATGAAGTTTTAATATATGCAAATGAGCCTCTAGGAGCAACGGGGGCGTTACCATTACACCTAGAGGCTCTGCTCTCTCTAACTGCCGTCCCCTCTGCACTTTGATTGCCAGGATCAGGCCGTAAAAACATTATAACGCCTGTCCCTGTCAAAGTGCAGAGGGCGCGGTAGTTGCAGAGAGAGCAGAGCCTCTAGGTGTAATGGTAACGCCCCTGTTGCTCCTAGAAGCTCATTTGCATATAATAAAACATCATTTTTCTCAGCAATGCGGGCACATATGAACATGGGACCAACACAGATGTCTTCAGCTGTCAAGTGCACATGTAACAGGTCAGCCAGTGTCATAGGTACAAATCTGCTGACAGATGGACTTTGGGTTGTCTACTTTAGAAAAGACATTGCCATACACCTTATTAGGATATTCTGTGGGGGTCCTTTGTCCAGGATCCTCATCGATATGTCTGGGTAGAGAGTGGTTACAAAGAGGGTCTCTGGCTCTGGAGGACCTGTCCTGTCCAGTATTACACAGCTCATTCATATGAATAGACACTGTGCAATGCTTCATTTCTCCTGTGGTGGTGCTGTAGGGAAACTGAACACATACTGACAGGTTTTCCCATGGATGGCAGCTGATCGTTGAGGGTCCCATCAATGGACCCTTATAAGAGGTAAGAATTGTACAAATCAGTCCAAATTTATAAAACACTGTAAAACGTTTGATAACTTTGGCACCAATTATAGCAACGCAGGCTCCTGCAAAACTCTCATGATGAATCTCCCCGGTGTCCTGTGGGACTATTGTACACTATCAGTGGTGCTGATCATCTATCCAGTCAATGGTCCCCATCTACACGGGCATGAGGCTGGTGATCTCTCTGTCCTGTGATTTATAAAATGATTTCTGATAGTCCCACATAATAGCAGACAGATGGCTGACTGGTTACGATGTGTCGGGTGCCAGTGGTTTCTCCAAACTGATATCACAATGTTCCCCGGCTGTGAATATTATGTATTCAGAACCTCTTCCCTGGCTGCCAGATCATTCACTGCACTGATATAATGAGTCCAGTAGAGGTATGCCAGAAAGACGCCCCCATGTGGGGGGCAGCTATCAACGACTGTAACACTTAAAGAGGAAACCCACCCTAAAGTCTTTTTTTTTTTTTTCATTTTTTTTACAGATCATTAGTGATCACCTCAAATTTGCACTTAGTTTCAGTTGGCAATTTTCAGGAATTAAGAAAATGAAAATACTTAATTTTACTTTATTCTAAACTAGCAAAAGGACACGGCTTCACCCAGGTATATTTGATTTAATGCTTGTGTGTGTCATTAAAAGGTATCAACAGTGACCTCTACAGCACCCCACCCCCTTAACAGTGACCTCCACAGCCCCCCAACCACATAACACTGATCCTCCCTACAGTGTCCAGTCTCCTTAAAATGAGACCTCCACAGTAGCCCACCCCATTAACTTTGATCTTCACAGCAGCCTGCCCCTTAACAGTGACCTCTACAGCACCCACCCCTTAACACTGACCATAGGTTACAGTCTCCTTAACTGACCTCCACCATTCTTAACAGAGACCTCCACAGCGACTGCCCCTTTCACAGTGACTGTCACAGTACCCTGCTCCCTTAACAGTGACCTCACAGTACCCCGCTGCCTTAATAGTGACCTCAAAGTACCCCACTGCCCTTTTAATAGTGGCCTCCACAGTCCCCTACTCCCTTAATAGTGGCCTCCACAGTGCCTGACCCTTTAACAGTCACCTCCACAGCAGCCTGCCCCCAGGGTGGCCAGAGGTCCGGTTTTAGGCTGGACAGTCTGGCTTTCAGACCAGCTGTATTCAGGATCATAATCCCTGAGCAAATAGAGGAGGATGAGGCAGCTCTTTAGCTCAGTGTTGTCAAGTAACTAGGACAGGTTTTGTGCGTTGTAATAGGACGGTGGTCATTTTATTTCTCCTAATGATTGCTCCCTAGACAAAACCAGCCATTCCAACTAATGAAAGGTATTTGGGAATATATTTATAATAAAGTTATATTTAAGTATTTTCATTTTCCTAATTCTTGAAGAACCCCTTTAGTTTGCTTTCTGACTCCCTAATACTCAATTTACAACCCACACCTAGTTTCAGACTCTTATCATGTGGACATGTCTCTCCCAGTTATACATGTCGGGTGTGAGGTCTGTGTGTCCAGGATGCTGCTGTCTTCACTAGCTGTCAAGTATCAGCATAACTTAATTCCTCTGAATGGGCCCTAACACTGAGAAAAAGGAGGTTGAGAGCAGAGAGAGCCAAGACAGACAGGAACAATCTGCTGTCTGATCTACAGTATTTCAGATGCAGCAGCACGGCCAGCTATGTAGAGGAGTTACACATACTTTGCATCAGCAGAACAGTAGGTAATATTTAAGGAAGTTATTATGAAAGTTTCTTAATTTTGCATTTAGGACCAATAAAAACTTCAGGACAGCTGAGGCACGCTGCAGGATCACGGATCTCACCTTGCATATCTGTGACAAGCAAGTTTCCGTTGGTCCTCTCATATACCCAGTGCTGAAAGGTACAGCACTTCTGCCCAGCTTCAGAATCTTTTCTCAACACATTAATCTCCTTCCCGTCTTTGATGGAATACTTCACAAAGTCTCCTATCAGCTCCTCCTCCACCGTGGCATATGGGATGTTGTTTGCAGGGCGATGGATGAGGAAAATAGGGATTATTCTGGGGGGGAAAAAAAATGGAGATTTAACCCTATGTGAGCTAGATACATCACCTAGAAGAATCGATTTCCTGTCCTGTTTGCTACAATGTATCAGTTCAGGTAAAATGTATCATCTTAGGCTACTTTAATACCTCCGGTGTGAAACTCCGGCATGGCTGTTCCGGCAGAGAAGCGGAGACCTGGCCCTGGCCGACACAAACCGCAGAATGCAGCAGTATGTTTCCGGCTGGGTCCCGCTTGTCTGACGGAATGCATATGGATCTCCTCCGGACTCCTTTATGCCTAATGGGGCTGGCGGACATTTGTCCGCATCAGGCAGTGTCAGATCCAGAGAATTGAAACTGGAGGTGTGAAAGTAGCCCTAGAATTCAGGCTACTTAAAGGGGTATTCCCACCTGAGACAATGGGGGCATATCGCTAGAATATGTCCCCATTGTCTGATAGGTGCGGGTCCTACCGTTGAGACCTGCACCTATATCAAGAACAGAGCAGGGAAAGTGGTGGCTGGAGGACCGCGGGTTTCCCAGAGTCCGGCCACCACCAAGTGCTCTCCCCATAGAAGTGAATAGGAGCGCACTACGCTTGCGCAGCCGCCGCTCCCATTCATTTCTATGGGGACGCCGAAATAGCCGAGCCAGTGAAATTACTGGAGCGCAGCTGCGCATGCCTAGAGCGCCCCCCTTCACATTGTTGGCTGCGTTTACGAGATAGGTGCAGGTCCCAGCGGTGGGACCCGCACCTATCAGACAATGGGGGCATATCCTAGCGATATGCCCCCATTGTACAAGATGAGAATACCCCTTTAACTTGTGTACAGTAGTCTGGATACAACTGTAGCAAAGTTCTGAGCCTGTACAAGTTTTCAGCCATTGAATGTAAGCAAGAATGTTTCAATTCAGTGACAGCAAGCAGAAATATTAAAGCGGTATTCCCATCTCAGACGCTTGATGGCATATCCTATCACCAATGTCTGAGATGGGATTTGAAATGCAAAGCATATGAGAAAGTGGCAGAGCTTTTCATTACACAGCGATTTAAGATTCATTTGCATAAACCATTATATAAAATAATCAGCGGATTTCGGCAGTGATCGCCATGCACGCTGCCAGTTCAGCTCAGTTCACAGCTGATTGACAGCACTCTGTTCAGGTGACCTTAGCTGGAGCGCTATGGTGTTTTGCTTCCTTTGTAGAATTATACACTGGTGTAGAATTATATTCGTGATTACATTTTTTAATATGCTCTGTGAGATGAGATGTCTGAGACACAATGCGGCTTATTTCCAGGCTTTAGGCTTCAGAGAATCCCCGGGCTATGGTATGACAATGGTGACACCTGCAGGACGCAATGAGGTACTGCATTCTAAGAGGACAGAAGGGATGGTGGAAATGGAAAGAGCACAGAGATGAAGTCACACTTGGGTCTGACTGGAATCTTCTAGATGGTTCTGACTACTCACTGGATGGTGATATTTAAAGGGCACCTGTCAGGTTGAACATGGCATCAGATCTGCAGGAGGACTGATGGACGGTTTTGTAGGTAAGTCATTATAACTTGAACTTTTACATTTCAATCTCTGCTCTAAGGAGTCTGGTGGGCGGTCCTATCAGTGATCTCCATACACACAGTGATCCCTGATCAGCAATTACATAGTGCTGCATCTCCTTTTGAATTTTTCCTGGGAAAGCCACACTAGTGTTGTGGCCCTTTTATTCTCAGGATCAGTAGAGAACTGCAGCATAAAGGACATGTGCCAGAGAAAGGACACACCCCTTGAGCTGTGATAGGGAGAGAGCTGCAGCAGGATGGACACACCCCCTTAAGCTGTGATAGGAAGAAAGCTGCAGAAGAAATGGCACTGCTCCTGACCTGTGATAGGGAAAGAGCTGCAGCAGAAAACACAGGCCCCTCTGAGCTGTCATAGGGAGAGAGATGTAGCAGAAAGGACACACCTCTTGAGCTGCCAGCCTCAAGAAAAGTTAACAGAGGGATTTGTGATCTCTGGACCAATGTGAGGTACAGAACTGGTTCTGGAATGGTGTCTGGCTTTCTTTTTTTACATTAATGATGGGATAACCCCTTTAAGTCATATCCTAGTGATATCCCTTTAAGTTTTGCTGTGGATATTTAACCACTTCCCGACATGTGACATACTATTACGTCACATGTTGGATCTTTAAAGATGGCGCCCGAGCAGAGGGGGCACCATAGCAACCGGGTGCCTGCTGTTTCCTACAGCAGACACCCGTGGCTAATGTCGCGGACATTTAACCCCTCAGATGCTGTGGTCAGGTATTTAGCATCTGAGAGTGCGCTGATTATGCTCTGATTCCCCCGTGCACCGATTGGAGGAGCTGGAGATCATGTACTGCAGCCCCTGTCATAGTGAATGGCAGGAGGCTGCTGCACAATCTTTCCTATGGAGCCCTTGTGTATAATAGGGTTCCATAGGAAAGTAGCAAAATCCTCATAGACTCCAATTCCAGGCCACTGGAGTCTATGATTTCAGCAATCAGATGACTGTTCCCTATGGGAACTATAAAAAAGTGTAAAAGAAAAAAAAATTATTAAAGTTTTTACAAATAAAAAAAATAAAAATATAAAAGTTCAAATCACCCCCCTTTCCCCAAAATGAGAATAAAAAATGTAAAAAAATAAACAAAATACACATCATGGGTATCGCCACCTGTGTAAACGCCGATAATATCAAAATATAACAGTATTAATCCCATACCGAAACACGAAAAAAATGTAACGAAAAAAGGGTCAAAATGGACGATTTTTCCATGTTTTGGTCGTTTCTCCTCCCACAAAAAATTAAATAAAAAGTGATCAAAAAGTCGTACATGCCCCAGAATGGTATCAATGAAAAGACAAGGTCGTCCTGCAAAAAATGAGCCCTCATACAGCTTCGCACATATTATTATAGGAGTCAGAATATAACAGCAAAAAAATATTTTTTTTTCCGCATCAAAATGCAAGGAAAAGTATACATATGTGGTATCACTGGACTCGTACTGACTTGAAGAATGAAGATCACAAGTCAGTTTTACAGCATAATGAACGCCATAAAAAAAACCTGTAAAACTGTGGCAAAATTGTGTTTGTCCCGCAAAATATAAGCCCTCATACAGCTATGTGAACGGAAAAATAAAAAATTGCAAAGTAAAAAAAAGAAACTCTGGGGTAGAAAGGGTTAATTTAGGAGGCCATGCATCAGTCCATTCATTTATTTGGTGTGTGGGGGGGGGGGTTGACTATATTTACACATTGGAGAGTGACATACAACCCATCATGCATGTAACTGCTGGGGCACTATGGAGTTCTCATCCATGTCCACTGACAGGCGCAGTGGCACATGACCATGTCCATTTTGCGGTCTGAAAACCACGGATCCGCAAAACACGGATGTGCATTTTCCCACACTATTGTACAAATGCCTATTCTTGTCCACAATTCAGATAAGATTTTTTTTTTTCTTGCAGGACCGCGGAACGGACACACGGATGTGGACAGCACGTCTTCAGCAGCCCCATTGAAATGAAAGGGTCCGCATCCGATGCAAAAAACATGGATCGGATGCGGAAAAAAATATGATCGCGTACATGAGGACTTAAAGCTGTATAATAAAATGTTTCAAATAAAAATTGTTTCAATTCCTAACAATTTACAAGATCTCTGCATCTTGTCAGTGAATATGAACTTTTTTTGTTTACATCCACAAGCTAAAAACCTCTACAGACCTTATACTTCCTAAGGGCTCATGCACACGATCATGTGTATTTTGCAGTCCGCAAAAAAAAGGATGACATCCATGTTGCATCGTTTTTTTTTTTTTGGTGGATCCATTGTAACAATGCCTGTACTTATTTGCAAAACGGATAAGAATAGGACATGTTCTATTTTTTTGCCGGAACGGACATGCGAACATACGTTTTTTTTTTCAAGCCCCATTGAAGTGAATGGTTCTGCAAATACACCTGTAAAAAAAAAAACGGAACGGAAAACGAAAAAAAAATACGTTTATGTGCATGAGCCAGGGGACAATGAGGCTCCTGTGATAAAATGTTCTCCCTACTCAGCATTATCATGGATTGCAGCATTATCCCTATTAATGCCAACTACTCCAATACTCTCCTGTTTTTGCAGTGATCAGATGAGGATTCTCCGCCCCTTCGTCCTCGAGATCACTCACTGAAATGTCAGAAATTCGTTCCATCGCTTCTCTGCGATTTCAAGTAGCTTCATGTTGCTGACGGACAGCCGCAGGTGCACGCCCCACAGGCGGCTCACACACAGACTGAGTTTCAACCCAACCTTTTCACATCTTACATCTAAGAAGGGCAAATCTTCTATGATCCCTTGGCAAAGGATACAACTTGTCCTACCATAGACAGTCCTTACCGGGGACAGCGGGGAATGAAAACAGGGCTACTGGGTACAAGGAGCTGCGATCCATTCATTTAGAGAGTTCCTCAGATTCGCTAAGCATGGCTTCTCACCTAGTGGCCACCGTCTGGACAAGATACAGCCGAAAACCGCACCCGCATACAGGTTTCAAATAGTTTACCAACAGAACAAACTGGCCATTAAAGGGGTTGGCCCATCTCAACATTTTTGACATTGAATATGCCATAAATATCGACATAGGACAACCCCTTGAATTATTAAGTGCTGGGGTATTCCAACATAAAATGCCATAAATGTCTGATAGATATGGGTCCCTCCTCTGAAACCCGCACCTTAGTGGCATCTAAAGGATCTATTGTCCACAATCGGTATCTTTGCTGGTCGCAGACATTAACCACAGGCCTCTGCTGTTTGAAACAGCAGAGACCAGCCAGCTATGGCGCCCGCTGCACATGCGAGCAGGCGCCATATTTAAAGACTGCACCAGCGATGTACATGTACGGCGCTGGTAGCAAAAGGGTTGGCCCATCTCAACATTTATGACATATCACTATAATATGCCATAAATGTCAAATTATTAAGTGCAATAAACGTAGTGGGGTATCCCAATATAAAGCGCCATAAATGTCTGATAGGTATATGGGTACCAGCACCTAGGTGGGTAACGATGGGTATCCTGACATTTGTATTGAATTGTTTTAGCTGCAATACCACTCCTCACCACACAGTGTGCTGTAGAAACATGCTTAAAAGCGAGATACTGTAGATCACTATGATCACCAAGATCATTCAAGCAAATCTAGTGGTAGAAATGTTTACAGCACAAATACACATTAACCTCTTCAGTACCTTGCACTGTTATAGCTGTATGAGGTTTTTTTTTCGGGACAAGTTGTACTTTTTAATGGCATTGTTTACGTTTGCATACAATGTAGTGGGAATCTGGTAAAAAATTCCAAATGGGGTGGAATTGGAAAAAAAATGCAATTCCACCATAGTTTTATGGGTTTTGTTTTTACGGCGTTCCCTATGCGGTAAAACTGACCTGTTACCTTCATCCCAGTATGATTACAGTGATACCATATTTATATTGTTTTTCTTTGATTTTTTTTTTCCATTACACTATTTGCCATATGGGATGCATATATGTTTTAATAGTAAAGGCGTTTTCAGATGTAGTAATGCCCATGATGTTTAATATATATATTTTTTTATTTATTAGTGTCGATCAAGCATGCTCGGCCGAACTCGCTGTTCGGCCGAGCTTGCCTACGCTCGGGTCCGCTCGGTGTTCGGCTGAACACCACGTGTGCTCGAGTGGGATGCTCGAGTATGCTAATGCGTACGAATTTGTTTTGTACGCTAATGCATACGAATTCAGTTAATTAGCGTACTTTAACGAGTGAAAGAGGAGAATTTGCGATTCTGACCTTTTCCTATGATCTTCTCCCATTGACTTACATTGTGCTCGGGTGTTCTGTAGAGCACTTGAGCATCACCTAATGTTCTACCAGAGCATCCGAGCACACAAGCATTTTGGTGCTCGATCAACACTATTGTTTATTTATTTTTTTATTCCAGGGAAAATTATTTGAATTTCAATATATTTTTTAAAACTTTTTTTTACCTTTTTTTTTTTAAAGTCGCCCTTGGTGACTATAACATGCTTTCATTAGATTGCATCTTGTATTATATCTATGCATTACAGAATTCTGTATATTCCAATGCAGTACTGCCATCTGCAGGCCAGCATTGGAATATTCTAGTAATCGGCCTGTAAGCCTTGTACAGTCTTAGGCCTATTACTAGTATTGGCCATCTTCCCCCATTTCAGCCAGGGAAAGGAGGCCCGAGCTGGGAAGTGTGCGGGTCCCGGTTTTAGAGCTCCTAGATGCTGTGGTCACATTTAACCACTGCATCTGAGGCGTTAAATGTCCACGATCGGCATTACCCCCAATTGCAGACATTAGCCACGTGCCTCTGCTGTTGCCATCTTTAAAGGGGTATTCCGGTTGTTTCAAGTTATCCCCTATCCACAGGATAGGGCATAACTATTAGACCACTTACGGTTCTACCGCTGGGACCTCCACCAATCACGAGAACGGGAGCCCCGTATCCCCTGCAGCTCCCCTGAGATGATCGGAGCGGCCCATTCATTTCTATGGCAGTTCCACAGATAGAAGACTACAGCGCTACCCTATGTCCGGAATTCCTATAGAAATTAATGGAGCAGCAGCACCCATGTACAACCAGGGGGCATGGAACCCCCCTGTTCTCATGATTGGTGGAGGTCCCAGTTGTAGGACCTCCATCAATCTAATAGGGGATAACTTAAAGCAACTGGAATGACCCTTTAAAGACTGTACTTTGGCGTACATGTACAGTGGAGGTCTGGAAAGGGTTAAAGAGGGTTTCTCATAGGACAGCACACTTTATGCTAGGGCAACTGTTAGATATCCTACAGAAATGGAGTTAGAGTTCTTGGTGGTTGGAATAATGGACTAAGACCTCAGTCCCACCAGAGGTAGGGCCTGCATCTCTCAGACATTTATGACATATCCCGTGGACCTCTATAATTCTACAGCTGTGTAAGGGAAGCAGAAATTTGCAGAATTGCACATGTCAGCGTTTTATCTGGAAAGGATTGGGCCTCATTGTTATTTTGGTACTGGACAGTGCTCAAGAATGCTTGGTCTGTAGACAAGCACGCTGTCATTATATTGAAGATCAGGATATCACTTACTCTGGAACTTTCCCAAACTCCTCCAGCTGTTCCGCTTCGGCTGCATAAATCTTGGCATATTCTCGAGCGGTATTTTGTACATAACATTCCTGTAAGGCAAAGTAGCATATGGTATTTAATACATGATTATAAATATATGATAATCTACAGCTCACTGATGGAGGATCATGAGCACACGTGCACAGAAATCCTATCATTCCACAAAAAAAAGTCTCAGAATAAGGGAAAACATGGAAAAAAAAAACTTAGACATTTTTGTTGTTATAAATAATACATTTCTGACTCCCGACAGCCACCACTAGAGGGAGCTTCCTGTATACAGATTCATGCAGTTCCCACTGAACTTATTGAGCTCCTCCTACTGGCAGATAAACAGAATTTCATCGTGCCAGGAAAGGGAAGTTTTCTCACCAAGGACTGGATAGCTTTAGCACAGTCTACCACTACGGTGCTACACAGGAATAAACCTTTACTTCAGGGTATTTTCAAAGTACCGCCACACCTACCGAATCTATAGCGGATTATATACTGTATACAGCATCAAGAATTCAGGACTGCTGACAGGGGCGGACTGGGAGCTTAAAGTGGCCCTGGAAAAAATATTAAATGTGGCCCCGTTTTGTAGTCGGGTCCAAACTGATGGAAGCCAGGGCCAGCAATACCATATTGTGGTACATTATACCGCCCCAACAGAGCCAAATACCACAGCCCATCATAAAATACTGCCGCCAGCAAAAAATACTTCCCCAAAAACTTCCACTGACCAGCCGTGAGGAGGGCTTAGGTGGCCCCCTGGGCATCGGCCGACCGGGAAATTTCCCTGTAAGGTCTATGGCAAATCCGCCCCTGACAGCTCAATCAACAGACATTAGACTCTTTGGCACACGAATGTGATTCCACATTTACAGTTAGCTGGTTGTGTATTGGTTATTTAGCTTATTGTTTACATGAAAAAGAAGCTAAGGGACTATGCCGGGACTTCCTGCTAAGAGAGAGGCAGACAGAGCTGCTTCATACACAGGTAGGAATCACTTATTTGTTGCTAATAAAGAGGGATCAGCTTATCATCATGGATAGATTGAAAAAAAATAGAGCATGATATAAATAAATTTCCCTCTTTTTAAGATACCTTTTAGCCACACCCCTTTTCAAAACTATACAGCTAGGTGATGAAGGTGTCAAAAACAGCATATAAGAGAGATAAGTAAAATACCTGCACGGCAAGCTTGTAGTTCTTTTGCACCAGCTCATCAGAGTTTTTCGCCCCGTATGCTATGGCGTTGTGCACTTTGAGTACACACAGGTGTCCGGGGTTAAAGACCGGGAACAGTCCACACATGACTTTACTTCGAAAGGCTTTTCGGTGGACTCCTTCTCCAAAGTGCAGGTCCTCTGTAGCGATCCGTCCATGAAGATTTCCTCCGAAGTACATGTCAGTGATGAAATCCTCCCGGAAGAAGAGCTGGTTGAACTCAATCTCTTCCCCACCTAGAAGGACAGAGAATCACCTGTGATTGACAGTAGGACAAAGCTTCTGGAAGGGTCAGGATCATGCAATATCCATGGACCTTGCTGGTCTTACTTTTTTTTGTACATTCAGATTATGGGATCTCTTGCTTAGTCTCCTTTGTTCCTTTGGTCTTTATGGTCTATATGTATTTGCCTAGAGGTGTACCTTGAAGATCCCGGGCCCCAATGCAAAATCGGTCAAAAGGTCTACCAACTATCATGCATTATTTATAGCCGCGTTCCTCAACTTCAGTCCTTAGGGCCCACCTTTTGGTCATGATATGAGAATATCCCACAGAATGAATAGCTGTAGTAAGACCTCCTTAGCTGTTGACCATGACTTAAATATTAATAAACTATGCTCTGGATAGGTCATCAATATCAGATCCCACCACCCCTGTCGATCATCTGTTTGAAGGGGGCTGCTGAGCTGACGAGTGCTGCAGCCTCTTCATACTATACAAATCACAGCGCCGTACATTGTATAGTGGTTGTGCTTGATATTGCAGCCCATTGACTTAATTGAGACTGATGGATGTGACGAAATTGGCCAAGGAAGAGACCATGCAGCCCCCGCAAAACATTGATCGGCAGGGGTGCCCAGTCGGAGGCTGATGGACATAATGTCCTGAGGACAGGTTTGCAGTACGCAAATCCTGGACAACCCTTTTAACACTTTGGCACATCTTTTTGTAGATGCACAGAGGGCCCCCTAGCAAAAATCAAAACAAGTCCCTATTAGGGCACTACATACAGTACTGCCACCCAGGACTGAAGGGCCCAACGTTTGTTTCCCTCTTGATATGACTTCTGGGTCGGACACCCATCTCTATACCCAGTAACAATACAGGGGAGTCATCACCCAATAGTAAAGGAGATAGGACCAACCATGGCTGGAGATAAGGAGGTGTATTTCTCAAAGCTCACACGGCGCAGTCATACATGTAGAGGTGTAACTATAGAGCGTGCAGCGGTAGCAGTCGCACCTGGGCCCTGGTTCCTGAGAGGACCCAAAGGTTCTCTGCTACTTAAAGAAGAACTCCCGAGAAAAATTTTATTCCATGTCTTGCTAGAAATGTACATGATGTAATCTGCAGTGAATGTCATTTTCTTACCAGTGTCTGAATTTTTGACTTATATCATCCTGAAGTTTCTTATCTGTGTTATGTGACCAGCAATTAGACCCACCAACTCACACAGCACCTTATGTGTGGACAGGAAGTCTAATTCTCTATGTATTCCTAGGAAACTGAAAGTGAGGCTCCCATAGGAATGAATAGAGCAGTTACTGACTTTCTGTCCTGGGTCAGTTGGAGGTCAGGGAGTTGGTCACATGACCCAGCTACAATAAGAAGAGAGGTTATTACTCACAGAAACAGTCACTGATAAGAAAATGACAATTACTACAGATTATATCATGCAGCTTTCTAACAGGTCAGAAAATAAAAATTTTTGCAGGAGTTCTTCTTTAAGAAAAGACCATATTAAAAATGGCACAAGGTAGGTATGGGGCCTTGTTGCAGATTGGCCCTGGAGTATATGATAAAATTCTGTCTGTCTCCAGTCACCACTAGGGGGAGCTCACTGACGATGGATTACAAAGATTAAAGGGGTTGTCCACGATCAACTCAGTTTTGACCCAATACAAGAAGCATACTCTGGTCCCTGTGGCTTCGGTCTCACACCCTGGGGATCTTGTGGACTTATGGTTTGCTGACTTCACGTGCCTCGCTGGAGCCAATGACTAGTCTCAGCGGTGACATGTCCCCAAGTGTCACATGACCCAGCAGTGAAGGTGATAATGAACTGTTTATATTGTATCATTATATTATATATTATTATAATACAAATATATAAAACATTCACGGGGCTGAACTGCAATACTACACATAGCCTCATGGACACAAGTGGCGCTGATTCTGGGGAAAAAAAGCAGACCCCTCTGGACAACCCTTTTAAGGAATCTGAAGATAAGTTATTCAATAAGGTGACACTGCCATCATCCATTATTTTTAATGGTCCGCTCATCGCCCGGATTGTGCCACCGCGTCCAGTAATTCCATTAAACGTACGACTGGTGAATGACTAATAAAATGACATGAAGCAGATACTTGAGGTGGCTCAGGAGGACATTCTGTCCACTACTGAAGACGTCCCGAGGGTTGTCTATATTTAGTAGCCGTTTCACCGCGGAGACAGGAAGATGAAAGCAGGACGACTCCACTTATCTTATATTCTTGGATTGGTTCTCAAATTTGCCTGGCAGAGATAGTCATCCGTCACCTTGTAAAGTGTCCCCTCTTCTCTAATCAGAGGAGTCTCTGAAAGATTCCAGTAAATCGAGATCGCTCTGGATTAGACCTCGATAATCATATTTTCTGGATTGTTGGATGTTTACAGAAATGCGTCGTCATTACAAACCAGAGCCACCGTGACTCCGTCCTATGCCAACGCATGATTATTTCTCACCCCTGATCCGACTCTCTGGGGATTTACAGTTTCATACTGAACTGATTTTCCGCGGATCCAGAATGGTAGCCATTTTGATCGCATTTAAAGGGGATATCTCACCATGATAAATCCTAAAAGCGCCCGTGCACACAAACACATTTTTTGTCTGTGTCCATTACATTTTTTTGCGGCCCATTCCTTTCAACAGGGCCGCAAAAAAACGGAAATGACTCTTGTGCATTCCATGTTCGTATGTCCGCAAGTCCGCTCCGCAAAAAAATAGAACATGCCCTATTCTTGTCCGTTTTGTGGACAAAGACAGGCAGTGTTACAATGCATGTAACACGACTCACGTGGATGTCATCTCTTTTTTTTTTTTCTTGCGTATCCGTATTTTGTGGACCACAAAATACATGCAGTTGTGTGCAGGAGCCCTAGGGGTGTATTCACAAGACCGTATTTATGGGTCCACATCTGTTCCGCAATTTCAATGGGGCCGCAAAAGATGCGGACAGCACACTGTGTGCTGTCCACATCCGTACTTCCGTTCTGCGGCCCTGCAAAAAGAAAGAGCATGTCCTGTTATTCTCCGCAATTGTCCCCACACAGTAGCCCCATACAGTAGTTATGCCCCCTAAGTACACCCTCACAGTAAGAATAAGCCCTTAGTGCTTCCCTTACAATAGCGTTGACCCCTTAGTGCTCCCCCCACAATAATGCTGCCCCCTTAATTCTCCCCTTACAACAGTGCTGCCCCCTTAGTGCTCCCCTTGCAATAGTGCTGCCCTCTTAGTACTCCCCCTACAATAGCGCTGCCCCTTAGTGCTCCCCCACAATAGTGCTTCCCCCTTAGTGCTCCCCCACAATAGTGCTGCCCCCTTAGTGCTCCCCCACAATAGTGCTGCCCCCTTAGTGCTCCCCCACAATAGTGCTTCCCCCTTAGTGCTCCCCCACAATAGTGCTGCCCCCTTAGTGCTCCCCCACAATAGTGCTGCCCCCTTACAATAGTGCTGCCCCCTTAGTGCTCCCCTTGCAATAGTGCTGCCCTCTTAGTACTCCCCCTACAATAGTGCTGCCCCCTTAGTGCTCCCCCACAATATCGCTGCCCCCTTACAATAGTGCTGCCCCCTTAGTGCTCCTCCATAATAGTGATGCCAGCTTAGTGCTCCCCCCACAATAATGCTGCCCCCTTAATGCTCCCCTTACAATAGTGCTGCCCTCTTAGTACTCCCCCACAATAGTGCTGCCCCCTTAGTGCTCCCCACAATAGTGCTGCCCCCTTATGATAGTGCTGCCCCCTTAGTGCTCCCCTTGCAATAGTGCTGCCCTCTTAGTACTCCCCCCACAATAGTGCTGCCCCCTTAGTGCTCCCCCACAATAGTGCTGCCCCCTTAGTGCTCCCCCACAATAGTGCTGCCCCCTTACGATAGTGCTGCCCCCTTAGTGCTCCTCTTACAATAGTGCTGCCCTCTTAGTACTCCCCTTACAATAGTTCTGCCCTCTTAGTACTCCCCTCACAATAGTGCTGCCCCCTTAGTGCTCCCCCACAATAGTGCTGCCCCCTTACGATAGTGCTGCCCCCTTAGTGCTCCCCTTGCAATAGTGCTGCCCTCTTAGTACTCCCCCCACAATAGTGCTGCCCCCTTAGTACTCCCCCTACAATAGTGCTGCCCCCTTAGTGCTCCCCCACAATAGTGCTGCCCCCTTAGTGCTCCCCCACAATAGTGCTGCCCCCTTACGACAGTGCGGCCCCCTTAGTGCTCCCCTTGCAATAGTGCTGCCCTCTTAGTACTCCCCCCACAATAGTGCTGCCCCCTTAGTGCTCCCCCACAATAGTGTTGCCACCTTAGTGCTCCCCCCCACAATAATGCTGCCCCCTTAGTGCTCCCCTTACAATAGTGCTGCCCTCTTAGTACTCCTCTTACAATAGTGCTGCCCTCTTAGTACTCCCCTTACAATAGTTCTGCCCTCTTAGTACTCCCCTCACAATAGTGCTGCCCCCTTAGTGCTCCCCTTACAGTGGTGTTGACTCATTAGTGCTCCCCTCACAATAGTGCTGCCCCTTAGTGACCCTCTTTAAGTAGTTTAAGTAAAATTAAAGAGCACCACTCACCTAGCCCCATTCCCCCAATGTACAGCGCATGTCATCCTCCGGCCTATGCTCTCTCCTTCTTAGGGATGCATAGGCCAGTGAATGGTGGAGCAGGGAACTGATGGCTCCCAGCTTCATCATTGTATTCAACTGTATCTGCGTCCTCTGGCCCAGTGTTATTTCAAGGGGCATGCCCTTTAAAAGGAAGTTTTTTAGCAGTTTCGACCATGCTGAACTGCGGACAGCACTATGAAGGAGTAGGGGAAGCAGGAAAAACATACCCTTTGGAGAGCTTTATCATCAGGAGTAGTGTGAATATGAAGTTTTATTCTGCTAGATTCTAGTCAATCACATTCTGGCCCATTAAAGTCACTTAGAGCCTTGCACTAGCCCATTTATCTTGCTTCCAACATATCAGCCTCAGGAACTCACTTTTCACTTGCTGCCTAATATATCCCCCTGTACCATTGTCGCAAGATAACCAGTTCAGTCCACCTGTCAGTGCACAGTATATACCAGGGGCGGACTGGCAACTTAAAGTGGCCCTGGAAAAAATACTAAAAGTGGCCCCGTTTTGTAGTTGGGTCAAAATTGATGGAAGGCAGGACCAACAATACCATATTGTGGCACATTATACTGACCCAACAGAGCCAAGTTCCACAGTCCATCACAAAATACTGTCACAAAAACTTCCCCTGGCCACCCCCCTGGGCATCGGCCCACCGGGAAATTTCCCTGTATGGTCTATGGCCAATCCGCCCCTGGTATATACAGTATAACCAGTGTGTCATAACTACACTGAATATATTTAGTTTTTTTAATATCTTTTGTGTATTCAGCAGTGGTCTTTAGTGTGTGTTGCCTAGCAACCACTTGTCTTCCTGTCTGGGTGACCACCATTTGTGTACATGAAGCTACAGGTCCACGAGTTGTCATGGGAAATCCTGCTATGCCACAGAATGTCTCTGTGCGTGGCAACGTTTCAGAAGGATTCTCCGTTATCTCTGATCTCGGGGGGGATGTTGTGTATGAAGCTGAGGATTATATACACTGTGTGAAATTTAATTAAGATTTGCAATTGATTTTCATAATTTTCCATCACCAGAGTCTAAATGCAATGCGGTTCAGAAATCTCGTGCTCATTAGTGTCGGTGGCTGCTTATAGAAATGTAAATTAATTCAGCGTATTTGATATGTTTGTGTAATAACCTTTAGACAACTTATTATCCCTCGCCTGTCAGTAAGTGATAGATTTTAGACGTCAGGAATGACTGTAAATCCGTGCCGGTCATTACACTGCAGGTCATTGCTGACGTAAAGCAAATAAAATGTCTCTAAAAGGTGATCCTGAAGGGTGGGTGATGGTGCCCCAAGGATGTGGAGGCCCTGAGTCATGTGCCCCATGTGCCCTCACTATAATCTGACCCAATATTAATATTTGCAATATATTTGCTGTTGTCACATATTTCATGGCATGCTGGAAACTGTCAGCAAACAGTGCTGTAGGTTGGTCAACAGGATTTGTCAGTTTGCTAAATTTTCTGGAGGTTCCTGAAACCAATTTGTTTGACCTTCTGCTGACCTATCAAAATTTAATTTGGTGTTGAACCTAGGGAAGGGGTGGATTGGGGTTGGGGGCCGAGGCTTCTGCTGATCTTGTGCATTTTCATCTGGAGATCTTGAGATTAACAGTTTTTGTGTTCTTCTGCTCCTACCGCAGCCCGTTGTCCTACAGCCAGACATAGGACAGTGAGAAGGAGGAGGAGGAACATGGCTGAGCTCCTGGGACATATAGAGAAGACACCTTTCTATCCTTCATATATACCTTCATTCAGTGACATACATAGAGAAGTAAGGGCCCCATATCAAGGATCAGACCAGACCCCCCACACAGGACAGAAGGGTTTCTGCTTAAACCCTTCCCAATGACCCTTGGACCATTTTTCCACTGCCTCATTTACTAAAAGTTGTTCCTTTAGAGGGTAGAGTCCTGACCAAGTTTTCACCCCCAGTAGAAGAGGAGATAATCCCAACTAAGACTGGGCCCCTCTTGTCCTGGGCCCCATAGCAGTCGCATGGTCTGCCGCTATGGTAGTTACAGCCCTGCCTTCATTTTATTGTAATATGAGACAAAGAAGGTGAGAAAGGAGATGAAGGGAATTAGACAATGTTGGGATTTTTTTTGTTTTCTGAGCAGTTTTGATGCTTAGGGTTCCTGTAGTGAGCGGTGGGCACTAGAATAGACCCATCTAATATTAGCTCATGATTTGGTCCAAATTCTGTGCTGCTTCATTTCATAACATATCATTTCAGTGTTTGGAGCTCCATACAGAGCTCCAATTTTCCCATGTACCTCCCAATCATCCCAGATCTGGCGGAACAACTATCCCAAATTTCAGCAGCTGTCCTGCAATCCAGAGAGGGCTGAGGCATGTCCCAATTTCACCTTAGCACTAAGTATGGAACTACGTATAAAGACAAGCTCTTTCAAATTGAAGCAAGTCGGCCAGCGAGAAATTGATCGCAGTGGGTCCAGCTTCAGAAACCTCAGGCGATCATCCAGGGAAGCAGCAGCTGACCATACATTTCTCCTACAGCGGCCACTACAGGAGACATGCAGTATTACATGTAATCGGTGGCTGGCTGCCAGAACGAGTCACGACTTTCATTGTGACTCAGTTTTCTCACTAGACTATCCATTCGAGTGCATGAGTCCATGAGAAAAATGCGCAGTACATGGAGGTCATCCACGTGTGATCTGTCTTTTTTTAAAAAAAAAAAAAAGGCTGTTTTGTGGCCAGAACATGGATGAGTTTTAGATCACTCATCAGAAAGTTTATTCAGTCTGCATATGCCCAGCATTCCTGTGTAGTTTCCCTCCAGCGCCAGATCAAGAAAGTGGACTGCAGCATTTCTTGATCCCCTCGTTTACAGGTCTGACGCTGTACTCCACTTGAGCCCATGGACCATTGGAGGAGATGCCTGGAGCTTCTGGATCTGATGTTCTGATCTGGGGTGGCTTTGTGGTTTTCAACAGTATAAGATTATGTGACGGAGCAGGAGCATTGAGATATCTGGGACGCCAAGTGGCTCACCTTCAGACGTGGGGCACGGTTTTTGATTTTCCATCGGTTCCTACTCGGCCTTGAGTTCATTTTGTAGACTCAAGAGAGGTAAGTCTCCTGTTATATACTGTAAGTACGCTGTGCAGTGTAGGAACCTATCTGTATGAGGTCGCCCCTGGCTAACCCAGCAGAAATGCACCAGCACATGCATTTCACTTGGCTGGGAGGTGGTGAATAACTTTTGTTTTTGAGCAAAAAGTATGGCATCACAAGACATGTACCTGTCAGGCCCATAGAAAGCCATTAGGTCACCAAGGGTCACCAGCCCTTCATGCCACTGGACCATAATGTCATCTCTTCTCTATAGTCCCATATCTGAAAACTATGCTCCTCTTGTCCAGGAACAATCTAAGTTAGGCCTCTTTCACACTAGCGGCAGCACGGATAAGGCACCTAAAGGGTGCCAACGGATCCGTGCTGCCGCTGATACATGTGTGGAGCCTATGTGCAGCTCAGTATGTATGTGTATGTATGTATGTATGTATGTCTGTCTTTCTGTATTTCTGTGTAGCCGGATCCGGAATGACCCTCCATTGCAAGTCAATGGAGGACAGATCCGGATTACTGGTGTGTCACACCAAACGGATCCGTCCCCATTGACTTGCATTGGGGGTCATTCCGGATCCGTTTTGGTGCGGATGCCTGGACCGGAGAGCAAACCGCAGCATGCTGAGGTTTGTTCTCCGGTCTGAAGACGGAACGGAATGCTTTCAGGAGCACTCCGTTGTCTTCAGTTCAGTTTTGTCCCCATTGACAATGAATGGGGACAAAACTGAAGCGTTTTTTTCCGGTATTGAGCCCCTATGATGGAACTCAATACCGGAATGTAAAAACGCTAGTGTGAAAGTAGCCTTACAGCTGCCATTTTTAACACCTATGGAGCTGCCATTTAGTCACCTAGGCTCCAGAGAACTCCTTTATCCCACTATCTCCTGTTAGATCTGTTCAGGGTTTACTTGGTATGGGGGAGGGAGGGGTAAAAGGTTGGGGTCACTAAATAAAGGGGTCAATAAAGGGCTCAATAAATATATCTACAGGATCTCGATTGTTTTACCTTCTACATCTTGACTGTGCGTAAGACGGTCCAACACTGCAAAGATAAAATAAGGAATCATCATTGACTAGGGCTTGTCTGTGGGGTATCAAAGTGTAGATGTTGGACACGTTACAGAGTAGTCAGCAACCTGTGGTTAAAGGGGTTTTCCAAAAGTAGAATATTGACGTCCTGTCCTCAGGATAGGTCATCAATGTCTGATCGATGGGGGTCCGACTCCTGGCACCCCCCACTGATCAACTATTTGAAGAGGCCATGGTGCTCTGGTGAGCTCTGCAGCCTCTTCCTAGACCAGTGACATCATGTTAATTGATCACATGGCCTATGTGCAGCTCAGTCCCATTCAAGTCAATGGGGCTGAGCTGCAATACCAAGCACAACCACTATACAATGTATGGCGCTGTGCTTTGTAAACTAACATAGCCTCTTCAAAGGGTGCAGAGAGTCAGACCCCCACTGATATGTTATTGGTGATCTTCAATATTGTACTCCTGAAAAACCGATTGATCTACATGATGGGAGTTGTAGTTTCACAACAACTAAAGGGGACTCGGGTTGCAGACAAGTTCTTTACGAGTATGGACTATTTAAGTCTGCCTCATTGGACAATTACCTTCAGCCGTCAGGTGGAACTCGGTGGACACTTTTCCGTGGGCGTTCTTCAGGGTGCAGTTATATAGGCCTTGGTCATTCTTACTGACCTGCACTATGGCGAGAGACACCGGAGAATCGTCTTTAGAGCTGGAATGAGAGAGGATATTCTGTAATGCACTTCATATGAAGAATACCAATTTATATCTAGAATTGGTAGGAAATTAACTTATTTCCTGATGGTCTGGATGTAGCCGAGCTGAACAGGTCATCATTTCTTGAGTTTGCATCTTATGTTTGCAGGTTTACTATATCTGCAGTGTAGAGACTGAGGGCAGCAATACACACAGATGCTGCTGTAACTTCTATCTCCAGCAGAGGGCACCAGATTCTTGGTCAGGACAGCCAGGGAAGGAGATGTACACTGGACAGGAAGGGCAGAGAATACTGCTCCAGTGTGTGCACGTGTGTGCAGAGAATCACAACCTAGGTGCCAGAGCAGCCAGTGGAGAACCAGAGGCATGAGAGGGGAAGTTATGTTCTTCGGACCCCATACAATGTATGAATTGCCCCCCCCCCCCATCATCTTAACTTCTTCTTTGCCCTATCTGTGGCTCCACCTGTGCTTAATCCATAGCAGCAAGTAAGGGGGATTTGAAACAAACTCAGCTCTGCTACATTTGACAAATTCAGCTCTGCTAAATCTGTGCCTGGGCTACAGTAGTCGACATATTGCCAAATTAATCAGTGGTTTATGTGATGCCTATAAATCTATTTATTTCACCGTCAGCATAAAATTAAAACTCCAGGTTTTGTGTTGTCAGCAAGCATTTGACAAAAGTAGCCATTTATCACTACAAACAGATATATGGCGGAACAGAACACGGCTGCGGTACGTTACCAAAGCACATGGAAATTACACAAACCCATCAACTAGTCCTTCTACTGAAGCAGAACATCAAGTGGAGGTCAAACAGGTCTGCAGGAGCCGCAGTAATAGAGCCCTAATAATACTGCCGTACTGTGCCTAAATACCATCACTATTATACTACCATATAGTACATACATAAGAGTGTTACAGTGACCATAAAATAGTGCCATACAATGCTCAAAGAATGCAACTGCAATATAGTACCTACATAATAGTTTCATAAAATGAATAGAAAATAGTGCCATACAATGCTCAGGTAATGCCATTATAATACTGCCGTATAGTGAATACAAAATAGTCCCATACAATGCTCATGTAATGCCATTATAATACTGCCGTATAGTGAATACAAAATAGTCCCATACAATGCTCATGTAATGCCACTATAATATTACCACATAGTGCCTACATAATAGTGTCACACAGTCATCACAAAATATTGCCATACATTACCCATGTAATACCACACTAATTAATGCCAGTAATAAGTACTTGATAAATGTATCATACAGCGAACATAAAATAGTGCCGCACAATGCACAAAGAATATACCTATAATACTGCCTTATACAACCTACATAATAGTTTCAAAGTGAATAGAAATTAGTGTCATACAATGCTAAAGTAATACCAATATAATAATGCCATACATTATTGAAATATTACTAATGATAATAATAATAATAATACAGTGAACATAAAACAATGCCATACAATGCTCAAAAAATAGAACCATAATACCTCTATATAGCACGTACATAACGATATCATACAGTGAACAAAAATAGTGCCGTACATACAATGCTCAAAGAATACCACCATAATACTGCCTTATAGCACCTACATAATAGTATGATACAGTGAGCATATCAGTATCATGCATGCTGAAATAATACCGCCATTATATTGCTGCATATTACTTACATACTGACATCATACATTGAACGTATAATAGCGCCATCAAATGTTCAAATAATACTACTATAATACTGTTATATAGCAGCTAATAGGGTCATACAGTGAATGCCTACATAGTACTGTAATATAGTGAACTAATATGTGTCATATATGTATGCTAAAATAATTCCATTATTAGGCCACCTACACTCGTTGCCGAATAAGCACGTTTCTTCAGCGCCGATTCCCGTGTGGAAAAACCACAGCACAGTACAGCACCAGCAAAGTGTATGAAATTACACAAATCTCATCTGCACTTTGTGTGTTTTTTCTGTGCAGAAATTGACCTGCATTGTGGATTTCCAAATCTGCACCAAGTTAACTATGTTGGCGGTTTTAGCTGCGCATTTCACCCTTTTCCAATGATGAGTGAGATCTGCGGCAAAACCGCATCTAATCTGGAGCAAAATCCGCTGTTAGAAATTACAGATTTTGGTGCGGATAGAAATGCACATGAATCCGCGCAGAAATCTGTGTGGGTCTTATGTGTGTTCACCAGCATTTGCGTGCAGAAACTCTTAGGCCTGTTTCACACGAGCGTGACGGATTAGGTCGGGATGCGTTCAGGGTGCGTTCAGGAAAACTTGCACCATTTTGCAAGCAAGTTCAGTCAGTTTTGTCTGCGATTGCGTTCAGTTGTTCAGTTTTTTCCGCGCGGGTGCAATGCGTTTTGATGCGTTTTTCACACGCGTGATAAAAAACTGAAGGTTTACAAACAACATCTCTTATCAACCATCAGTGAAAAACGCATTGTATCAGCACTTGCTTCAGGATACAATGCGTTTTTCACTGAAACCCCATTCACTCCTATAGGGCCAGGGCTGTGTGAAAAACGCTGAATATAGAACATTCTGCGTTTTTCACGCAACACACCATTTTTCAATGGGTCTGTGTACATAAGCGTTTTTTCACTCATCAGTTCTGCGTTGCGTGAGAATCGCAGCATGTTCTATATTCTGCGTTTTTCACGCAGCTCTGGACCCATAGAAGTGAATGGGGCTTCAGTGAATAAACACATTGGGACAGATTTATCAAAACTGGTGTAAAGGAAAACTGGCTTGGTTGCCCATAGCAACCAATCAGATTCCACCTTTCATTTTTCAAAGCTCCTTTGGAAAATGAGAGGTGGAATCTGATTGGTTGCTATAGGCAACTAAGCCAGTTTTCCTTCACAGCAGTTTTAATAAATCTCCCTCATTGTATCCTGAAACAAGTGCGGGTGCAGTGCGTTTTTCACTGATGGTTGCTAAGAGATGTTGTTTGTAAACCTTCAGTTTTTTATCACGCGCGTGAAAAACGCATCAAAACGCATTGCACCTGTGCGGAAAAAACTGAGCAACTGAACGCAATCGCAGACAAAATTGACTGAATTTGCTTGCAAAATAGTGCGAGTTTTCCTGAAGGCATCCGGACCTAATCCGTCACGCTCGTGTGAAAGGGGCCTTATACTACCACATAGTACCTAAATAATGGTGTCATACAGTGAACATATCATGATATGATGTATGCAAAAATAATACTGTACCACCATTATACCGCCATATACAGTAGTATCTTCATAATAGGGTTATGTGGTGAACATATAGCAGTGTCATAATTCTCAAATAATACAATGATAATACTGCTATATAGTGTCTACATAACACTGCAATAAATTAAGAAAATAATGCCATAATATTCCAGAACAGCAGGCCTCAAATAATACGTGCTAGTGGTATCACAGTGTGCACCAGGATGTCACATTTGACCAGAGAGAAAGAAATTCCATATGTCTCCATAAGAAATCACTCATCAATCTACCGGCAGGGATCAGCAGCCTCTGGCACTCCAGCTGTTCTGGAACTACAACTCCCAGAATCCTGCTTTTAGGTCTAGAGAGCCAAGTAAGTGTGCATGCTGGGAATTGTAGTTTCACAACAGCTGGAGTGCTGAATATTGCTGATCCCTGGTCTATATTTTTATGTCCTTCCACTTCTTCATTAATGTTACACTGCCTGTGTCAGTCTTCACTGTCTGTCTGGCATTCTATTCATGCTGGATCCATACTGGAGCTCTTTAAATATATTTATCGGTGATAGTCAGGCTGTCGTTGCCTATTATGACCTCTTGCGGCTCATAAAACACATGGGATGAGGTGAGGTGATGGAGCCCTAACTGCATCAGATGTCCCTGAGAGCCCGCCCCCAGCAGATGGTGAAGCCATCTTCAGTCCTGACTATTGGGTTTCATCAGCATCCTGCTCATCTGTCAATCACAGGTGGTTAAATAATCTTTAATAGGCCACGCCCACAGCCGACAAATGATGAAACGCGTGAGCAGACGTGATCAGTGACAGTCACCGCTGCCGCTAACAGTCCAGGCTATTACTATCTGTGGCCTAGTATGTCAGTACAACTATGACTGCTACTTGCAGCTCAGCCTGGCATCCACAATATCCCATCGGTCACTGCCTATTTTTACTTCCAGAGGTCATTCAGAGACTGGGAGCAGCTTTTAAAGGGGTGAGCCTTCGAAAAGAGCTAGAACCAGCCCTGTAACTCACATGGATCTAGAGATCTCCCCAGTCATTGCTGCAATTTCTCCCCAGGCTGGCAGCTCAGGGGGGGCGTGTCCTTTCTCAGAGGGTGTGCAACTCTCTTCCTATCACGGCTCAGGGTGGCGTGTCTTTTCTCAGAGGGTGTGCACTTTCTGCTGTAGATCTCTCCTTACACAGCTCTTAGGGCATGTCCTTTCTGCTGCAGTTATCTCTATCACAGCTCATGGAGTGTGTCTTTTCTGCTGCAGCTATCTCCCCATCACAGCTCAAGGGGCATGTCCTTTCTGCTGCAGCTCTCTCCCCATCACAGCTTCTAACAGCGGATAAACTGGTGACAGTTGAAAGATGGAACTCAGCTCAACGATGTCACAAACAGCAGGTGGCGCTATACAGACAGATTTTGTTGAATAACTCAGCGGTTATACAAAATTTTGAATTGCATGCAATTACCAGCTTGTTAAGAGCCAGATACTGCAGAGAATTTTTCATAGGACAACCCCTTTAAGGGCTCATGCACACGAACATGCCATGGTTTGCAGTTTGCAAATTGCGGATCCGTTAAACACAGATGCCATCCGCAATTTGCGGAGCTGAATGGATGGCACATTATAGAAATGCCTATTCTTGTCCGCAAAACGGACAAGAATAGGACATGATGTATAATTTTTGTGGGGCCACGGAACGGAGCAATGGATGCGGATAGCACATGGAGTGCTGTCCGCATCTTTTGCGGCCCCATTGAAATGAATGCATCATCTCTCCTGGGGTTTCACCGCTTAGACACCATGTTCACAACTGACCATTGCATCTGAAGGGTTAAATGGCCATGATCAGCGTTATCCCTAATATTGCACACCTGATGGCTACAGTCCCCGTTCATCTTGTGAGTGGGTGGCATCTTCTGCCGTACATTTATGGAGGTTTCCTTAAGGAATTATTAGGAAGACTTTGCAGCTCCGCCTGCTGGTCATAAGGTTAACTGCAGCTTTTGCTTTTTATTAGACTAGGACAGCGGTCAGCAACCTTTGCCACTCCTGCTGTTATGAAACTAAAACTCTCAGCATGCACATTTGCTTGACTGTTCTTGTAACGCCTATAGAGGTGAATTAAGCATTCTGGGAGTTGTAGTTTCAGAACAGCTAGAGTGACGAAAGTTGCTGATTCCTGGTCTAGGGCTACATGATGACCCCAGTCACGCAAGTAATTATTGTGAATGAGCAACTACGATCTGCTGGATTCTTTGGTCACGGGTGACGTATGACTATCAATCACTTGCAATTTTTTTTTTTCTGTCTGCACTCGAGTTGCAGCATAAAATAAACCGGGTGAGCTGCAGTACCAGACACCACCACAGCTAAGAGTGGCGCTGTTTCAGGAAAAGAAAAAAAGACAGACTAATCTACCCTATATGTCTGGCATTTATCCACTTCCTCCCCCTCCCCGCAGTTTGGCCACTAAGCACCATGCAGTCACTGCATACAGGCCACACGTGGCCGCCTGATTATTCCATGTCGTCATTCACATGGCAGATATACACACGATGGAAGAAGATGGGCAGAGCCCTGGCTATCCAGCTGATCGTGAGCTCCTGCCACTGCATTCCTTCCCATAATAGCCTGTCAATGTAAACATGTGAGTGGAGGGGGGTCAATTTTCCCATGGATGGTCCATCACTCAAGGCCATATAATGCCGCTCCTGTCCTTCTGTGTTTTGCAAGATGAAAATGTACAATTCCTCTAAATCAGACCAGCTAACAATGCACTAAGTGATATCATAAAGGGTTAGGGCTCATGCACACGACTGTATGTATTTTGCGGTCCGCAGAAAACGGATCCGCAAAAAATACGGATGGCGTCCATGTGCATTCCATATTTTGCAAAACGGAACAGCTGGCGCCTAATAGAACAGTTCTATCCTTGTCCGTAATGCAGACAATAATAGGACATGTTCTATTTTTTTGCGGAACGGAAATACGGAAACGGGATGCACACAGAGTTGAAATTGAAATGAATGGTTCCGCATACGGTCCGCAAAAAAAAAACGGAACGGAAACAGAAAGAAAATACGTTCGTGTGCATGAGCCCTTAAAAAGTGTTTCCTGACATACTGTACATGTAGGCTGTGTTTCAGTTTGCACCTGCATTGATACATTGTTGCAAACTGAGGGAGAATGTATCATTCATGTATCATTCTGGTTAGTGATGAGCGAATTATTGGAAAGTTCGATTCGGCTGCTTCACCAAATTTTACAAAAAAATTTGCATTTCTTTGTAAGTTGTGGGTGCAATGACAGGGAATGGCGATTGCTCCGTCATTGCACCTCTCAGATGCCACGTTCATACGGGATAGCGGCATCTGATATAAATAAAGCGTCAAATTAAAAAAAAAAAAATCATATTTACCTAATCCATTTGATCGCCGCCATCTGGCTTAAAGATCTGGTGCGAAATCTTGCGTGGCCCGTGATGACATCATCATACTAGCCAGCATAGCGCACGGGATTTTGCCCGAGATCTTCAAGCAAGATGGCGGCGGCCGGCCCTTCGTGAGAAAATGGATGAGGCAAGTATGATTTCAGGTTAAATCTATTCGCTACCATGAAGCACGAGGAAATTCGGTTTCACGGCGAATCGAATTTATCCTAAAAATTCAGATCAAACACCTTGTGGACTTCGATTCGTCGCGCGCACGGGCATTTTGCCCAAGATCTTCTAGCATGATGGGGGCGGCTGGCCCGTCACGAGCAAATGGATGATGCAAGTATGACTTTTTAAAAATTTTTTACACTATTTCAGGTTAAATCGAGTCGCTACCACGAAGCAGGAGGAAATTCGGCGTCGCGGCGAATCGAGATTATCCTGAAACTCAGATCAAACACTTTGTGGACTTCGATTCACTCAACACTAATTCTGGTGTGCAAAAGAAATGAATGGATTGGCTGCTCACATGCTCGAACGGTAACTACGTTCTTTTCGGGGGGTTTGTTCCCGGGGTCATGACAGTTCTAGGACATTCCCCGATCTGATAGTTATCCTCTACCATTGGGAGCCCCACCAGTCACGAGAACAGGGATCCTGTAACCCGTAGAGTCCTTCCAAAATAAACGGAGGATGCGCTCACGGCTCCATTCATTTCTATGGATGTTCCTCTCAGCTATGTATCTCCAGACCCCCCCATCGAAATGAATGGATCAGCCACGTGCATGCCCGACCGGCCAGTCCATTCATTTCAGGGGGGCTCCATGAGGTACAGGAACCCCTTTCTAGTGATTGGTGGGGGTTCCAGCAGAAGAGTCCCCAAAGATCTTATAGTTATCTCTTTTTCTGTGAATAAAGGATAACTTTACATAACCAGAGTACCCCTTTAATGACCATTTAATATATGGTTACGTCTTGTCCTACAGAGTCGGAGCTGCTGTTTTCAGAATTTGTCCACTGGAGTTAAAGGGTTTCTGTCACCACAATCTATCATATTAAACAGGATGACATTTCCAATGCGCAAATGTCATCTGATGCTTAATATGTAATTTATTTTATTGTCACTTGCCCTGTTTTTGTGTTATATTAACTTTTATAATATGTAAATTAGCCTCCTAGGAGCCGGGCGGGGGGGGCGGTAACCCTGCTCCTAGAGGCGCCGTTTGCCCACCTTGAAAAACGCCTTCCTTTCTTGAGTGACAGGGTCAGGCAGCTCAATCCATCTGCTGCCGGTCTTGTCCGCGATCCAAATCCCACGCCTGCGCCGCGCGTCTTTCATTCGGCCAAGGCGCAGTGAGTGAAGCAGGCTGCCAGGCTCCTGGCTTCCTCACTGCGCCGAATAAAGGACGCACGGCGCAGGCGCGGGATTTGGATCGCTGACAAGGTGGGCAAACTGCGCCTCTAGGAGCAGGGGTACTACCCCCCCCCCCGCTCCTAGAAAGGCTAATTTACATATTATAAAAGTTAATATAACACAAAAACGGGGCAAGTGAAAATAAAATAAATTACATATTAACATCAGATGACATTTGCGCATTGGAAATGTCATCCTGTTTAATATGATAAAATGTGGTGACAGAAACCCTTTAAAGGGGTTGTCCAGGGTTTTTTAAATAATGGCCTATCCTCAGGATAAGCCATCACTAGTTGATTGGTGGGGGTCCGGCACCCAGCACCCCCGCCAATCAACTGGTCTTTGTAGCGCCAGAGCTACACAGCAGTGTCCATATTGTAGCTCCGGGAGCTCGCTACTACAGTGCTGCTCCCATTGACTTCCACTGAAAAAACTACAAAGACCAGCTGATCGACAAGGTGACGCCTGCCGATCAACTAGTGATGGCTTATCCTGGAGGAAGGGCCATCACTTCACAAACCATGGAGAATCCCTTTAAGGGCTCATTCAAACGACCATATAAAAGGGTTTGCATCCGTTCTGCAATTTTGCGGAACGGATGAGGACCTATTCATTTCAATGGGGAAGCAAAAGGTGTGGACTGCATAACGTGTGCTGTCCGCATCCATAGTTTCGTTACTCGGCCCCCGCAAGAAAGATATAGCAAGACCGGACTGCAAAACACTACGGCCGTTTGAATAAGCCCTAAGTTGTGTTTTTTGGGTCAACTGCATTTTTGTCCGATAGACCTCCCATTGCTTTTTATCGCCCTGTTCGAAACAACTCCAGTATCCATGCAGGTTGCATTTTTTAATGGCGTTCTTTGCAACCATGTATTTTCCCTATCCTGCTGACACTACAGGGGGGCACATACTTTCCTATAAAAAAAGAAATGCAAAACATGCAAAAAACACCATGAAACAACAGCAGGTGCTCAAACACAGCGCTATTTGGACAAAAACACCCCAGGTATTTAAGGGGTTGTCCTCCGGATAGTCATCAATATCAGATTGGCAGGGGTCCGACACCCATTCATTTCAATGGGATGGCTCATGACTTTAGGAATGAGCCGTCCCATTGAAATGAATGGGGCGGCTTCTTGTAAGGGGTTGTCCTCCGGATAGTCATCAATATCAGATTGGCAGGGGTCCGACGCCCATTCATTTCAATGGGACGGCTCATGACTTTAGGAATGAGCCGTCCCATTGAAATGAATGGGGCGGCTTCTTGTAAGGGGTTGTCCTCCGGATAGTCATCAATATCAGATTGGCAGGGGTCCGACGCCCATTCATTTCAATGGGACGGCTCATGACTTTAAGAATGAGCCATCCCATTGAAATGAATGGGGCGGCTTCTTGTAAGGGGTTGTCCTCCGGATAGTCATCAATATCAGATTGGCAGGGGTCCGACGCCCATTCATTTCAATGGGACGGCTCATGACTTTAGGAATGAGCCGTCCCATTGAAATGAATGGGGCGGCTTCTTGTAAGGGGTTGTCCTCCGAATAGTCATCAATATCAGATTGGCAGGGGTCCGACGCCCATTCATTTCATTGGGAGCCGTCCCAATGAAATGAATGGGATGGCTCCTTGTAATTACACTGCTCACCTCTGCTGTTGTGATGGCGAGCAGGTAAACAATGAAGGGAAGGCTGCGCTCGCACGGCGCACGTCTTGTCTTCAACCGGCTGATTGGCGGGGATGCCGGGTGTCGGACCCCCACAGATCTGATATTGATGACCTGTCCTGGACAACCTCTTTAAAGGGATTGTGCAGGCTGTATATATTTGATGACCTATCCTCAATATCAGATCGGCGGGGGATCCACCGGAACTGCAAAGCCCTGTAGTCCACCCAGCCAACCAAAGAAAGCAGAAATCACACAATATAAATCATTATATAACGCATAAAGATATCAGATCTTATATGAGGTGTAGCAGGGAGGAGTTTGTCATCTGGTACATGGTAACATCTGCAGTTTTCGACAGCAGTTCAACTGACTGCAGTATCTCATCAGAACCCAGCAGCTCTGCTACATCTAGGGCCTTGCACAGATCACTGAGGCCTGGGCTGAACGCACAGGTTTCCCTATGTATAGCGGATGACGGGGTGGTCTCAGAAATGCTCCCCCCCCCACCTTCAGGCCGAGGCTCATGTTCAGATGCAGCTGTCGATACTCGTATGCTGTCTCTATACAGGGGGCGATGGAGGTTAAGACTGAGATAGTGGATAGAATTCGGGTTTAGGCTTCTGGTCTTGTAAAATTCCACATCGGATCACAGTGGCGGATTATCAGACTTTCTGGATTATCAGATGCCAAATTATCAGACTTTCTGAATTATCAGATTTTCTGGATTATCAAATGCCAGATTAAAACAATTTTCATTATGCTGCAGTTATAATTCCAGGAGGGAATTCACCCAGTTTTCCCAGAAGCTAGTTATGGGACACCTATCGTGTGCATCTAGGCTTATTCACCATTCAGGAGTCCCAGAAAGCTGGGTGACAACCCCTGAGGAAACTATATGGCGGTACAAATAATGTAGCCAGGCATCCCTTGCTTCTGAATTCCTGAAGATCTACACTGATTTGCCATTCAGGATTCTAGGAAAGCTGGATCAGTGATATCAGTTATATAGGTGGTCACCCAGCTTTTTCCGGAGACAGAAATACCTAAGAATTCACTATAAAGAAGGGTTACGTATCCTGAGTCCTATCCGTGGCTCTCACCTCCTGTGCAGCCTGGCCAGTAACTTGGCGTCCTTCATCCATGTGATGGTGGAATCGGCGTGAATTTCCCCAAATCGGCAGAATAATTTCAAGTTTCCGGAACGATCGTGAAAGAGCTCGGCTTGAACGTCGTGCAACAGCTGAGGAGCTGCAGAGAGAGTCAATGAATACGTTATTACCGGCATTTGCTGCATATTCTTGTACATAGGAGCAGTATTATAGTAGTTATATTCTTGTACATAGGAGGCATTATTATAGTAGTTATATTCTTGTACATAGGAGCAGTATTATAGTAGTTATATTCTAGTACATAGGAGGCAGTATTATAGTAGTTATATTCTTGTACATAGAAGCAGTATTATAGTAATTATATTCTTGTACATAGGAGCAGTATTATAGTAGTTATATTCTTGTACACAGGAGCAGTATTATAGTAGTTATATTCTTGTACATAGGAGCAGTATTATAGTAGTTATATTCTTGTACATAGGAGCAGTATTATAGTAGTTATATTCTTGTACATAGGAGCAGTATTATAGTAGTTATATTCTTGTACATAGAGCAGTATTATAGTAGTTATATTATATTTTTCTGTACATAGAGCAGTATTATAGTAGTTATATTCTTGTACATAGGAGGCAGTATTATAGTAGTTATATTCTTGTACATAGGAGCAGTATTATAGTAGTTATATTCTTGTACATAGGAGGCAGTATTATAGTAGTTATATTCTTGTACATAGGAAGCAGTATTATAGTAGTTTATATTCTTGTACATGGGAGCAGTATTATAGTAGTTATATTCTTGTACATAGGAGCAGTATATATAGTAGTTATATTCTTGTACATAGGAGCAGTATTATAGTAGTTATATTTTGTACATAGGAGCAGTATTATAGTAGTTATATTCTTGTACATGGGAGCAGTATTATAGTAGTTATATTCTTGTACATAGGAGCAGTATTATAGTAGTTAATATTCTTGTACATAGGAGCAGTATTATAGTAGTTATATTCTTGTACATGGGAGCAGTATTATAGTAGTTATATTCTTGTACATAGGAGGCAGTATTATAGTAGTTATATTCTTGTACATAGGAACAGTATTATAGTAGTTATATTCTTGTACATAGGAGCAGTATTATAGTAGTTATATTCTTGTACATAGGAGGCAGTATTATAGTAGTTATATTCTTGTATATAGGAGCAGTATTATAGTAGTTAAATTCTTGTACATAGGAGGCAGTATTATAGTAGTTATATTCTTGTACATAGGAGCAGTATTATAGTAGTTATATTCTTTTACATAAAGGCAGTATTATAATAGTTATATTCTTGTACATAGGAGCAGTATTATAGTAGTTATATTCTTGTACATAGGAGCAGTATTATAGTAGTTATATTCTTGCACATAGGAGGCAGTATTATAGTAGTTATATTCCTGGCCAATAGCACTTATTCCATCCTCACTTAACAATGGCAGAAATAAAATCTACATTTAATATCTTAACAAGGGACAAATAAAGTGGTCGTTTCCTCATAGTACATCACATCGTGGACTGTTCTTGAGATTTCTTCTCCTCTGTAATCTGCTGGTGGTGGGAGAAGTGGCTTTATGTATGGGAATGAATACCTCCTGCTGCAAAATTACTCATCCAAGCAAGTGTTGCTCAGTTAGTCCGGCAGCAGACATACACTTGGCTGCGGTATAATAAGTACAGATGCACGGTATGTATCTCCATTTGTTATTCTCTGGTTCCTGCCAGTGCCATATGGGGCCATGAAGTCAGGCCTGGCACAAACTAAACACCATTTATTTGTATAAAACATAGTCAGTTGTGATTCTGATTGCTTGTGTATCTGCTGCTGTTTGTAGTCACCGCTATGTGGTACAGCTGGTCACTGGAGTAGATTAAGGGGGGCATAGAGATTACCCTAATATCTGATGGGATATTGTGGTATCTGCACCTAAACGTACCTTCCTTACTTTCCTCTTACTTTAGTGATCCTGACATGAGTGGCACAAGATAAAACTTAAAAAAAATTAAAACTTGATTTGTGATACTCTGTTGGGAGTTGTTTATGCTGTATGTGTCTATACAAAAGATGGCCACCTAGTGGCCGTGTTTTAAACTGTAGTCTATCAAAGAATAATGTATTGAATGTTTCTTGCAGGAAACTTGAGACATTAACTAAATTTATGAAAAAGTAAAGGTGGACATAAAGCTGAGAGTAAAGCCAGTCCTGGATTAGGTGCCAGAGCAAGGCAAGATACAGTCCAAAAAGCATACCAGAGTTACAAGGTGAGGTGCGAGTGGAAGCCCTGTGGAGATAAACTGTCTGAAAGGACTTTAAAACATTGCCCAGAACTCTAAAGACTTCAGGCCAAAGTGTTGCACTCCATTTCTAGATGCTTATGCTTAAGTGTGAGATGTGCAGTGTGAGGAACAACTGCTTTAAAGAAACATCTTGGTTTATTAACTACATTTGCAGCCGTGCACCTATAAGAAATGTGGGAATTGCATCATGTGTAATAGCTGCCAGCCCATGCATGCTGTGAACTGTAACTGATGTGTTTGAACTTCATTCTTCAGTAAAGAACTAAAGAACCTAATCATCATCTTCAGGCGACCCTGCCTGGCACCTCACAATTCATTCAGGCAGAAGAAACTCAAGACCAGGGTGTGCCCCAAAGGGAAGAAAGGTGTGGAGGGCAAAAGGTTGGCAAGGAACAGGTCTAATCACCCTGTACCTCCCCTCTTGGTAGGAGTGGGCTGGTCCTGCTTTCTACCAGAAGGGGCCTTTCTGCTTAGACAGGGGGAATGAGATGAATCACACATCAGAGCTCCTGCTCCCACATAGAATTCTTCAGAGGAATCTACTTACTCACTCTGAGGTTCAAGCGAAGTCTTGAGATGCTAGAAAGCAGAGTGAACTTCTACAACCAGTATTAAAGACCCTGCTGCAGGGTGAGGGATTACAACAAAGACATCCTTCACCCAGAATGTTACTAGATCAGTATGATCTCAGTGCTAAATTACCACCATCCAACCTGCCTCCATAATCAGAGAAGTTTGCACTTGAAATCTGCTTCTGCTGAATGCATTTGAGGTTCTATGTTGCACTTATAATACTTTGTTAGGTTTAATTCTGGCCTCACTCTTCAGTATTATACTGTAATTCCACTGCACTGATCCCCAGGGAGCAATGACCTGATAGAGTATACTATGAAAGAACACCTCCTCTAGGACTTGCTGACAAGATTAATCTTGTGTCCTTCCGATTGATATACAGTTTGGTCCTCCTGTCCTAGAGGTATCTCAGTGCCAGGAGACACTGCTATAGGGAAATTCCCATTCTGTGGCCTTATTAACAGTGGCAGAAACCTGTAACCATTCTGTGACTGAGTGTCTGCATACAATAGCAGACAGGGATCATCGGGTGACCCTATTTTTCCATCTAGTCTGCAGAATGAGGCATCTGGCATTCCTCATATGTACTAGTTAACTAACAAGACCAAACACGGTGCGGTCTGGCATCGTGCCTTGGTTCGCTGTAGTAAAATAACCCAGTGCTAATTAGTTGTCGCTTGTTATTGTGTCCTATAGTGACCTCATTCACAGTGTGACAGCGCTCCTTTAAGTCACATTACATCCTCCATCCCACAGGCACGGCACGTGACCGCTTGTAAACAAGGACCGACAGGGACCACTGAAACATCAGCAATGAAGCGGCTGGGGATTCAACAGGTGACAGTTATGGTTGTTTTAGGGCCCGTTCACTTAAATGGGCAGCATTAGATCGCGGACAGCCGCGGCTCCGTGAAAAAAGGTAGAGCATGTCCTATTTAGGCATTTTAGGCCATGTGTGTTCCACAAATTGCGGAACACATACTGGCCAGCATGCGTGTTTTTGCGGATCCGCATTTTCGCAGACATTTTTTAGTCTCAGAGAACCCCTTTAAGAGTAACTACAAAACACCATAATTAAAACCTCCCTTTAGGAAAGTGACAGCAAAAAATGGGCATAAAGAAGAGGCGCTCATAGGGTGAATAAGTCAGGCTGCGTGGTGCCTCCCTTCACCACACCAGTGAATACTAGGATGCGGGAGCAAAGGTCGGTGCAGCCGGCGCTATCTTTATTCTCCAGGCGCAGAGACCAATCAACCAGAGGAGCATGAAAACCACAGACAGAGAGCGGCTGGGCTACATGAGTCTCATTTTAGGGTGATAGCAGGCAGGCACAACTCTACAACCAAGGTGGCTGTAGACTGTAAGACCTTTGTGAGGTATTGTCACATGGACAACGCGTTTCGGTAGCTCAGGACCCCTTTTTCAAGTCTAGAACAATTTTTTTTAAAAAGAAAAATTTCGCCGAATTTCACAAAGAAATTCAATTTGTGACACATTCCTTTGGCAGTATGGCAGTGAATGGCGATTGTGTCCCTCATTGAACCCCTCAGATGCTGCGTCATCACGTCACCGCGCGAGATTTCCTAAGGTGTTTTCAATCCAAATGGCCGCGAAGGCCTCTCCACGATCAAATGGTTGAGGTGAGTATGTATTATTACTTTTTTTTTTAACTGTATTAGCCCCCGAAAGGCCTTAATTTTAATCTCAGATGCCGCAATCAGCGATGAACACGGCAGCTAAGGGGGTTCAATGACCTGTAGCAGCGCAATCGCCGTTCCCCGTCATTGCAGCTGCTACATACAAAGGAATGCATCACGAATCGAATTTCTCGGTGAAATTTGGCTAAGCAGCAGAATTCTTTATAACTTCCCTCATCTCTAATTGTTTTCTACTGGTCATTAACTGATGCCTCGCGCATTACTTGAGTCCTGACCAAGTTTTCACCTCCAGTAGAAGAGGAGATGATCCCAACTAAGACTGGGCCCCCTCTTTCTCTGGGCCCCATAGCAGTCGCATGGTCTGCCGCTATGGTAGTTACACCCATGCAAAGAGGTTGTTCTACACAAATATTCTACATTTTTCAAATCAGCACCTGGTCCTGAATACTTGTGTAATTGCATGCGATGAGTTATTCAATAAAATGTATCTGTATAGCGCCACCTGCTGTTTCGTCTTTTCTTTATTTCTCTGTCCACCTTAGTAAAATGCAGGAGGTGGTCACACATTCTCAGTCCTTCAGCTGCCACCAGCTGTATCTACTGTGATGGTTACAAGGGGAGAGCTGCAGCAGAAATGATGTGCCTCCTGAACTGTGATAGGGAGAAAGCTGCAGCAAAGAGGACGCGCTATGATAGGGAGAGGGCTGCAGCACAAAGGACACGCCTCCTTAGCTGTGATATGGGGAGAGTTGCAGCAGAAAGGGCACATTATCTAAGCTTCCAGTTTGAAATAAATCTAGCAGATGAATTGGAGCATTGGATGGGGAGATCTCTGTATCCATGTGAGGTTCTAGCTTGTCATGTACTGTATGATGTCTGATTTTATTTTATTTTTTCATCAGAAATGTCCATACACGATTTAATAGACCTGAGCTGTAATACCAGCCCCAGTCCACAGACAAGAATGGCTTCATTTCTGAAACATACTATGTCCTATTTCTGTCATCCCATACAACCCCTTTAAACTGTTATTGGGCCAGATTTTTCCCATCCGTAATGCCTGTCATTGTACTGCATATGGAGATATGTCCCAGATGTGACTGTCCCGCTCCAGCATCCTACAGCTGCTTGTAACCACAAGCATCAAAGGGGTTGCCTGACCCCAAAAGCAATTTAGTTTGTGGCCCCAAAAGTGCTCAATCTAAAGAACATAAAGCCACTTACCTAGTCACCAGTGGTCCCATTCTCACTGCTTCCTCTCCCCTGCGAACAAGAAAGGTGACATCCTATCTGCTGTTATGTGAACCGCTCCAGCCATTCCCTAACCTCAGCAGTCATCTGCCACTTGGGGACACGTCACTGCTGAGGTTGGGGAATGGCTGCAGTGGTGCATGTGACA
This sequence comes from Rhinella marina, assembly GCA_900303285.1. Lineage (NCBI taxonomy): Eukaryota > Metazoa > Chordata > Amphibia > Anura > Bufonidae > Rhinella > Rhinella marina. The sequence continues at coordinate 110,301 of ONZH01001971.1, forward strand.
ATGGATGGGATGTCACTCTTCTGGTCCACATGGTAGCGAAAGCAGCTGAGATGGGACTCTCGGTGCTGGAATGGTGTGCTGGTGACTAGGTAAGTGGCTTCAGGGCCATAAGTAAAATTGTGTAGGGGGTCAGACAACCCCTTTAAGTTTATATATTTATGTCAATCAGCTATCCTTAGGATAAATTACCAATATCAGATCAGTTGTGACCTGACTCTTGGCACCTTTGATGACCATCTGATGCAGAGCACACAGTGCACTGGAACACCGCACTGCTCCATACATCGTGTAGTGGTTGTGCTTCTTTACTGCAAATCGTTCCCCAGTTGCTTGTATTGGACCGGTCTGTAGTAACCAGGCATGACTACTACACAGTATACGGAGCTGCGCCTGGTTGCGGTGAGCTGATTGGCAAGTCAGGCTTCCACCAAGCTGATACTGATAACCTATCCTAAGGATAGGTCATCAATATGAAAATCCTGAAAAAGCCCGTCTACTTCCCGTGTCTTATTGTTTGCTCCACCGTCTGAAAACTTTAAAGGGGTTTTCCAAGTTATAAATATTTATGACCTATCCTCAGGATAGGTTATCAATATCAGATCGGCGGGGGTCCGACACCCGGCACCCCCACCGATCAGCTGTTTGAAGAGGAGGCGCGCAAGTCTAGGGAAGCGATTCCTCCCATAGAAATGAATGGGGCGGTGAGGTGTAATTACACCTTCTCACCACTACCCCTGTTACGGCCAGCATGTAAACAGTGAAGAGGAGGCAGCACTGATACGGCGTGCACCTCCTCTTCAAACAACTGGGTGCCGGGTGTCGGATCCCCGCCGATCTGATATTGATGACCTATCCTGAGGATAGGTCATCAATATATATAACTCGGAGAACCCCTTTAACAGCTGATGGTTTTTCCAAACTCGTGTATTCCCATGAGCCACTTTCAAAAATTTATCTGAACATCTGAACCAAAAATTTGTTACATTTATCCAGTTTTTCCCTTGCTCCCCCAATTTTTACGATTATGCCACCCTGGCCGGATCAATCACTAGTAGAAAGAGAAACTTTCTACTTTCGTAGAAACTGGAGGCCCATGCAGCTTACCTTACATCTTGGAGCATCTTCTCTAGGACTGTTAGTGGAGTCTTGTTTCATAATATGTCATAAAGCTATTGCTGTCTTGTGCATGACTTGTTCGTCAGGTGATCCTCCCTAACTCACTGCCATGACACATCATGGAATGGAACCTGATGTACCTGCCAGAATGCCAACGTCTCCATCTTGTCTGTCCTTTTAAAGTTATTACAATGACCTTTATGGAGCATTCACACCAAGGCCGGCCTTAAGTGAGATGGTGCCTTCAGGGGCGGACTGGCAACTTAAAGTGGCCCTGGAAAAATAAATAAATCAAGTGGCCCCGATTTGTTGTCGGGTCCAAATTGACAGAAGGCAGGGCCAGCAATACCATATTGAGGCACATTATACCACCTCAACAGAGCCTATTACCACAGTCCATCACAAAATACTGCCAGCAGCACAAAATACATCCCCAAAACTTCCACTGGCCGGCCGTGAGGAGGGCCCAGACGGCCTCCTGGGCATCGGCCCACCGGGAAATCCCTGTAGACGATATACAGGTCAGTTGGTGCTCGTTTAAAGTACCTATCATATGGCCCAATGCAAAGTGAAAGAGAGATGAATGATCGTTATTACGATCATTCATTCCCATTTAGTTTGCATATTGTCGGCAGCACATCCCTATTTAATTAGGGCCTTGTACTGCTGACAGATTATCATTGAATGATGTGATCACCCATGTAGATATGACACAATCCAATTGCGGCATGTTTACACAGGACAATGATCGGAAACAAGCCCTGGGCGATATTTGGCCCCATCCTCAGCCCGTGTAACAGGGCCCTTAGTCTATGGTGACCTATCTCTTCTCTATCTGAAGTTCTGGATGAGCAAGAGAAAACTCCAGAGACTACAAGGACAGAGTTTCATATTACTTTTTGGTTGCTGGTCTGAAAATAGCATCCATACATACGTATATACACTTGGTGGCGGTTTTGCTTTAAGGTTATGCAGCATTGGAGATCATGTGTGTATGATACATACAGCATGCAGCAATAATCTAGCGGAAGGGTGATTCGCAGGGGAAAACATGTCTGATCTGCTCTAGTAACATGATGGTATGAGATTAGAAATATAGGTCTGCTTTTTCTCGGAAACAGCGACGTTCTGGACTGCTCTGAAGGATCGTGTCGGTATAATCATAGGCAACAATGTATCACCGCAGAACTCTAGCTTTAAAGGAAAACCACTTATCCGCAAAGTATTAACAACATTTCTCCGTATATCCTCGTAACTACTTTGCTTTACTCCTCATTTACAGATTTCTAATCACATGCAGGGTGCACCTAGCCTTTCTGCTGCCTGAGGCAAAAACTGAAACAGTGCCCCCCCCCATGTCAATTTCTTAACTTAACCCCTTGTATTCAGCCCATGGCCCTTCCGCTGCTCCCCTCCTGCCCCTACCTGGTGCTACCTGAGGCGATTGCCTGGCCTCATTGGTGGTGCACTCCTGATCAACATGATGTTCTATTCTCTATTTGGACACAACGCTAAATCTAGATTTCTATGAGTTTCCTGTTACCAGAAAGCAATGAATGGTGTGAGCTCAGATCATAGTTACATAGCTGTCTGGTCAATTTCAAAAGAGGAACGGGCTGAAAAGTTTGGGTATCCATAAAAACCAATGATTGTAGATCACTCTACCTTTCCATAGCTTTCATAGTTTTCAAAACAGTCAAGTAGAAGTTGACCAACCACACATAATACATATTATAATGGCTATGTATCTTGTAGACGTGTCCCTCAGCATAACCAAGATCCTTCAATGTATTCTCCTTCACTTCAAGTACAAGTCTACTGTACATCTATCACTTCTTTTCTTAACCAAATATACAGACAAGTATAGAGAGTGTCACTTTTCTCACCTTTTTTGCTGTCTTTGGCCACTGTTCCCTCAATGCTATTTACCCTTCTGAGCCTCTTCTCCTCATCAGGGTTGAAGACCTCATTGACATCCAATGTCTCAGTTTCCTTACTCGAGTCCTTGATCAGTTCTTTCCCACTGGATTTAAATTTTTTCTTCACCATTTTGTTCTCTGTGCTCTTTTCCAGCAGGTTTGTAGAGCCCATGAAATGTGTCGAGCAGCTGACTCCTCTATTAGTCTGGTCAAGGGTGCTCGCGTGAGCTTGACCAGACCCACCACCAACACCTCCTTCTCCACCTCCTCCTCCTCCTGCTCTAATTGAATGAGGGTCTCTGTGCACTTGTGACAGCTCATTGGAATTTGGAATGTAATCCTTGACATGCAGCGAATGTACTTTTTTCATTTCAGTTTTATTATTGTCCTTGCCGGCCATTGTCTTCACGAGGCTTTTAGCGTTCTGAACACAACCACCCAAGGGTCTTTTGACAACATCTCCTTGGTAATTTTCCTTAGAAATATGATTACTCATTTCACAATCCCCTTTAATGAAGTTATGGACAGAAGACTGCTGGTTGGCTTCCTTTATGATATTAATTTCATCCTTGACTTTGTGACCCAACGCTTTTTGATCTCCTGTAAATCCACAAGCTCCTTTGATGTCTTCTACAGTCATATTATTTTCGACAATCAAATCATTGGATTGTTCTTTAGGACTCCTGTGTGTTTGGGTTTATTTAAGACATCAAACGTTTTATCCAAGTCCAATTCATTTTCTCCTGTTGGAGGGTGACCTATCACCAAATTTTTGGTGGGGTCAACTGCATGAGGGCTGCTGATAATTTGAAGGATTTCACTTTCTTGTGTATTATCAGCGGAATCATCTTTATTCTTACAAAAATTACAGTTCTCTAAAAATTGAGATTCGAGAACCACAGTTTGTGGTCCAATGTCCATAATTTCCTCCTCTGGTGATCCATCATCAATGATGTGCGCACCAATAATAACCGCTGGGGACCCAACATCCTCAAAGAGTGATGCACAATTCACAATATGCGCTCCAAAAATCACAGTTTTTGAAACAATATCCAACATTTGTGAAGCCTCATCTCCACTCTGTGGTCCACAATCAATTTCTGATCTATTGAGTTCAAGTTGTGATACGTTATCTATTACTTGTGGTCCACTGTCCACAATTTCTGACCCACTTTCCACAATTTGTGACTCACAGTGTGATTTGTTTTTCAAAATTTCTGATGAATTTCCCTCAAGTTGTAATTCATTTTCTGAAATTCGTGCTTCTTCGTCAAAAGTTTGAGACTCGTTTTGCACAATTTGTGATCCAATATCGGTAACTGCATGTTCACTATCCTCAATCTCTAAAATGGCATCTGTTGTTTCAAGTCCACCGTTCACAGTTTGGGACCTATAACCCACATTTTCATTTTCCGGACAGTATTCAGAAGATACAAGCCCTTTGGTTGCCTCTTTGCCTTCACTGATATCTCTAGTAGACTTGTCGACATCTTCAGATTCTATATGGCAAATTTTGGTCTCTTCTAATTGCTGAGTTTCTTCATTAACCTCAGTCTTTGGGCTTTTTTCAGCTAGATGGACACAACCTTCAGGAGGTCGGATGTTTTCTTCCAAAAAATGTATTAACTAAAAGGTAAAAAGAGAAATGTCTATTAGCACACATTGTTACACATAGATAGCAGCATGGAATCATTGATTGCAGCTGCTCCCATTCCACACTACGGTAAGTGGTAAAAAAGAAATTGCTATAGGGTGGGTTCATATGTAGGCTTTTGCCTTTGACTTTTTTTGTCCCAGCATTTTTTGCGGTAATGTTTTTTGTTTTTAATTTTTTGTTTCAAGTGAATGGGGCTGAGCACGATACAAAGAATAGCCGCTGTACCATGTATGGCGCTGTACTTGGTGAGCTGAGAGAAGGCCATGGCGCTCAAACAGTTGATCGGCAGGGGTCCCGGGTGTCGGACCCCCAACATCAGTAGTTAACTCCCGGAAAACCCCTTTAACATAGCCGCCACTAACTCCATTGAAAGTCAATGGGGGACGGATTCGTTTTCTATTGTGCCAGATTGTGTCAGAGAAAACGAATCCGTCCCCATTAACTTGCATTGGAAGTCATGACGGATCCGTCTTGCTCCACATCCCAGGACGGAAAGCAAACTACAACATGTTGCGGTGAGCTCTCCGGTCTGGGAACGCAACTAAATGGAACACTATGTATTTTGGAGCATTCCGTTCCACTCAGTTCAGTTTTGTCCCCATTGACAATGAATGAGGACAAAACTGAAGCGTTTTTTTTTTTCCAGTTATTGAGATCCTATGATGAATCTCAATACCAGAAAACTTAAATGCTAGTGTGAAAGTAGCCTTAGTCTCAGGAGAGACAAGTCAACTTTCTAGCTAATAATGAGAAGCTGGTAATTGTCCACAGCTACCCTGAGGTTTAAAGAAGAGCATGTTTTGGAGGGAAAAAGCCAGACTTGTTTACCACTAAAACTAGACAGACTGACCTTTTGAATGCCAGGTGCTGCTAGGTTATTAAAGTATCATTAAAGATCTAATGGAAGTCTATGAGAGATGGGAAGTTGGTATTGTTTGGGCTGAGATTCTCCACTTCACCACTCCCAGCCAGAAACTGTATATATGTAGAGCAATCAGAGCCCCTAGGGTTCTGCAGTTATGGATTAGTGCTTAGAAGAGACTCTGCCAAACTGCATGAGTGACCAGAAGAAGATGCTGAGATGGGGATACCGAGACACAGACCATGGGTCACTAGCCCTGTGATGAAGGAGCCACCCAGACTACTGAGATACAGTCCTTGGGCCTCGAGCCTTTGGCTATTGTACCAGCCTTCTGAGAGAGGGACAGCTAGCTCAGGCCTTTCATCAGCGTCAAACTGTTCTTCTACCATGGAGAAGACTAGAGAAGCCAGCCCTGTGATTTGCCTGTATTGTTTTGCACCAAAATTCCTAAATTTAAAAAATTGAAAAACTAAACATTACGAGCGAGACAAAACTGTTATATTTCATCCCATATGGCAAACTGCAAAACGGAAAAAGTCAAAATGGCCGATTTGCCATTTTTGGTCGCTTCAACTCCCACAAAAAAAAAGAAAAGTGATTAAAAAGTCATATTACACATGCCAAAATGGTATCAATGAAAAGTACAGATCGCCCTGCAAAAAATGACGCTCTGTACACCTAACTACAAAAAAGTTATAGTGGTCAGAAAAAATTATTTTATTCAAGTTTTTTTCAGTTGTAAAATGCAAGGAAAAAAACCTATACATACAGTATGTGGTATTACCGTAATCGTACTGACCTGGAGAACGAAAGGAACATGTTTCCTGTATAGGGAGCGCCATAAAAACAAAACCCATAAAACTGTGGTGGAATTGATTTTTTTTCCCAATTCTACCCCATTTGGAATTTTTTTCCATCTCCCCACTACATTGTATGCAATATTAAATGGTGCCATTAGAAATTACAACTTGTTCTGCAAAAAAAGAAAAAAAAACAAAAACAAAACAACAACCTATGGCCAGGTGATCAGAAAAATAAAAATAAAAAAAGTATGGTCTTGGAAAGGCAGGGAGTGAAAAGCAAAAATGCGAAAATGAAAAATCCTCCAGGATGAAGGGTTTAAATTCCTGCTCATTCTGGGCTTTGAAGTCAAGGAGGAGCTATCTCTATATGCACAGTCTCTTAAGGATTTTCTGCTTAGGCTGAGTTCACACTTGTCAGTTATTAGGTCAGTTATTTCGATCAGTGATTTTGAGCCAACCCCAGTAGTGAAGAAACATGGAGAAAAGGTATAATCAATTGATTTGTATTTGTTCAGTGTTTTTGACCCATACCTGGTTCTAGCTCACAATAACGGATTGATATAACTGACCAAATAAGGGCTCGTTCACATCAACGTTAGGGCTTCCGTTCTCCTGCTCCGTTTAGGAGCAGGAGAACGGAAAGGACGGATTCGGGACATAACTGAGCCCAACGGAGCCTAAGGGACCCCATAGACTATAATGGGGTCCGTTAGGTTTCCGCTCAGAAGATGATTTTTGAAGCGGAGACAAAAGTTGTGCACGCAGGACTTTTGTCTCCGCTTCAAAAATCATCTTCTGAGCGGAAACCTAACGGACCCCATTATAGTCTATGGGGTCCCTTAGGCTCCGTTGGGCTCAGTTATGTCCCGAATCCGTCCTTTCCGTTCTCCTGCTCCTATAACGGAGCAGGAGAACGAAAGTCCTAACGGTGATGTGAACGAGCCCTAACTGACGTGTGAACTTAGCCTTACAAATCTGCACTGTGTGACTTGTATGGTTTTGCAGTGTAGGCAGGAGAGAGAATTTCTGATCTCATCTCGGACTTTACCCTTGTTAGCAGAATAGAATTTGGCAGCGCTCAGAGTTGGCATTGTTTTGCATTTTGTTGCATGGAGGGCTGAAAGAGGCGCCTAATTTATTAGTATGTATATTCCTAACTTTAATGGTCTTCTGCCCCGAGGTGTTTTGTAGATTTTTTTTGCAGTGTGGCATTCAGTTAAGAGGGCATGTGTATGGGAAAGTTCAGGGAATAACAGATGGCCTAGGGATTGTTTGGCTGTCAGCTATCTAAATTGTATGGGGATGGCACTGCCTAGGGCGGCATAAACTCTAAATACGGCCCTGACTACATGTAGTACAGGTACAAAACAGTACAGTACATGTAGTACAGGTAGAGAGCAGTACAATACATGTAGTACAGGTAGAGAGCAGTACAGTACATGTAGTACAGGTAGAGAACAGTACAATACATGTAGTACAGGTAGAGAGCAGTACAATACATGTAGTACAGGTAGAGAGCAGTACAGTACATGTAGTACAGGTAGAGAGCAGTACAATACATGTAGTACAGGTAGAGAACAGTACAATACATGTAGTACAGGTAGAGAGCAGTACAGTACATGTAGTACAGGTAGAGAGCAGTACAGTACATGTAGTACAGGTAGAGAGCAGTACAATACATGTAGTACAGGTAGAGAACAGTACAATACATGTAGTACAGGTAGAGAGCAGTACAGTACATGTAGTACAGGTAGAGAGCAGTACAGTACATGTAGTACAGGTAGAGAGCAGTACAGTACAAGTAGTACAGGTAGAGAGCAGTACAGTACATGTAGTACAGGTAGAGAGCAGTACAGTACATGTAGTACAGGAAGGGAGCAGTACAATACATGTAGTACAGGTAGAGAGCAGTACAGTACATGTAGTACAGGTAGAGAGCAGTACAGTACATGTAGTACAGGTAGAGAGCAGTACAGTACATGTTGTACAGGCAGAGAGCAGTACAGTACATGTAGTACAGGTAGAGAGCAGTACAATACATGTAGTACATCAGTCCTTAGGCCATTGTATATACATGTAATGGTTTATGCTCATGTTCAGTTGCATTTATGTATATGTATATTTATCTCTTTTTTCATATGTGGAAATGTACCTATGTTTGTATGCCTGTGTATGAATTTTTCCGTATATACAGATGTAGGTTGGTATATCTGTCTTATTTGCTTCTAGGAGAATGTTTTTTGTTGTTTTATAAAGATATCAACATATACTGAATTTCCCTTTACAACATGATACGTGCGACAACCTTCTGGACACGTCTGACCGCCCGCAGTCACTGGATATCACATGACAAGTCACTGCATAAATCAGTGTTTCCCTTCTCATGAAAACTTTTCCTTGTCATCATCCACAGTTAGCTATATGAGAATGGAAAAGATCTATGACCTTCCAGGAGGATGGCTATTTCTTTATGACCATGGGGCCTGTAGGGACACTGATTTATTGATACACTGAAAGGGCAACGTGTGTTTCAAAAGTATTCAACCCCTTTAATTTCCCATTCGCTTTGAGCTCATTCTAGTTTATTTCATGCAAGTTGACAACTTGATAGAATGAATGTCAACTCTGACCATGATACATCCAAGCCGGATGTATAACAATCTTATAATGACAAGTCATTGGACACTTGGGATCATTGCTCATTTATGTTGGATCTCTTCTTGGTAATAGGGCCTCTGTGTCTGGCATTGGGACTCTGTGGCTAGCCTTCTTAAGGGGGCACTGAAACTCCATGGTTGGCTCAGTTATGGGGGATCTTCTGCACCTTGGGCCCAAATACAGTGCACTATGTCAGGGCTATGTAGCCAAGTTATGAGGGAACTATGATTAGTCCCTCACCCAGAGACCAGGAAGGGAAAGGGGAGCTGCATTCAGTCTGCCTTGTTTGTGTACATAGTACTACTATCTTGACTTATTTAAGCCCTTAGTGGTATAATACGGTTGTCATTAACTCATCCATATTGATGAGATGTCTCTGCTGGTTCTGTCCCAGCCTACAAAGTATCAAAACATTCTCTTGTCCATATTTCTGCATTCCCTGGATTTTCCACTTATGGACTATTGTGGGAGTGAGGACTCAAAGAACAAAGAAGTGCGAACAGACCAGTTTATTACCCCTGTACTGTCCCTGGCTGGGAGAGAAGGATCGTACTGCTGCACTCAGAGGTGAGGAAACATCTTTATTAGACTAAAATCTAACCCCAGAACGGATATTTGATAATCCCTGTTAGTATGTGGAGTAGGAGTAACTTGGCCTCCAGGACTTCTGCAAATGTTCTTGTGACTGCAATGTCCATGGAGCTGGTACATGATGCAAATGGGGTGGGGGCGATACGAGGCTGAATGGGGGGGGGGGTGATATTCTCAAGGGCTTGCCTTAAGGAGTGTGGCTTGGAGCTCTTGCTAGAAAAAAGCCAAACCCCTTTAGGCACATGATCTGCTGACGTCTCAACATAGTAGGAAGTTACTACAAAACCTCAGAATTAAAGAGGTCAAGAAATGATGGAAAACGTTGACATTTTTAATCAAGCTACTTTAGAAAAATGTGTAGTTTGCCAATAACTGTCACTTGCTAAAAATATTTTTTCTCTGGACTATTCCTTTAAAGGGGTTCTCCAGGAATTAAGAAAATGAAAATACATAAACATTACTTTATTATAAATATATTCTGAAACACCTTTCATTAGTCAGCCACATCTGCTCATGAACTCCATTCCTACAGAGATTCAGATGAAGATCTTATCATCTGTATTCAGGATTATGATCCCTTACAAGCAGAGCAGAGAGGAGGATGAGGCAGCGATTTACCTCAGTGTTCTGAAGTAACTTGTCCTCCTGTGTGATTAGGACAGGTTTTGTGTGTACTAATAGGACGGCGGCAATTTTATTTCTCCTAAGGATTGCCGCCTAGACAAAAACGAGCCATTATAACTAATGTAAAGTATTTGGGAATATATTTATAATAAAGTAATATTTAAGTATTTTCATTTTCTTAATTCCCAGAGTAAAAGAATAACCCCATCACCCTCAACTCTCCATTATATTGTTTTGATGTCTTACGTATGAAAAATAGAAAATGACCTTTCCGCACGGTTCCTTAGCCTCCACTGACCCTCATAAGAGCTGCACTTACCATTTCCAGTCCTGCACCTGTTCTCCTCAGATGTTCTTATAATCTTTCACGGACTGGGCTGGGCTTCCAGCACTGTAACTCATTGGCAAAGAAATTAGTCCTGGAAGGCAGAAATCACATGGGGCATTTGGAGGATGGTTTTTGCTTTATTGTATTTTTTTTGGTATTGTGGGTCATAGAGTTGAGGTACAGACTGTACCCCTATTTTTTAATGGGGTTCATTGAGGAGAGTGTGAATTATTTTATTTTACACCATTCTGAGCTTTAAAAAAAACATGTAATCAGCCGGACACCTATATTTGTATCTGTGTAGAAACACATTTTGCTTCTTCTGTTTTTTTGTCCTTCGGTGGTGTGTTGGGGACTAGAAGACGAAACAAGTTGTTCATCTCAAGTGAGAGGTAGTGGGTCACCTGGTGTGTTTTTGGGGGGCCCATGGGTGAGAGGAGTGATCATGGTATCACCTAGGTCTGGAGAACGTCTCAGAAGCAGTGAGCTTCAATGGCGTGCTTGGCTTTAATGTAACTTTATTCTTTCATGAGTTATTTACAAGTTTCTGACCACTTATAAAATGTGTTCAAAGTGCTGCCCATTGTGTTGGATTATCAATGCAACCCTCTTCTCCCACTCTTCACACACTGATAGCAACACCGCAGAAGAAATGCTGGCAGAGGCTTCCAGTATCCGTAGTTTCAGGTGCTGCACATCTTGTATCTTCACAGCTTAGGCTACTTTCACACTAGCGTTTTAAAATTCCGGTATTGAGTTCCGTCATAGGGGCTCAATACCGGAATAAAACGCTTCAGTTTTGTCCCCATTCATTGTCAATGGGGACAAAACTGAACTGAAGACAACGGAGGCTCCTGAAAGCATTCCGTTCCGTCTTCAGACCGGAGAACAAACCGCAGCATGCTGCGGTTTGCTCTCCGGTCCAGGCATCCGCACCAAGACGGATCCGGAATGACCCCCAATGCAAGTCAATGGGGGTGGATCCGTCTGGTGTGACCATAATGGTAACCGGATCCGCCCTCCATTGACTTTCAATGGAGTTCATTACGAATCCGGTTACACATAGACACATACAGACACAGACATACACATAAACATAAACATACACACACATATAGACATACAAACACACATACATACTTACATGCTCCCCGGCAGGTCTTCGGAGCGTCGGATGGACAGGACGGCGCGCACAGGTGACAATTCCACCAGGCACCCAGCAGAGGGCGCTGTGGGGAATCGTGACCTGTGTGAGCCGTCCTGTCCTTCTGACGCTCCTGACGAAGACCTGCCGGGGAGCATGTAAGTATGTATGTGTGTTTGTTTGTCTATATGTGTGTGTATGTTTATGTTTATGTGTATGTATGTACTGTGTGACATGTGTGGGGCCGGAGCGCGGTTCCGGCTCCACACGTCACTGCGGCAGGCCTGATCCGGCAGCACCCTTCACCTGCCGGATCAGGCCTGCCGCCAGTGTGAAAGTAGCCTAAGACAATTGCCTTCAGATGACCCCAAAGATAAAAGTCTAAGGGGGTCAGATCGGGACACCTTGGGGCCATTTAACTGCTACATGATGATGTGTTTCCCTCTTTATGCACTGAAGCTGGCACGTTCCCTGAGTTTTTCCAGCAAGATGGTGCACCACCACATTATGGGTGTCAGGTCCGAGCTTTCCTAGATGAACAGTTTCCTGGAAAGTGGATTGGTCGTCGTGGGCCAGTTGAATGGCCCCCAAGGTCTCCCAATCTGACCCCCTTAGACTTTTATTTTTGGGGTCATCTGAAGGCAATTGTCTATGCTGTGAAGATACAAGATGTGCAGCACCTGAAACTACGGATACTGGACGCCTGTGCTAGCATTTCTTCTGCGGTGTTGCTATCAGTTTGTGAAGAGTGGGAGAAGAGGGTTGCATTGACAATCCAACACAATGGGCAGCACTTTGAACACATTTCATAAGTGGTCAGAAACTTGTAAATAACTAATGAATTAATAATGTTACATCAAAACCAAGCATATCATTGTTTTTCTTGTAAAATTGTCAATAACTTGATGTGTCACATGACCCTCTTCCCATTGAAAAAACTAAAGTTGGATCCAAAATGGCCGACTTCAAAATGGCCGCCATGGTCACCACCCATCTTGAAAAGTTCCCCCCCCTCCCATATACTAATGTGCCACAAACAGGAAGTTAATATCACCAACCATTCCCATTTTATTTAGGTATATCCATATAAATGGCCCACACTGTACATCACCGGTAACATCACCGTAACTGACGACACATAGAGTATACTGCCACCACTAAGATTCTGTGTCTTGTTGAAACCGTCAAGAATTTTTGTACTACTGATAAAAAACACTGAAAACTAATAGAGTGTATCCAATACAGTCTTCAAGGTGAACCCTTGACCAACACTGTATGTGGACTGCGCGTGCACTGCATGTGGACCTAGACAATTACAATTTCCAATCTCTTCCCAGTATGTCTTCATTTTCTCTAGGTGTAATGTTCTGTGTTCTGGAATGTCTGTTTTAGTAAATACTTGCATTCTCCATGATATACCCATTCTATAGCACCAGTGGTGTAAATAGAGAAGTAAGGGCCCCATAGCAAGGATCAAACCAGGCCCCCCACACAGAACAGAAGGATTTCTGCCTAAACCCCTTTCAATGACCCTTGGTCCATTTTTCCACTGCTTCATTTACTAAAAGTTGTTCCTTTAGAGCAGGGGTGCACAACCTGCGGCCCTCCAACTGTTGCAAAACTACAACTTCCAGCATGCATGGACAGCCTACAGCTATCAGCCTACAGCAGAGCATGGTGGGAGTTGTAGTTTTACAACAGCTGGATTGCCACAGGTTGAGCATCCCTGCTTTAGAGAGGAGAGTCCTGACCAAGTTTTCGCCCCCAGTAGAAGAGGAGATGATCCCAACTAATGATCCTGGGCCCCATAGCAGTTGCATGGTCTGCAGCTATGGTAGTTACGCCCCTGTGTAGCACCTATTCTTAGTGTCATCCCTCTATTATTCCTCCTCAAATGGAATTCATGAATTGACAACTGGGCATTACCATTCCTATGGTGTTTCCCTAAACAGTCTGGCTTCGTCATCACTGACTGGATAGTGCCAGACTGGGTAGGGACACACCCCAATCTAGTACTACTCAGGCGTTTATTCAGACATTTCCAGGATAAATAACAGAGAACCAGCACAAAGCAGAGGCATGAGAAAAGATGATCCAACATTTTTATCCCATGAAGAATACAAGTATTTACTAAAACAGACATGTCTATGAGGCAACAGATTCTCTTTAACATCCAAGACCCACCCACCCCTGAACATATTCTACAAGTATGCATGGGGCTATATCCATTATAAGGCTTATAACAGCTGTCTTATACTGATAGAGTTAAAAATGTATATACCATAAAGTGAGCCTATGCATAGCTCACATTTCTTCATACAACTGTTCTAGCTCCACCAGTTTATCTCGCTTTTATCGGACATTTTCTATAATTAGGAATGCTCATGGTTTATCCCAAGTCCTTTTTCGAATTCATTTCCCTGAACAGCAGGAGCTGCCACTCACTTACTATCTAAATGGTATCATGGGAATTCCTAGACTGCAGAGCAGCAGACACACTAACGCAAACAAACATAGATGTAGCAGAGCAGAGTTTGTTACACCTTATTATTGTGTTATTCCGCCAAAATGTGGAAGGACAAATTTAGCTCTGCTACTTAAAGTTAGTAGAGTTTTGGAGTGTTCACAAAATCCAACTTTTTACTTACATGAGTATGTTCCTCTTCGTTATTCATTGGACCTTCTGTATCCATGTCTTCTATAACAATGAGAGAACTTTCTACTTGCCCACTTGATGGTTCCTCCTGGGTCAAGTCTTTGTCTTGAAGAAAGTCATCATCAGAGGTGACGTTAGGTTTATCCTTCTTAAAATGTTGGTCAGCTTCCCATTCTTCTGTAGGTTCTGAAATACCTGGATCTTCTGTATCAATCTGGTACAATGCCACTTTTTCTTTGGAGAAGTCATCTATTAGAGGATCCCCCGTAGAATTCTCTGTCATGGCAATGAGACCTTCGACTGAGTGGTCTAATACGTTAACCAGATACAGTTCCATGTAAGGGTTGCTGGTTCTCGGTTTAATACGTGCTGAAACATCTCCTCTGAGACTATTTTCCATGCTCTCTTCATCAATTCCAGCTCGTTCATCCTGGATAGCCGATAGAGGAAGTTTACATCGCTCCTTTCTTTTCAAACTAGAAGAATTGTCCTCTTGGTGCCCAACGGTAATCACCATCTCTGGTTGCAATGCTTTTAGATTGTCTCCGGGGAAGTCTCTTTTTACATCTAGTGGCTGTGAGTGACTGACACAGAGGCTAGTTAAGGCATCCATAGACAAAGTGTTATTCGATCCTTCATTCGCACTGGTCACACCACTCAGAGGTCTATCACACTCATTTAGGCAATCTAGGCTTACTTTTGTCTCATCATCCTGGTCACTTTCCAGTAAAAAGACCGGCTCATTGCCTAGAAGAGTATGCTGCCACATTCCACTCACATAATCCCTCATGATCTCAGAGCATTCCAAATAGTTGAGACAATCATCGAAAAAGTCCTCATCTATAGTCCGATGATCAACTAACTTGGGCTCTGGGGCTCTGCAACAATATTTAGAACCATGCAACACGCAGTATAGATGATCAATGGTACCTGTGTAGCACCTGACTCTATTTGATGGCTTGACTTTGGTATGACCATTTTCATACCCATTCATCTGTTTATTGAGAATTAAAAGATCCGATTTTTCTGAACTTAATCTTAATTTGGAAAGTTCGAGAACTTGGTCATCTTCCTCCACAATAAATAAACTTTCATCTGCGCCCATAGTAGGCGTATAGCGCTCATTTTCTTCAAGATCGGGTTTGGTGTCGTGCAATGTCTGCTGACTTGATAGCTGGACTTGTAAAAATGCTAGTTCTTTTATTGTCTTTAAGTCAGTGTTTTGAGCATTACTAACACATGGGCTAATCATGTCAGGATACCCCTCCATGAACTTTCGAATCCGGTTTGAAAAGTGGATGCATGAAAAACAAAAATGTCCGCACTTGTATATTAGCTCAAGATGTAGTATAGATAGTAACTCTATGGAATTCGAATGCTACAATATTTTAGTTCTAGTTCTTCATACTTCAGTTTGCCTAAAATAAACCAAAAATTACAAAATCAGAACAGTTGAGTGTTGTTACGGACATGCATACAGGCAATGGTTGTGAAACCACTGTGCCAAGTAACTGGTTTGACTTTGGGACAAACCCTAAGGGCACCTCCACGGTATTCACCCTTTAACCCTGGTACAGAGATGCGGACTTTGGTGTGAGTTAGTGACCAGACCGCTACTCCTGAGGTGGTTCCGATGTACTTGACAGTTGACCTACTGAGGTCAGAGACACTGAAGAAAACAATAGAGACACAGACATGGCGCAAAACACGGAGCACTGGCAGACAAACAGCAGGAAACCATGGATACGGAATACAGGCATTTGGACACACGGACTTCTGGAACTTTAACACTGTTCAGACATAGCAGAACTTCATAAGACGTACTTTAGAAACCCAGACATACATTGCGTATGGTCAGTGGCAGTGGTCAAGACAGAAGGAAGCACAAGACACCCACACTGCTGCTACAGGACACAGTTCAGACACAGCAGATACAGGAATATGGACTAAAGCTGGCACTAAAGACAAATAAGCTCCATACAATCCATGAAAAGGTCAAGCAAACAGAGTAAATGCAATGATACAGTGTACCAACAGATGCCGAATGGACCAAAGCCAGACATTTTGTAAGACAGACATGAAAGACATGACATGATTGCGCAACCAGGGCAGGTCACAGCACTCATCCACCAAACTGACACAGAACTCAGGACTATAGAACAGACGTAACGCAGCACAGATGCTGCAAGGTAGAGAGTAACCCTCACAATACCAAACTGAGGAGGGATACAAGCACAAAGGCACAATTCACACCACAAGTAACCGGGACCAGGATAAACAGAGCAGTGGCAACATGAACCGCCACAAAACAATGGCCCAAGTTCAAACCAACAAGCATGCAACGCTGGTGCGGACGGTACAAATGAAAGTCCATTATAATAAGTGTCTTCTGTATTGTAAGCCCTGGGTTATGCCAACAATAGGCCAGAGGCTGGTGGTGGTAATGACTCCTGGTAGTTGTTGGGGTAAGTGGCTTAATTTTCTCTTTTAGAGACTGGGTCTTACATAAATTGAGGTCATCACTGGTAGCATAGGTTCTTGTGAACACATATGGTGGTCAGCCGTAGCATCGTCCAACTCAAGGCTTTTGTGTTTTCATTTCAAGCTATACTACAGTACCTGGTTGTATGGTTATGGACAGGGATTGGCCACTTTAGACAGTCCTTTTCTATCACCCAAAAACATCTGTTGTGATCCCCAATGATCAGTTGTAATCTGTGGAGGATCCTCAAAGCTTTACCAGGTGCCCATCACAGTAGCTCCGCAGCCTTCTGTCTACTCACCAAGCACCACGCCATACATTGTATAGTGGCCGTGCTTGGTATTGCAATGATGATGATGAACGTGACGATACATATTTTAGAGATGTGACACTACTGTGAGCACAGCTGCCTTCTCAAACAGCTAATCAGTGGGAGTCCAAGGTGTCAGAGCCCCACTGATCAGATACTGATGACCTATCTGAAGAATAAGTCATCAGTGCAAAAATTTCAGAAAAGTACCAAAAATAGGCCACCAAATATGATTCAATGTTTTAAACCACTTATTTTAAGCCCAAACAGAAAAATCTGTGACATACATAACAAATTTACAGTAAGAAAATAATCTTGACCAATCCCATATAACTCCTAGGTGGAAGATTACATTTTTTCCACAATTTAAGGCCTTGTTCACATTTCCACTTTTCACTGATCTGTGCTGTCTGCATTTTCAACAGACATCCCATTTACCCATTTATTTTAATTTGCCTGTGCACATAACCATAGGTCAGTAAAAAAATCATCGACACATAATATTTTGGTCCATGATGCGGACCAAGCACGCCCATTGAAGTATATGGGTGTGTAATAATCACGAACACAACATGGATGGCATCCGTGTTGCGTCCGTTCTTCACTGAAGACTGATAGGAGATGCTTTGGAAATGAATTTTCAGCTGAGCAACATCTGTGGATTATGGATGAAACACAGATCCTTCACGGACATCTTCACGGGCGCTTTTTTCACAGATGTGACACTGAACAGAAATGTGAACAAGGCCTAACTTTTTTTAATCTTAGTTTAATATTATTCCTCAATGGTTTCTTTGACAGAGTTTTCTGATTTGCACCTCGAACATTCATCATTTTATGAAGGTGCTGTGTTCTTTTACCTGTATGGCTCCTATCTTCCCTTCAGGGCTGTGGTCACATGACCGTGTCCATGCAGCTTCCTATTTCCTGTGCTGTGATGTCTATGGGTGGGGCAGTGATAGGAGAGTGTCTATGTAACTAGCTGGGTGGGAGGAGCTATAAACTAACTGGACAGTTAGGGGCAATGCTAGAGATGGGACAGAGGAAGGAGAAGTGCATCATGGGTTTGGTTGGATACGGCAGCAGGAAGTGCTACATACAGGATGGACATAAATCAGGGGGATTGGTTTACATGGTGAAAATGGGTCAGGAGGGTCCAAATTGAAAAAAAAAAAAAGTACATAAGGTAAATAACTACTTGAGCTGTTAGAAACCATAGTAATCCCGGAAAACCCCTTTAAATGTTGTGTAGCCTTCTATATTAGCCAAAAAGTCCCAAATACATAAAAGAAGAAACTTAGACTATTAGACTTGTTCCAGTTTACACCAGTTTACCTTGTTTCGCATCCCAATCCGAAATAAACTGAGGCAGTGGTAGGTCATCTATACACAACTTCTATCAACTTATTAAATCTAGAGAATGGGAAATTCCACTCAATGCGGTCAAAAGCCATGGCCACATTGAGTGACACCAGGACCTTATCACCACAATTCAGACTCGGCAATTATAGATTGACAGAGATCTTACATACATTTATAGACAGCAATTTACCCTGGATTTCTTTTAGCCAAACTCTCTTGAATTCAAGCAAATAGCTTGAAAAGGTTCTGAGTTGTACCTGATATTCATAAGTAATCCACCCCTGCTCCTTCCTTGCGCTCTGCTCCACTTCTTGAATATTCCTAAATCGGCAATCTGCTGGGCTGGTGTATATCAGGGTAGTTGAATGCCTCAGTGCTGCCCATCTACATAACAGGACTGCTGAGCGCATGCACATCATTAGGAGGACTCATCAGTACTTGGAGAGAGAATGATTACACAGGATCACAATAAAGGTTAGAAGGTGAGTTTTACTAAATTAATTTTTAGCTTCAGGGTAAACAGGGCTGTCCCATCTATAAACACTGCTATCAGCTGAAAATGTGATGACAGATTATCTTTAAGAATTTCCTTTCCTGGTTAGTAATACGACCATTTATTCAGGTCTGCTCCTTGACTGAAATAGATGGAAAATTTGCCTCATTCTAGATTTTTTCCATATCATTCCCAGACCTTGTCACCTACCTCAGAGCACAGCAAAGGATATGTCTGATCCTTCTCGCATAAAAATTCAGATCAGACTTGTCTTTTGCTCTAAGGCAACAGGCTTCAGCGGGCACCCCCCACTACCACCGCTAGACCAGGTACTCTTTAAAGCCCTGCCCCCATAATAAAGCCCTATCTCCATCAGCTCTCTGTCAGATGAAACAGAAGGGATCAGGAGGAAAGTGAGACCTGATCCTACCAATATTTCTTGCTCTATAGAGCTTGTCAAAAACACTGCAACCTCATAAACACTGTTCTTCTTAAAGAGGTTATCCCATAACAACCTCTGTGAGGATGCAGAACCTGGAACGATCAGCTAATCTCTTTGAGTCCCAGTCCTGGCACTCCTGAGGAGTGCTTCGAGGTGAATGTATAAGGTAGCAGCCATAGAAGGTGTTCCCAAGGAGAGGGGGGCGGGGCTCTTCCCAGTCAGTGGTGTATACTGACGATGGATGTGGGAAAAGATAAAAATTAGGCCTGGCACCCCATACTCCAATCCACATGGGAGTAGAGGTCCAAGTGTCCCCATTTTATCATCAGGACTAAAGAAGATTTTCCACTTATTTGTTTGCTAAGATTGATGTCTCTGGGGAGACAACCCTGCGCATGTTCTTACCACCTCTTAAAATGTGGAAGAGACCAACCTGGATTGGGCCCCCTTGTCTCCAAGGGCCCCTTACTTGTCTACTTAAGCTAACACTATGGTACACCTCCCTCCCTTTTTTCTAGTTAATAGCAGTATTATGTTGGTTGTTCATGAGTACAAATTTAGATAGAGCGTAATCTGGAATGCCCTACCCCAAGAAATCAGGCTAAATCACAACATACAAAGTTTTAGGTGCTCCCTAAAAACACTTTTTTTTAGGGTAACTTATCACCTCCCCTGATCTAACTCCGCTCCATACATAGCCCATGGTTCAAAACAAGCACTTTCACCTTCTGTGTCACCCCTATCTCCTCATAGATTGTAAGCTCTTGCGAGCAGGGTCCTCATTCCTCTTGTTGTAATAATTGACTTGTCTGTTGCTATGTTATTTATGACTGTTTGTACATGAATCCCTGAACTGTAAAGCGCTGCGGAATATGTTGGTGCTATATAAAGATTATTATTATTATATTATAATTTGGGCATTATATGGTATTATGTGAGTTGTACCTGTTGTCCGTGACTGCCTGCAATGATCAATGAGGTAGGTGGGAGAGTGGGATCCTCACCGATCTGATATTAATGACCTATCCTGAGGATAGGTCATCAATATCTGGAGCCTGTAAAGCCCCTTTAACTATGAAAAATAATGTGCTGAATAAGAACAATCAAATGGAAGCTAAGCCCCAAGCAAAGTTATGTCTGGGGCCCCCGTTGCACCACTAAGCTCTGCCCTGTTGCACTGCTTAGGACCACCCCATTGCACCACTGTGTAGCAGTCTCAGCTCTACCCTACATCCAGTGGCGTAACTACAACTAACTGGGCCCCCCAGCAAATTTTTGAATGGGGCCCCCCCAGAAACTTCCTCGCAACCCCGAACTCACATGCAACCCTCACTCTTGTGGCTAGTCAAGATTGAGCTCTGCCAGACAAGGCCTGACAGCTGCTCCATCCGCTTTCTATAGTGTCACTGTATATAATGTCATTGTATAATACTGTTGAGGGGGGCTTGACAATAAAATCTTTTAGTCTCCCTCCTGAGGGGGCCCCTTGTGGGTCTGGGCCCCAAAGCAGCTGCTTCCCCTGCTTCCCCTATTGCTACGCCCCTGCCTACATCTGAAAAGGGACCCATATGCCCCAGGGCCCATAAGCTGGTGGTATGTCTACTACTAAAGTCACTTTCTGCAGCAGGGAGTCTCCTGATCGCTGTGGCCCCAAGTATTTACTTGGTTTGTGTGGTGGTAAAGTTTGCACCCTCATGAGAGTTTTGGTATTTGGAAGAGAGTTGCAATTTCACCTCTTGGAATAGGGGCAGCAGATGCACCTAAACCCTGGTGCACATAGTAGCTGGGGAGGCCATGTTACAGATTTTGTTCTGTGGGCCAGAATCAGGGGTGGACTGGGAACTTAAAGTGGCCCTGGAAAAAATACTAAAAATGGCCTCGTTTTGTAGTTGGGTCCAAATTGATGGAAGGCAACACCAATAATACTTTTATGTATACCGCCCCAACATAGCTAAATACCACAGTCCATCACAAAATACTGCCAGCAGCACAAAATACATCCCAAAAAACTTCCACTGGCCAGTGATGAGGAGGGCTCAGGTGGCCCCCCAGGCATCAGCCCACTGGGAAATTTCCCTGTAAGGTCTATGGGCAATCCGCTCCTGCCCAGAATAATCCCAAATTTCCAACCCTTGCATGCAAGTTTGGACTGGGGCAACTTGGACCCACCAGAGGAAATAGATTTGGATTTAGGGCCCTAGTGGCAAGCTGTTGGCTCCAAATGTTTTTTTTTTTTTTTTGGTGGACCTTTGGGACCATCTGTGGTATGAGAGCCTGGGTCCTCCGGAGGATCCTCTTGTACTCTGGTGGGCCAGTCCAATGTGTACAGAACAAAGGGCAGAGCTGACACCCGGGATTTGTCTGGACTCCTCTGTGCCATGTCAGCGTTTTTTTCTGGCAGGAATTTTTTTATAACATAAATCAGTCACTGGGGTATTATCAGCTATGCGACACACAGCTACTGTGCACATTGTTAACCTTTTTAGCTGGTAACATCACACTGTGATTCTTCTGCAAAACCCCAGCAAAGTCAAATGAGACATGCTACCCAGCATGTTATTACAATGGTAGTACTTCTCCACGGCATATAGATAAACTACGCTCTGGGAGGTACGAAACCTGCTACAATTGCAGTACCCCAGAGAAGCGGGAGTCTGAAAATTATTTGTTATGTAATACACTCTTTTGTATTGTCATGTTATGTATGGTACCTGGAATAACTATGTATGGATGGCACAGCCAGAGTTAACAATCCAGGCTCAGCCCTTGTAGGAGGTTAGGCTAGTCCCACTCCAAATCTTAGGTCAGTCTAGACAGGAGTTTGGAGAGAGAGGAAGCTGTGACTTCAAGAGAACTAGAGAACCTAAAATCTGCATGGCTGAGCATTGGAGTCAGTAAGGCAACTGGCTACCAAAAGCTGTTCAGACTTTACTGCAGTGAGGGGAATACTGCTAAGACACCCTTCACACCTAGACACTACCTGGTCTGTTGTATCTCTAAAACCCTGTATCCTTCACTTGAAACTACAGCCACCATTTTAAGAGTGGTATTGCCCGCCATTGATTCCGCAGGAAGAGAATGGCTCCATCCCTAGCTCTAGAGACTTCTAGACAGGTAGGAAGCAGACTCTGTGTGCTCCTGTCCTCAGGTTCCAGCTTCCAAAATCCGGAGACAGATTTCCATGGAATCCTCTACTTCTGCTATAACAAGAGAGGAAGAAACACCATGTAACCTGCGTAAAGCTTTCCAGACCTTGCTTCTGTAAAGGGATAACAGGTTAAGACACCCTGCTGATGTAAAGGGATAACAGGTTAAGACACCCTACACATCTCAGGAACAATTTGGCAGTCATATCAGGGATTCTAGTGAGAGACACTTTAGCAAGAGAGTGTAAAAGCCTGTAATTAGTCTTCACACATTGCCTAATTCATGCACAGACATCTGGGAAAAAGGATTTGCACTGTGTGCAGACTGTTTTTGAATATAATACAACTCCTATTTTGTATTCAAGTACAGAAGGAGATTTTTTTTGTTGAAACTGGCCCAGTTACTGACTCCTGCTACACCACACAATGGCCAATGACCATACAACCACTAACAACAAGGGCACCCAAAACTACTATCAGGGGGAGGCCCAACTACAGGAAGTGCCCTAAGGTGAGAAAGGGTGCCCCATCCTTTTCCCTGCACTGGCTCTAGAGAGCAACAGCCAAGGGGAGACCATTATGACACATCATCCTATAGTCTACCACTCCCATCCTCCACTCCAGATGCTCAGGGTCTCACTGCTTGATATCACGAACAGGATGGGCTTCCATGCCTTATTAAAGTTGGCCTAATTGCTGTGGAAACCGCTCAAGTGACTTTATTGCTATGCTGAAAGGACTTACTTTCTACTAAAATAGGGTTATTGCACCATCAGCAATGCACCAGCGTAACAGGAGATAATCGTCCATCCATGATTTCTGGGCTTTGTGTACTAAGGACCTGCCTTCAGAGTGGGAAAAGACTGCATCCACTCTGCTGAGAGCAGGGAAGAGAGAAGAGAGTCTCTGCCTACAAGGGCCTGGCCCTGGAAGACAGTACAAGAAAGAGATCGGGGATCTACAGCCTGGGTATGCATTCTTGTGGGCTAGCTGCCTAAAGTCAAGCAGAGCCCTGTGGCAGAAGAGGTTGCCTGTGTGCAGAGAAAAGAATGGCATCTCGCTGAATTTGCAAAGACTTTTGTCTGACTTACTGTATCTGCCAAGTGTTCAGAAATGGCAGAGGGATGTGGTGAGCCTATTTAGTTGGCCATGATGTGGATTAATGACTGCAAAGCTGAACCACTTGTTAAAGAGATTTGGGTGACCCAAAAGTAGCTGGCCACCCATGACAGACATGTGACTTGCAATGGCTGATGCTGTGATAGTGGCTATGGATCCCGTTCTGCCACCCAGCCTGGAAGGGCCCAAGCACCGGTTCCCTGTACTTATAGGCCGGGGCTGGAGTCATTATCCAAAAAATGATGGAGGTGAAGGATTGGGTCGTGAGTTCTGGACCATCAAAAGCCAGAGGACCCTGTGTTGAAGCAGAATGGGGGGACCGTCAAGAGATTCTTGGCCCAGCCCTCTTAGGGTGTGGGCTACAGAGTTCTAGGGAGTTGTAGGGAGAACTTGAAGGAGGTAGGGAGCAGACTCTATGTGCTCCTCTGCTCAGGCTCCTGTTTCCAGAATCCGGAGACTAACAGATCTCTGTGGGATCCTCTGCTTCTGCTCCAGCAAGAGAGAAAGAAAGACAAGATTGGAGAATCTGCATAGTCATGTGAGGAGTCAGTGAGCTAGATAACCTGCGTAAAGCAGGAGATTTGTTTTGTTGAACCTGGTTTGGTTACTAACCAACTACTGTACACCAATGCAACCACTAATATCAAGGGAGCCCCAACTACAAGGAGAGCCCCGAGGGAAGAAGAGTTCATTCTCCTTTTCAGTGCACAGGCCCTAGGGAGTGATGGCCTAGGGGAGACCACTGTGATACATCCTCTAGTCAGAGCCACTACCACTCCCATACTCCATCCCGGCTCCTCAGGGGCTCACTGCTCATACTGTGGCTGTGAAGGGAGAAGGCGCTGTACTTTTTCTGCACTGTAGAAGGTGTGCAGGTAAACAAATGAAGAGGATGTAGCATTCACACAGTTGCCATAGCCCCTTGAAACAGCTGATTGACCTTGTTGTCAGGATTGAGACTCACATCAGTCTGATATTCATGACCTATCCTAAGAATGGGTCATCAATATCATGAAACTGGAATACCCCTTTAACACTTGAAAGGAGGTGTTATCTACTATTATTATTATATTTGCTGTTTTTATAATTATTTTACTATTGTCCTCAACATATCTCCTTCTATGACTTTGTCTATATACTATATATAACATATTTCTCATAACTACACTAAAATACCATTACCAAAGGTAAGATAATCAGATGACCATTAAAGTGCAAAACTAAACATGGTTTCCTTGTAGAGTGAGTCACAGGTAAGTACAGAACCTCATGACATTTTATTCCCTCGACAGCACCCGTCTACAAAAAAAATTATGATATCTTCCTCTATGACTTTTTACCTACTCCAGATTTACAGGCAGCCATGCAGCAGAATGAGAGAATTAAATGGCCGCTTTAACGAAGTTCCTCCTTGGAACCTGGCAGGGGCAACATGCCAACGGGCCAAGCTCAGGTATTATTACAGTAACAAACACAAGACTGTTCATGTCTTACCTTATAACTGAGAAGAAGTTGATGAAAAGCTTGTGATGCCCGTTCGTACCTTTAATGTCTCCTCTTGATCTATTTTTATCTATTTGCCAAGTAAATGTAACTGACACCCCCAACATGCGCGCTCTCGGGATGTAAGCTTACACCGCACATCAGTTCAACATTAGGAGAATTTTACTATGATTAGTAATAAATATCTTGGCGCTCGGCCACACACACAGTAAATATTTTACTGCTGGCCATGGATTCACCCAATGACCTTATTCTTCAGGTTGGTAGGTTAGAATAAGATATTTTATATATGACATGGTACAGAATTATTCCTGATACCCTATAGATATGGCTGTCTCAGGAGGACCTCGTATGGTAGCCCATTGATCTTAATCAGCAGTAAGTAATGCTTCATTTTATTACAGTGGCAGCAGCTGCTGAGAGCCACCACAGCTCCTCTTTTTGCTCAGCGGGCCGGACCTGCTTCCCACAGTTTTCCTCCCAATGGGTCAGGCCTCCAGTTCCACTCTGTCCCTCCACGCAGACCATGGCCTGCTTGCTGGCGCACCCTCTCTCCAGGTCTCTCCAGGTCTCACCTGCATCTTCACCAGCCAAAGGCCAGCAATCCTGGGGTATTTTAGTCAGGTGCCTGAGCAATAAGGTTCCTTAGCTAAGTTCCCTGCAAAGGTGTGCTGGTCTGTTGTCTTCCCATGTCCCGACCTCTGCCTGTTTACCTGTATTGACTGTGACCTGTGCCTGTTTATTGTACTGACCCTATGCTGCCTCCCTTGACCTCAAACCCATTGCCATATTGCACATGGCCTGTTCCTGACTACGATTCTGTCTGACCCCTCAGTGTCCTGCACCATTGTCTGTGACCCCGATGGGTCAGCTGATAACCACAAAAAGACTACTCTAGTAGCAGCCTGGTGGTTCCCCTGCAGAGAACTACACATCCTTGGATAGGTCATCAATATTCATTCTCAGAATTCTTCAGGGCTCTTTCTTACAAGCGTGTCCCTTGTGGGAATCATGCTCCGTATGAAGGAGGGATTGTGCGGTCTGGACTACAATGCTCGATAGAGCAGACAATTGTTGGGAAGGAAGCGTTCCTTTCGGAAAATTGCCTGCTCATCAGTGGAGGAGACTACTGAATGTAATGCCATCATTATCAGGCAGTGTAAAGGGCAGGGGCGTAACTACCATAGTGGCAGAAAATGCAACGGCTATGGGGCCCAGGGCAAGAGGGGGCCCAGTTGGGATCCTATCCTCTTCTACTGGAGGTGAAAACTTGGTCAGGACTCTGCCCTCTAAAGGAAGAACTTTTAGCAAATAAGGCAGTGGAAAAATGGCCCAAGAGTCATTGAAAGGGTTTAGGCAAAAACCCTTCTGTCCTGTGTGGGGGGCCTGGTTTAATCCTTGCTATGGGGCCCTAACTTCACCATGTACGCCACTGTAAAGGGACCTTCAAATAACTTGATCCGTAAAGCCTTGAGGAAAGAAGAGAAAGGGGGGCATGATAGAACAAACCCTTAAATATATTAAGGGCATGAATAAGGTTCAGGAGGAAATTGTTCTTATAAAAAAAACTCAACACAAGAACAAGGGGGCAAAATCTAAAATCAGTTGGGGGGGAGAGATCAAAACCAATATCAGGAAATATTTTTACACCGAAAGAGTAGTTCAGGCTTTGAATGAACTACCAGCAGATATGAATGAGAAATTTGACAGTAAGTGAATTCAAACCTGTCTAGGATAATTACACGTCTATCCTAAGATAAGTAATAATATTCGGGCAGAATAGATGGATCTTGTGGTCTTTTTTCTGCTGTCACTCTTCTCTTCTTCTTCTTCTTCTCAGTGTTTCTATGAGGTTAAAAAAAAAGCTTTCTGTTCAAAAAAATTAGTTTCTTGTGCAGGGTGTTTTGCAATGCAGAACTAGCTGCCAGCACACAACTGGGTGACTCATTCCCTCAAAGCTTTCCATGATCAAATTGCCTAAACTCTACCCAATTATATCCCCGTATTCTATCCCTATAGTGCTTCTATCACACTACATTAGTTGATTGTATCTGTAATAGCTTTTTGTTAGACACTGCCATAACACGTCTTTTCAGGTCAGAAGCTGAACACAGAATGACATTCAGTTAAAAACCTTCCTCAGTTCTCCCTCTGATTGGCTGATACCGGCTGTCTATCAGCCTCTGAGCCAATCAGGGCACGCCTTCCCCCCCCCAACTTCCTTCCAATGTCATTTGATCCTCCATCCTCTTCCTCTCTCGTGGTTTTCCCTGCCCATAATTACACAATTTGTGACAAAGGAATCAAAAATCTTCAATTTTCTCACCACACAGGAGAGCTGACAGATCCTCTATACTACACCACACAGGAGAGCCGACAGATCCTCTATACTACACCACACAGGAGAGCTGACAGATCCTCTATACTACACCACACAGGAGAGCTGACAGATCCTCTATACTACACCACACAGGAGAGCTGACAGATCGTCTATACTACACCACACAGGAGAGACGACAGATCCTCTATACTACACCACACAGGAGAGCTGACAGATCCTCTATACTACACCACACAGGAGAGCTGACAGATCCTCTATACTATACCGCACAGGAGAGCTGACAGATCCTCTATACTACACCACACAGGAGAGCTGACAGATCCTCTATACTACATCCACACAGGAGAGCTGACAGATCCTCTATACTACACCACACAGGAGAGCTGACAGATCCTCTATACTACACCACACAGGAGAGCTGACAGATCCTCTATACTACACCGCACAGGAGAGCGACAGATCCCTATACTACACCACACAGGAGAGCTGACAGATCCTCTATACTACACCACACAGGAGAGCTGACAGATCCTCTATACTACACCACACAGGAGAGCTGACAGATCCTCTATACTACACCACACAGGAGAGCTGACAGATCCTCTATACTACACCACAAAGGAGAGCTGACAGATTCTCTATACTACACCACACAGGAGAGCTGACAGATCCTCTATACTACACCACACAGGAGAGCTGACAGATCCTCTATACTACACCACATAGGAGAGCTGACAGATCCTCTATACTACACCACACAGGAGAGCTGACAGATCCTCTATACTACACCACACAGGAGAGCTGACAGATCCTCTATACTACACCACACAGGAGAGCTGACAGATCCTCTATACTACACCACACAGGAGAGCTGACAGATCCTCTATACTACACCACACAGGAGAGCTGACAGATCCTCTATACTACACCACACAGGAGAGCTGACAGATCCTCTATACTACACCGCACAGGAGAGCTGACAGATCCTCTATACTACACCGCACAGGAGAGCTGACAGATCCTCTATACTACACCACACAAGAGAGCCGACAGATCCTCTATACTACACCACACAGGAGAGCCGACAGATCCTCTATACTACACCACACAGGAGAGCTGACAGATCGTCTATACTACACCACACAGGAGAGCCGACAGATCCTCTATAGTACACCGCACAGGAGAGCCGACAGATCCTCTATACTACACCACACAGGAGAGCTGACAGATCCTCTATACTACACCACACAGGAGAGCTGACAGATCCTCTATACTACACCGCACAGGAGAGACGACAGATCCTCTATACTACACCGCACAGGAGAGCTGACAGATCCTCTATAATACACCACACAGGAGAGCCGACAGATCCTCTATACTACACCGCACAGGAGAGCTGACAGATCCTCTATACTACACCACACAGGAGAGCCGACAGATCCTCTATACTACACCACACAGGAGAGCTGACAGATCCTCTATACTACACCACACAGGAGAGCTGACAGATCCTCTATACTACACCACACAGGAGAGCCGACAGATCCTCTATACTACACCACACAGGAGAGCCGACAGATCCTCTATACTACAGCACACAGGAGAGCTGACAGATCCTCTATACTACAAAACACAGGAGAGCTGACAGATCCTCTATACTACACGGCACAGGAGAGCCGACAGATCCTCTATACTACACCACACAGGATAGCTGACAGATCCTCTATACTACACCACACAGGAGAGCGGACAGATCCTCTATACTATACCACACAGGAGAGCCGACAGATCCTCTATACTACAGCACACAGGAGAGCTGACAGATCTTCTATACTACAAAACACAGGAGAGCTGACAGATCCTCTATACTACACCACACAGGAGAGCTCACAGATCCTCTATACTACACCACACAGGAGAGCTGACAGATCCTCTATACTACACCACACAGGAGAGCCGACAGATCCTCTATACTACACCACACAGGAGAGCTGATAGATCCTCTATACTACACCACACAGGAGAGCTGACAGATCCTTTATACTACACCGCACAGGAGAGATGACAGATCCTCTATACTACACCACACAGGAGAGCTGACAGATCCTCTATACTACACCACACAGGAGAGCCGACAGATCCTCTATACTACACCACACAGGAGAGCTGATAGATCCTCTATACTACACCACACAGGAGAGCTGACAGATCCTTTATACTACACCGCACAGGAGAGATGACAGATCCTCTATACTACACCACACAGGAGAGCTGACAGATCCTTTATACTACACCGCACAGGAGAGATGACAGATCCTCTATACTACACCACACAGGAGAGCCGACAGATCCTCTATACTACACCACACAGGAGAGCTGACAGATCCTCTATACTA
Organism: Rhinella marina; assembly: GCA_900303285.1. Lineage (NCBI taxonomy): Eukaryota > Metazoa > Chordata > Amphibia > Anura > Bufonidae > Rhinella > Rhinella marina. Next base: position 140,253 of record ONZH01001971.1, read on the forward strand.
CACCACACAGGAGAGCTGACAGATCCTCTATACTACACCACACAGGAGAGCCGACAGATCCTCTATACTACACCACACAGGAGAGCTGATAGATCCTCTATACTACACCACACAGGAGAGCTGACAGATCCTTTATACTACACCGCACAGGAGAGATGACAGATCCTCTATACTACACCACACAGGAGAGCCGACAGATCCTTTATACTACACCGCACAGGACTACTGACAGATCCTCTATACTACACCACACAGGACTACTGACAGATCCTCTATACTACACCACACAGGAGAGCTGACAGATCCTCTATACTACACCACACAGGAGAGCTGACAGATCCTCTATACTACACCACACAGGAGAGCCGACAGATCCTCTATACTACACCACACAGGAGAGCTGACAGATCCTCTATACTACACCACACAGTAGAGCTGACAGATCCTGTTGCTGATGTTTATTTTTCCTAACCGTGATATGAACAGTCTTCAGGGCCGGACCTGGGACATAAAGTGTCCCTGGAGGTGGCCCTATTTTGTATTGGGGGCCAAAATGACAAATAGGTGGGGCCAGCAATACGATATAGCAGCACATTATATCACTCCAACAGAGGTAAATACCATAGTGCATCACAAAATGCTGCCCCAGCAGCACAAAATACCTCCCCAAAAACTGTCCCTCTGTTATGGCCAGCTCCAGCTGCCACGTTCTGTCCTTCTACTCCAGTTGGCTCAGGATGGCAATACAGTACAATTGAAGAGTCAGGAGGGGATTGTCAGATTATTACTTTCCATTGCTGGCGGCCATGAGGGTGGCTCAGGTGGCCCCCTGGACATCAGCCCACCTGGAATTTTTCCTGTGGGGTTTAGGGCCAGTCCACCCCTTGCAGTCTGTTTCTGTACATTTATTGCGTAAAGTTGCCAGTATTGCTGAAGTAAATGATATTACACAGTGTGCATGAAACCGGAGAGGGACATATGAGCTTGTTTGTGCAGTGCTGAAAGTTTGCTTTATCATATAACCTCAATGAAGTATTTATATACATAGCATGAATACTTTCAATTCATAGCCTGAATATATATTGTGTCCTTGTATACTGCCTTTCCAAGATTGGCACAAACGATGCAATGTTAACACAAACCGAAGTTTGTTCAGGGAAATAAGAGTGATCAAATCTTAATTGTAATATGCAGGTTGTCCATATTCCCTTCTTCGATGCTCTACCTTGCCCTGCGCTGCAATCATGCTCCGATGCTCCACTCAGAGGGGCTGGCTGGGTGAAGAAGGGTTTATGTCTGGGTTCAGTTCTGAACCCGAACAACTCCTTTAACCCGTTCTAATGAAAAGAAGCAAATATCAACATTGGCAGCAATAAATACACAGAAACAACTCACCACTGTCAGGAACCATGAAAGAGATGGAAGTTCACCAGTGGAGCAGATGGAGGATGGTAATGGGATACAGATAGAGGGCGGTGAATAACAGTGAGCAGAAATAAAGACACAGAACTTTGCAAAATGCACAGAACTTTCATTATACTTGGCAAAGAAGCACAGAAGCTCTGAAGATTTAAAGGAAGGCAATCAAATCCAAAACTCATCTCTAAATTAACAAGGCTAAGGAAGTCACTCATGATTCTGAAATGTGTTTCAATGTCTATGATGTAATATTAATATTTACTGTAATATATAAAGGTGTGTCACTGGGGCCTAGTTGCTGTTTTATTTGCTTTTTAACTACATGCCTAGCACCACATGACTTTATATGTTGGGGCTGTAGGCTGGTAACTAACCTGCCGTATAAAAGCCGTTACATTACAACGTGTTAGCTTCTAGTTTCATTAGATAGCTGTGGTCACAGTGAAGATCCTAGAGGCTAGCCGAAGTGGTCTCTGAGCATGTAATCACTGTGAAGGAAGCTAGGATCCATTATGTGACAGCGACCCATAAAAAAATGTGAAAAATATAGGTATTCATTCTAGCTATATTTAGTATAGTTTTTTGTGCATAAAATATACAAATGTTTGCATTAAAAAAATCAAAAGCTTAAAATGTCCAAATTTCCTCAAGATATATACCTTAGGGTGGGGGGAGGGATCACCATTAAAAAAATAGTCACTTTGAAGGTGATTCTAATGTTTTGCCACTGTACAACACCTGTTCTGACAGCATGATGCCATAGAACCAGCCACAGAAAAATACATAACGGAAGCGCTCATTAGCAACGGAGGACAAGGAAGCAGTGAAGACTCTGTACTTACCGCTTCCTGGTGCTCCGTTCGGCTGTGCAGGGCTGCGCACAGCATAAGGGCGCTCTGTGACCTCACGCTGTGCGCGCCGGGTCACAGCACAGCTGGCGGCAGGGAGAAGGAAGAGCTGACATGAGGCCTGGGGCTTACATTAGGCTGATAAAGTGGAGCTGACATATGGCTGAGGGCTATGAGACTACTGGGGGGGCTATGAGGCTGCTGGGGGCTGATATGAGGCTGCTGGGGCTGATATGAGGCTGCTGGGGGGGGCTGATAGGAGGCATATAGGGGCTGATGAGAGGCATGGGGCTCTGAGGTCTGATTGGGGATTATTCACATTGGGGTCTGATCTGAGGTCTTATTGGGGTCTTATCAACATTGGGGGTCTTATTAGGGCTGTTAGATTAGGTCTGATTAACATTGAGGGTCTGATTGCTGGTCTGACCAGAGGTCTAATGAAAAATATTTTTTTTCTTGTTGTCCTCCTCTAAAACCTAGCTGCGTCTTATGAGCCAGTGTGTCTTATAGGGTGAAAAATATATTTTTTGACCCAGCATTGTGAAATGCAAATAGCACAGTAGAAAGAAATATTACTAGCTTTTCCTGTATCTTTATATTGGATGTAAGAGGAAGCATTATCTCATTACAAGTTTACAAAGTGTGTCATATATTATAGAAGTTTCTTTTTTGACCCAGCATTGTGAAATGCAAATGACACAGTAGACACAAATATTACTATCCTATTACTATCCTTTCCTGCATTATTATATTGGTGCTGGGTGGGGAATAATGGCATTACAAGTTTACAATGTATGTTTTATAGTATTCTCTTTTTTTTCCAGTGTTGTGAAATGCAGAAATGCAAATTACACAGCAGACAGAAATATTACCGACCTTTCCTACATCGTTATATTGGTGGTAGGGGAGAGCATTATCACATTACAAGTTTGCAACGTATGTTTTATATTAAAGAAATCTCTTGTTGACCCAGTATTGTGAGACAAAAATTACACACTAGAAAGAAATATCACCAGTAGTGTTCAGCGAAACAAAGTATCCAAAATGGATTTCGATCAAAATTTCAGGAAAAATTTGATTCGCCGCAAAGCTGAATTTCCTCGCACTTCGTGGTAATCTTGCACACAGCCAGTGTGATGACGTAATCACGTCACTGCGTGAGAGTTTGTCTTCAATCAAGATGGCCAGGGTGGGCTCTTTGCGATCAAATGAATAAGGTAAGTATTTTACTTTTTTTTTTTGTTAACTGATTAACCCCTGAAAGCCCTCATTTTTAATTTCAGATGCAGCAATCAGCAATGAACGGGGGAGGTGCAATCGCTGTTCCCCGTCATTGCGCCTGCTACATACAAATGTGAAATTCAGAAAAGAAGCTGAATTTTCCATAACTTTGCTCATCTCTAATTACTGGTGCCAATATTGCATTATTCCCAAAGTAAAGCAAACCCAAGAGTTTTCATTTAGGAAAATTGTGAGTTTTCATTAGGCCTCGTCATAAAATATCTAGAATACAGAACTGACCAAAATGAAAGACCCAGGCCTAGTCCTTTCAGAGCCAGGAGAGGGGGGAGAGATGGGAGACTCCTTGCATAGCTGTGTTGGTGGTAGTGGTGGTGGCACGTAACATACATAGTTTAGAAGGCCCAAAAAAGCCCCCTGTCCATCCAGTTTGGCCTGTTATCCTGCAAGTTGATCCAGAGGAAGGCAAAAAACCCCTGTGAGGTAGAAGCCAATTTTCCCCACTTTAGGGGAAAAAATTCCTTCCCAACTCCAATCAGGCATCAGAATAACTCCCTGGATCAATGACCCCTCTCTAGTAACTATAACCTGTAATATTATTACCCTCCAGAAATACATCCAGGCCCCTCCTGATCTCTTTTAGTGAACTTACCATCACCACCTCCTCAGGCAGAGAGTTCCATAGTCTCACTGCTCTTACCGTAAAGAATCCTGTCCTATGTTTGTGTACAAACCTTCTTTCCTCCAGACGCAGAGGATGTCCCCTCGTCACAGTCACTTCCCACTTGTATCTATGGCGGTGCCAGTAGGGGCAGTGGTAGCAACAGTTGCAGTCTGGACAAACACAGAGCATGGAATTGGGAGGGGGCCAAGGAGCACACAATGATATATCACAGCATGAGAAAAGTGGTGGGGAGGGTGAGGACTCTGACGATTGCGTGTTGAACAGGACCTGGGAGCCAGATTGGGAAGCTGAGGAGGGGGTAACATCTGTAGAGGATGGCAGTGGCAGGAACAAAGAGCAGAGGCCGACGTAAGGCCAGAACCTCCCAAAGAACTGCCAGGGCCAGATCTGCTTTGGGCACTGGTGATGCTGTTGATACTGTGGGTGCAGCAGACCAAAAACATACCAGAGCTCAGCCAAGCTCAGCTGCCACTAACTTTGTGCCGTGTGTGCAAATATCTCCAGTCTGGTGGTTTTTCTCCACACTGCCAGAAGACAACAGCATTGTCCTGTGCAAGATCTGCAAGAGTAAAATAAGCCATGGGTGGTCAAACACAAACATAGGCACCACCGCTCTATTGAACCACATGAAGCGGCATCACTTAATCCAGTGGGAAAACAGAGGTGTCTGTCAGCAAGAGCAACAACTTTCCTCCTTCTGCCCGTCTCCTTGGTGACAGCCATTCTGCATCCACATGCAGTAAGGTGTCTTTGTCCTCATCATCATCACTTAGTGCTTCTCCCGCTCAGACGCCACCTCTGCTCCGCTGTCAGCCATCGATAACGGAATGTGTGGCCAGAAAGCAACTCTACACACACAGAAATCTGCTGGTGCGCAAGCTTATTCCCACTTGGCTAAGTTTCTGGCAGTGCAGTTGCTGCTGTACCATTTAGTGGAGTCTCATGCCATTAGGGAGCTGACAGCGTGCATTCAGCCTCACTGAAGCTACCTAACTAGTATTATTTCACTGACTTGCGAAAAGTACACTGGCTTACGGAAGGTGCTGGCAATGTCCAGGAGACTGTTCTCTCATTTCAGCCATTCTTATGTGGCCAGGAATGCCCTCCTGGACTTGCAGTGATAGAACGGTTTGCCATTACACCGATTAATCTGCAAATTCCACTCTGTACATGATAGAGCATCTGTACGAGCAGATTAAAGCCGTAATTGATTTTGTCATTCACAGACCACCTCAGCAGGGGGCATTTATTGTTTTCAGATCACCTCATCAGTTATTTGGAGTGCTGTCTATATTCACATTTAATGATACTGAACTGGCCACTGCGGCTTCTGCTGCTTGTGTCAGCGGAGACAGCGGGGGCGGAGTGGAGAGGGGCCTCCATTTTAGATCCGCTGGCAACAGGCGTCTTCTCCCCAAAATCTACGCCAAGCTGCGTACACAGTGTTTCCTGGTAAAAATTTAATTTGGCCTCCCTTTTGGCAGTGGCAGCTCATCAGAGACGCCTGTAGTATGCTGAAGCCCTTTGAAGAGGCCACAAAATTTGTCAGTAGGAACAAGTGCAGCATGTACAATGTCATACCCCTGATATTTATCTTACAACAGACACTCACGCTCATGCAACAAGGAACGACGCCGGAAGAAGAACAGCTAACGCATCTTGCTGGCCGCCCTGTAGCTATTGGGGATCCCCATAGAAAAAAATCCTATGGAGGAGGATGAGGATGAGTAGCTGCCACTGAAGGAGCAGGAGAGGCAGAAGGATGATGATGACACTAGCTATGACACCAAATCTTCTCCGTTTGGGGGGGGGGGGAGGGGCGAGCCAGAAAGAATTGGCATCTTGAGCACACTATGCACTTACAAGCATATTATTCACATCAAGTATTCTGATGATTGCTGGACAGCAATGTTTTTGAACCCTCACTATCAATGCAAAATGGAGGAATGTTTTTCTCCTGCCAAAAGGGAGGCCAAATTATGTTATTACCAGGAAACACTGTGTACGCAGCTTGGCTAGATTTTGGCGAGAAGATGACTGTTGCCAGCGGATCTAAAATGGAGGCCTCTTTCCACCCCACCCCCGCCACTTCCGCTGACACAAGCATAAAAAAATTGGCATATATCTAATAAATGATCCTCATAATCCCCAAATTAATGTATAATAAATGTAGAATTCAGATCAGACCCCAAAATAAATACAGAACACAGACCCTGTATAATTATAGATCCTATAATAAATACTGACCCCCTCAAATATAACTACAGACCCCAGACCTTCTAAATAAATACAGAATACAGACCCTGTATAATTATAGATCCTATAATAAATACTGATCCCCCCAAATATAACTGTAGACCCCAGACCTTCTAAATAAATACAGACTCCAGAATAAATACCTCATACTACAGCACAGATTGTAGACACCTTAAAGGGGTTGTCCGGCCATATATATTGATGACCTACTGTCAGGATAGGTCATCAATACCTGATCAGCTGGGGTTTGACACCTGGCACCCATGCCACTTAGCTGGTTGAAGAGAAGGCAGCACTCTATGAAAGTGCCGCTTCCTCGTCATTACAGTCAGCGTCATCTCATCTTTAGCAGTGGTGTAGTGTAATTACAAGTACTCACTGCAGCTAGGATTTTTACAATATTCTGGAATTCATTGAGTATCAATTCGCTCATCTCCACTCCTGAATAAATATGCACCCCAGTGCATATAGAGACCCCTCACCAGACCCCAAAATAAGTACAGACACCTATACTAATTGGTGGCCTGGAGGGGCTCAGTTCTGATGGAGTTTTGTCACGCGAGGTCGGCGTCGCGCTCCCTCCCTCTCGTTTCTTTTAGGTTATGTTTACCCGACTCCCTTCGTGTTCATAATGTTTTTCATGTGCCTTTGCTCAAACGTTATGTTGCTCCCGTTGGTCCTGAGGAACAGTCTCCGCCTCCGGTTGAGGTAGCAGGACAAATGGAGCATGAGATTGCCAGAATTGTGGATGTGAGAAGGGTCCGGAATTCCTTCCAGTACCTCGTACATTGGAAGGGGTTCGGTCCTGAGGACAGGTCTTGGGTACCGTTGACCAGGATGCATGCAGACTCGCTCATCCGAAAGTTCCATCTGCAGCATCCCGATAAGCCTGCTCCCGCTGGTAAGGGTCCGGTGGCCCCTCGTGAAGGGGGGGGTACTGTCACGCGAGGTCGGCGTCGCGCTCCCTCTGCACGACGTCGCCGGACCTCTCCGCCCCCCTAGAGACGAGCAATAGGGAATTGAAGTGCTGGTCTTGTCAGCCAGCACTTCATGAGTTAATTCTCTGTTTGGGTTTAGCCATGTGGTGCTGATCACACCACATGGCTACTTTACATATTGTTTGGACAGCTTGCTCCGCCTCAGGTCATGTGATGCTGGCCACATCACATGATCCTGGGCAGGCTATTTAAAGATGGCAACTGCCTCACTCAGATGCCTGTGATTAGTCTTCTGAGATCAGTGCTGTGTGTTGGACCTTGCTTTTGGATTATTGGTATATTGGATTTTGGCTTTGGACTTAGACTACGCTTTTGTGATTCCCCTCGGTATTTGACGTGACCTCCTGTTCTTGACTTGGCTTGCTGACGATTCTGCTATTGTGTTTGTTTCTGTCTGTGTTCGTCTTTCCCTGTGTTCCCTTCCCTACCCTGTGCACGTACTCAGCATAGGGACCGTCTCCAAGTTACGGTTTTGTCGCCTAGGGCATCTACTGTAAGTAGGCAGGGAAAGAGGTGGGGTTCAGACAGGGCACACTATCCCTTGTTTCCCTGTCGTGACAAGTTTCTACGACAGGTGAGGGGGATATATCAGTCTGGAAAAAAACCAGGAGGAGTTACTGTGGTACTGTGCTCATACCTGGGATCAAATGGGGTTGTGACATGTGCCAACTCTGAGGGCCACGGGCAGTAGCCTCACTGTAGGACTTAATATCTGAAGTCACAGGGAGCAGTCAGACTAATTGCAATCCGCATTATGACTACTAGTAGATTGGTTTTCATGGTCGAACAGTGGGGGTGACTCCCAAGAAGTCACAGTCTACATTAGGGAATATTAAAGACAGGGTGAAGAATGAAGGTCATTTGGTAATACTTCTTTGAAGTAAGTAGGAATCATTTTTAGGAGGTCATATAATCATAGCACTTTCTGTTCAGCCAATCTTGAAGTCCTACCTTTTGCGTATTTGTAATCATCACTCGAGCATCTGGCACCCGAGCATAATTGAAGTCTATGGGAGTAAACCAGGCACCCTCCGCTTTGAAGAGCGGGGGGTGCCTGGTTTATACAAGTGCCCCAAATAAAAAAACACACAGACAGAGAGACATACTTACCTTCCCTGGCAGCTCCTGACCTGCACCAGCAGGAAGACGGCGCGCAGAGTGGTAATTTTTACCACAGCGCCACCTGCTGGACGGGAGGAGGGAGCTGCAGGAAAAGGTAAGGATGGATCCGTCATTATCCCAATGCAAGTCAATAGGGACGGATCCATTTACTATGGTGTCACACCAAACGGATCCGTCCCCATTGACTTGCATTGGGGTCATGATGGATCCTTCTAGGGGACTCGAGCGTAGGCATGCTCGGCCGAACAGCGTGTTCGGCCGAGCATGCTCGCTCAACACTAGTAATCATTAAACCCTGGTGCCTCATCTAAGGTCTGTAACTGTAAAGTTTATAGGACCTTCTTCAAGTGAAGACTACCATATGCTATTCAAGTCACTGTATTTGCAATTGACTTCAGCAAAGTGGAATTACTGTACTTGCACTTCGGTCCGTGGTTGTCTTCTTGAAGGGAAACCACTAGTACTCTACACTTCACTAAGGCTTTCCTGTGTTAAAGCTTATTGTCTTTCCCAGGCTCCACTAAAATGTCCCATCAGGAAGCTGAATGCTCACTGTGTGTGAGTGACATATTGTGACATCTATCTAATGTATGAGGGGTTTGTATAGGGGGGTTTGGATCAGCATTTACCATGCCGGTCTTAAGTCCATATGTGCTGCTGTATGAAGCGCCAAAGTTATAAAGAGGCAAAGGCCTCTACATAAGTTTGGCGCGTCCTCAAGCTGACCATGCGGCAGACTTAAATGTATACCAGCTCTCTTGCTGGCTTAGACACCAAAAACTTGCTCGTAAAATAATAAATAAGCCAAGCCTACCAGATGCCTGCTTCCCCACCCATGCCTCGCCTACTTTTCTAGACACTCCGGAAAAGTGGCGAAATGTTGCAGATTTTGTTGCACAGCAAAAAGTGCCATATAATATTAGTAAATGACCCCCCTAATGTATTAGTGATGTGTGTGCAGCATGTACATAATGTGTGGATGGCATTTATCTCACGTGTGACATGCAGTATGTGCAGCATGCATCAAATGCGTGAGTGATGTACATGCATTACGTGGCATATGTCTAATTTGTGGCTGATGTGTGTGAGCGGCATGCGTGTGGCATTTGTCTAATGAGCGCCATAACGCTCACTTCTTCATTTTATTGAATAAACCTATTTCGACATTCTCCTGATGTCTTTCATCAGACTTACCATCTTAGGGGGAAAAAAATGCAAGTTAATGGAAAAAAGTGCAAGAACCAGAAGAAATATCGTTAAGAGACAGTTAGGACTCACGTACACAGATGTAATATGAGGCGGTACCTCGGTATGCCTCTCTCAATTATTTTTTTTACCAGGTTCCTTACAAATCCAATGTGCTGAGTTATAAGAAAGCTCATACAATGGCACCATATCGCCATGAATACAGCACCTGATGGAGCCTGTATAGCAGCACACGGAGGCTGTGCAGCTCCACACTAGAGAGTCTTATGGCCTCCAGGACCTGCTCTACAGGCTTGGTGCCCATGGTTCTCCCTTGTGTATCAGCCCTTAGTGTTTGTTTAAGATCCTGAATCCATTTTTAGATTCTGAATCTAGTGGTACCTTATATAGTCCAGGTCTGATTCTCCTCTCGATAAGTCTTTGCCTGAAGGTCAACAGAAGAACAAACACAAAAGTCATATTAAATGTCATAGGGATTTCATATGAAATAAATATTGGAGCTGGACGCGGTACTCGGGATGCAATCCAATATGATGCTGCTAAGTAGAGGGAACACAAGATACTTGGAGGTGAAGAGTGAACGCGGAAAACCCTGAACATTAAGGCTGAGTTCACACTTTAGTTATTTGGTCAGTTATTTCGATCAGTTATTGTGAGCCAAAACCAGGGACAGATCTTTCCATTATATCTTATCGCTGTGTAGGCTTCACCACTGGATTTGGCTCGCAATAACTGATGGAAATAACTGACCAAATAACTGAAGTGTGAACTCAGTCTTACTGACGTCTAATTGATTATTTGTGAACCAACCCAAAAGAAATCCCAGTTACCACCCTGTTTTAATACATTGGTGGGTCCAGTGTAGAAATTTCATGAGTGGGCCCCCTCTTAGTGCTATCAGCTCCAATTGGGTTAACTTCTTCTGGACCATTGGGGTCAGCATCAGAGTCTGGGCTCACAGTAAAATCCTTTGGCACTTTGGTGGGCCTGCCCAACCCTGACAACCTACCATTGAGAGTAGTTACAATAAATACTGCAGTTCCAGGTACGACCACCAGGTGGCTGTAGAGTTCTTCCACTGGTAACAATAAATGACTGAACGCTTCCTATGTGCTGATCCTTGAAAGCCTTCCCAGGGGTTAGATCCTCACTGATAGCCCAGGGGGCTGCCTGAGGAAGCAAGAAGACCAAAGGTTCACAGATTGGATTGGGCCCACCCTTGGTGCACTTAACTGCTCATTTGCATATTGATGAAGTACTTTTTCTCAACAGATCATTAAAGAAGTATTCCGGTGTTACAAGTTATCCCCCTGATCTGTGCATAGCATAACAGCCATCCTACCTTTGGGACTCCCACCAATCACGAGAACAGGGATCCTGTACTCCTTGGAGCCCTCTGAACTTAATGGAGTGGCAGGTTAACCATTAATCTCTATTGGAGTTCTAGAGACAGCTAAATGCTGTATTCAGCTATTTCCAGAACTCCCTGAGATGAATGGATGAATGAGTTTGATTGCCCGACCTGCACTCCCTTCATTTCAGGGGCTCCAAGGGTTACATACAGGGTCCCCATTTTCTTGATCAGTGGGGCTCCCGATGGTAGGACCCCCACTGATTTATTAATTGTCCCCTATTCTCTGGAAAGGCTATAACGTGTAACATCCAGAATACTAATTTAAGTGTTTACATTCAGCTAAGCTAGCCCTACAAGGCATTGAATCTGGCTTAACAGGGAATTTCCTTGTAACAGATTGCCTTTAAGCCATATTCTGATGATAGGCCATCAATCATAAAGGCTATGTACACCTTTGGGGCAATTTTTATTATTGCATTTAGAGATGAGCGAAGCGATTCGTCAATTCGTTGATTCGTATTGAATATTGGAAATTTTCAGCTGCAAAGCGAATCCGAATACTAGGTGATTCGCTTCGGCTTTGTACACATTTGCTATGTAGTTGTCCTATAAATTATACGCTATTGCTAAGTAGAAGTTACTCTATACGCTGTTGCATACGAATTCAATTCATTAGCAAACTTTTACTATTAGTTCGTTATTTGTGCGCAAAAGCCCGGGAAGAAAGCGGTCACCTGACCTAGTGGGCAGGGCTTGCTCTGATTGGCTCAGGCTCGGTAAGCCAGTGACGCATCACTTCTGCTGCGACTGCTGAGACGAGCTGAAGCACTGTGTGTGAAGTTCTAAGACTCTGAGACCTGTTTTGTGAAAATTGGGGTGTAATTGCTCTGGGAATCCATATTACACATATCAGGGATACTGCAGGGCAAGTGCAGGGCCAGTGCAGGGATAGTACTTAATCAGGCAGGGAGAGATAGATAGGGAGAGACAGGGAGATACAGGGACAAAGACAAAGAGAAGCTGCAGGGCCACAGAGTGAATTAAAAAATATGTCTGGAATGGATAAGCAAAAGGGGTCCAGTTCCAGCCAGACCTCGAGCTCTAAAAAAAGGAGAAGGTGGCACAGGGCAGCAGTGCCAAAGGACCTGTAGCCGGAGCATCTACTAGTAGTATTTGCAATACTCACCCTGCCGTATCTCTGCACAGATCTCATTAAGCCGCTCTGGGTACTTAAACTTCAGATCGAACCATTTCCGCTGGATCTGGCCCGGGGTCCGCACAGTGTCGAAATGATGGCGCAAGCCTCGGATCACCTGCTGGATCACCTCCTTTTTATGCTGGTTCGGGTAGCGGTGTGTGCCATCGTAATCCTGCCGGTCCATCAGCCGGATCATATATTTCAGCTCTGCAGAGCTAAATGCTGATGATCGCCTGGAAGCCATTTGTAAAACTTCGCTGTGCCTCTGAGGAGTGCACGCCATGGCCTCTCAACTCGTGCCTACGTATTACGTAATTGCTAGACAATAGTACACTGAGGATTCGTACGCAATTTGTAAGCTCATGCGTACGTGTTCAAAGAGGTTGCGTACCTTTTTTACGTGAACGTTTGTTATTAGTGCGCGAATGTTCGCTAAAAGCCATATAATTACGTATATTTTGGACGCAAATTCAACAAATCTATTTGTCGAATATACGAATCTTAGGAAAAGTTTGGCGAATGTTCGGCGAATAAAATTTTGCATGATTCGCTCATCTCTAATTGCATTATACTCAATATGAGATAAAAAATCATTTTTGCAATTGGTCTTCATTAAAAATATGGAGTCCTTTTCTTTGTACAGATTTGAGATGCTCTACTAGCAGGATCTGAATTTTATCTCTTCCGTCAGGCAGGGAGCTGACGGGCTCCTTATCTCTGATCTTATAAACACTCATTAAACTCAATCCTTATCTTACTGATAAGAATGTGGTTTAAATAAGTGTTTATCACCTCTTAGTAATTTAGAGATGAAGGTTATTAGATGACCGGCACAAAGTGAAAATAGGATTCACACAGCTAGAAAAACAGTTTACCCTTTGGGACAGAACGACTCAATATTTTTTTAAATAAAGATCAATTGAAAAAAAATAAAGATTTTTAGCCTAAAATGAGTTGAATTTGCTTCCAAAGGTGTACAAATCCTTCAAGCCCCTTGAAGACAGCTATTTTCAAAACTTTCTGGTAAGTTCATTAACTATGATAGATATAGCCAGGATTTCTTACTGGGTATTCAATTTTTCTAACAAAACTCAGGTTAAAGAGGACCGCTATGGGGGAATCTCATACCCCATTTCATGGCAACCATTAAGGGACACTAAAGGGTTGTTTTTAGTGGGACAACAATGAAAATGGACCTTCTCTATTTTAATACAGCTTTGTCCTAATCAGGCTTATAGGTTAAAGAAAATGCGTCACCAAAAAACTTATCTGTCAGTTAAAACCAGAGCGCGACACATCTCCTATTTTTCTAATCCGTTTTTATTTTCTGATTACAGATTTTTGCATTCTGTCTCCTGAACATTATTATGGGGGCGGCCATCTTGCCTGAGCTACTCTTAACAGCATTTAGAAAAAAATTGCTTTACGGCAGCCCCATAGGCCATAGACACAATGGTCAGGAGGGGACCCTATTGACTTCTATAGGAGAGTCTTCTAGGCTCTGTGACTTGAGGTCTTGTACAAGGAAAGGCTAAATAAGCTTTGACAATCACCTATTGTGATTGGTGGATCCTGTCTTATCTATACACAGAGGTGATATAATTACAGACAGGATTGGAATGGCAGATGAGCAGATAACTGCAGTAAAGCGATCTGTACAGACCAAGAAGTGGCGTCTATTATTAGGCTTAGTGGCCAGTGCGAAAACTGCAGGAAAAATGTTTTTTTTCGTTTAAATATAGATATTGACATGAAAATTTAAAAATAACATAACAAATTCTTTAAAAATAAAATGTGAAAACGTGATTTAAACAATAGGTCATTTTCTGACATATTCCCTTTACATGGGACCTATTATTATGGCATTTCCTGTGACTTGCATTCCTGTGTAAGGGTTAATGCAGGGGCGTAGCTATAGGGGAAGAGGGGGAGGCGACTGCTTTGGGGCCCAGACCCACAAGGGCCCCCCCCCTAAGGAGGAAGACTAAAAGATTTTATTGTCAGGGGCCCCTCAACAGTATTACACAATGACATTATATACAGGGACACTGTAGGAAACAGGCGGAGCGGCTTGTTTTTGAGTTCAGTCTTGATTAGCCACAGGAATGGGGGTTGCACGTGAGTTGAAGGTTGCAAAGAAGTTGCTGGGGGGTGGGGGCCCGTTCAAAAATTTGCTGTGGGGCCTGGTCAGTTGTAGTTACGCCACTGGGTTAATGTAATTCCCTGGTCTGAGTGTCGTAACATCAGATGGTCAGATGTCCTTATTACTCAGTTATTTAGACCTCTGGGTCTTCTTCTGTTTTCTCCCATTCTGCCTGTGAATGCCACGCTTCCAGAGAAAAATTCTGATATGCATGGGTTCCGGTTAATGCTTCGATCCTGTTTCCGGTTCTCTGATTTTGTTTTCTTGTGATCTTGATTCATATCTGAATTTTTATGATTGGACTCCTGACATCTGGTCTCGTGTGTACAGGTCCCTGCAGTTCTAACCGCCAGTGCTTGCACTAGGTCCCTGCACATAGCAAGCATAGGGACTGTTGACATACTTTAGGGAACCCTGCAATAGACACTTACTTGGGGCCTCAATATGCAGGAATATATTGGACAAAACAGTATTTTGTCAGAGTGGCCATTCAGGGGTCATGACTGTAGGCCCTTTTGTAGAGACATCCAGCTTTACCAGAAATTTCTAAGATTAATTGTTAGTAAGCCGAAGGGAAAGAACATCTCATGATCTGTATTGATTGAACGCTGCCTGCTTTGAAATTGGATATGAATTGTCATGCAGGTTAGTGGTGGATTGCAGGCACTATGATGGCACTTATTTACAGGGGGAACTTTTCATGGCTTTTATATGGACAGCAGAATGTATGCCATTTTTAGGGGGCAGGACAGGGTGGCACTATGTGTGACACTATAGTTTTTTGGGGGCACATAGTATGTGGCAGTATTATAGGGGCCACATTGGCACTATGAGACACTATGGGAAGTTTTTGTAAGTCTAGAGCAGTGAGGGCAAACCTTTTAGAGGCCGAGTACCCAAACTGCAACCCAAAACCCACTTATTTATTGCAAAGTGCCAACACAGCAATTTAACCTGAATCATACAGTCCAGTATAGTATATCTTCCATGTACTAGATACTAGCTACTTGATAGCGTGCCCTGCACTGATGAATGGCGGGATAAGTCTAAGGCATATTGGTATGCCATAGACTTTTTCCAGTGTGTGGGTGCCCACAGAGAGGGCTCTGAGTGCCGCCTTTGGCACCCGTGCCATAGGTTCGCCACCACTGGTCTAGAGGGTGAGGTGAATTAAAAATGAGCCAACGTGACCAACAGAGAGACAGATTGTGTATGAGAGAGGTTGTCATGGTGGTCTGGGCTGACTGAAAAAGAAAAGGTAGGGTAAAGAGAGAGAGGGAGAGACACAAATTTTTATTGTGACCCAAATCAATTTTAAGACCTAAATCAAATGATTCGGCCATATTGAACTTAAATAGAATTTAAGAAATTCACTCTTCTCTACAAGTAATTCATTAAAAAAAGTAAGATTTGCACAGCAAGTAAGAAATGGGGGCTTTCCAACCCTCCTGGGCCTTTCTCACAGTTGAAGAGCATTGTAGAAAAGTGGAAATGAATGGCTTTGTATTATGCTGGTGTGTCTTGTTTCTGATCAGTACTGTATGTGCTCATATGTCTGCACTGCAGTGTGATTACAGAGAGTACCATTCTTGTCTGGGACACAAATCCCAGCATACCTTAAAAGGTGCGTAACTACCATAGCGGCAGACTATGCAACTGCTAGTGGGACCAGGACAAGAGGGGGCCCAGTCTTAGTTGGGATTATCTCCTCTTCTACTGGAGATGAAAACTTGGTCAGGACTCTGCCCTCTAAAGGAACAACTTTTAGCAAATGAGCAGTGGAAAATTGGTCCAAGGGTCATTGAAAGGGATTTAGGCAGAGACCCGTCTGTCCTGTGTGGGGGGCCTGGTCTGATCCTTCCTATGGGGCCCTTACTTCTCTATTTATGCCACTGACCTTTACCATTGTTCAGGTTAAACTTGAAGGTGTAATTTCATATGGTAGAGGCCTGCCTGCCCTGAAACTGATACTTGGGCTGTGTTTTATGTACTGAAACTGGCTGTGGTACGGTATGTATGTACTAACCTAGATTCTGGTGCTGTATTTATGTATTGAGGTTGGTTCTGGTACAGTATTTCTGCACTGAGATAAGTTCTTGTACAGTATTTATGTTATTAGCTCGGTTCTGGGACTGTATCTACTGGGCTTGGTTCTGGGGTTGTATTTATGTGTTGAGGTTGGTTCTGGTGCTGTATTCATCTTATAAGCTTGGTTGTGGGACTCTATTTATGTAATGTGCTTGGATCTGGTGCTGTATATATGTAATAAGCTTGGACCTGGTGCTGTATATATGTAATAAGCTTGGTTCTGGTGCTGTATTTACTGAGGTTGGTTTTGATGCTATATTTGTTATAAGCTTGGTTCTGGAGCTATATATGTAATGAGCTTGGTTCTGGGGCTGTATTAATGTACTGAGGTTGGTTCTTGGGCTATATTAATTTTATGAGCCACCAGAACCAAGCTTATGTAATGAGCTTGGTTCTGCTTCTGTATTTACTGAGGTTGGTTTTGATGCTATATTTCTTATAAGCTTGGTTCTAGAGCTGTACATATGTAATGAGCTTGGTCCTGGTGCTGTATTTATATACTAAAGTTGATTCCAGGGGTGTATTTATGTAATTAGTTTGGTTCTAGAGCTCTATACATGTAATAAGCTTGGTTCTGATGCTGTGTATATGTAATGGGCTTGATTCTGGAGCTGTATTTATGTACCGAGCTTCGTTCTTGTGCTATATTTATGTAATGGTGAGCCGGCATCCTTGTATCCCTAGCAACCCAGGGGAGGACCCAGCGACGCACGCTTCACAAGCACGGCCAGCATCCTCCATCCCCTGGACAGCAAGCAGCAGGGGAGCTGAGCACTGACGCCCATGAGTCGGCGCTCAGGTGTATTGAGGTTTCTGATTTGGGTCATGTGATGCTGGCCACGTCACGTGACCCATCTGCTGGGCCTATTTAAACAGGCAGCCTGCTGACCCCAGGTTGCCTGTGATTGGTCTTAATACCTGAACTTGCAATTGAACTGCTGTGACATTGTGCTTTGACTTCGGCTTGTATATTTGACCTCATCCCCGTCTCTTCCTTCTGTACCTCGTTACCTCTAGGCTTTGACTTTGGCTCGTGTGTTTGACCTTGCTCCCGTTTGTTCTTCTGGCATTTGACGTTACTTCCTGGTATTGACCTCGGCTCATCGACCTTCTCATATTTGTGGGTTCTGTTTTTGTTTATTGTTTTCTCCCGTTTGTTCCCCCTCCCTGTACGCCCCAGAACGTACCTAGGCTAGGGACTGTCGACTAGTTGTACACCGTTGCCTAGGACGGGCCCTGCAAGTAGGCAGGGTCAGAGGTGAGGTTAAGTTCAAGGCTGCACATACCCCTGTAATGTGACAATTTATGTTATATGCTTGGTTCTATGGTGCTGTATACATGTAATGAGCTTGGTTCTGGTGCTGTATTTATGTAATGAGCTTGGTTGTGGTTGTGCGACATCTATGTAATAACCTTGGTTCTGGCGCTGTTATATTGATCTTTGTTCATGTACACTATTTATCTTGTTAGTTCCAGCAGACATGCACGCTGCCAATTTTTCACCATTATCACAGTGCATTTACATTGTATATGGATATAGTATATTTGGCATATTACAATTGTGTTATTTGAAAAGAATAAATATCTAAAATGTCTATCACACCCATCCCTAGAATGGAGACCTCACCCTTCCCACCACATACACCCTGTCCCAGAATGGCAGGGAATATAGAAATACAGAAACAGCTGATTGGGCTGTGCTACATTGTTTCTGTAGCTCCCATACAAGTGAAAGGAAGTTGTTTCCCATTCACTTATATGGGAACTATGGAAAGAGTGTAGCCTATCCTACTTGGCTCTTTCCATAGTTCTGAGCACCTCTTGCCTCTACATCCACATGGGAGGAGAACAGCGGAGGGATCCATTCTGAGATGAGAATACCCATTTAAACATCATACCTGACAACATTTGTCAGATGGCAGGTGGCAGTTTTGGAGAACGGGGGTGGCGAGATGCAATGGAATGTTTTAATTTTTTTGCATCATCATACCCCTTTTTAAAGACCTCACCCCTTCATACTTAGCTTTGCCCCTTTTGTGCAGCACACCTCCTTTTTGGTGCAATGCCCCGCCCCCTGAGTGCAGCACCCCGCCTTCTGAATGTATGCCCCACCCCCTGATGCAGTGCCATGTACAGTTAAAATACACGGAGGTCTGATTTTTGGGAGAAT
Source organism: Rhinella marina (assembly GCA_900303285.1). Lineage (NCBI taxonomy): Eukaryota > Metazoa > Chordata > Amphibia > Anura > Bufonidae > Rhinella > Rhinella marina. Next base: position 158,979 of record ONZH01001971.1, read on the forward strand.
GCAGCCCTCCATACTGGTCCCGGGAGATATGCCAGCTCCTCTGGGAGTACGGGAGGTCTCATTTTTTAAATTTTGGGATGTAAAAAATCCTTTTCCACATCATGCTACGCCGTGGGCCTGTTGTTAATAATTTGCATCTCCTCCTTGCGACACAGTGACCCATCCTGAGGTTAGTTTGCGACCCAGAGCATACTGGGAGATAGATATCCCATAAATAATTGATAGACCCTTCTTTTAATGGGTGACTTGACAATGAAGCCTAACGGGCATTTAAAAAAAAAAAAAATGAGGAAACAAAAGCAGGCATTTCCCTACATATTTACAGATATTACGTAAAACGTTTGCACGGTTTCACTTTCACTTGTCTATCACGATAACAGCGTATATATTCATGTTTCCCCAGGAGATGGCGCAAGCGAGCTCTTATACTCTGAGCACGAGACGTACAAGCAGGAAGGAGCGACAAGGAAATGCAGCACCTGAGAAGCACTGGCTGCGGAGCAGAGATGTCGGCGGGCTCTCAGCAGCAGTTTTATTCTATTAATATAAATTCTCTACAGGAGCCCGTACTTCAGAAAGTGTGCGAACTGCTGGACCAGACCAGCGACAGAGGATGGAGGAAACTGGCCGCCACTATCACCAAGAACAGTCGCTTCAGACTAAGGTAAAAGCTTACAGATCTTTCCTGTCAGATACAGGACCTGGGGCTCTGATTTCTCGTCGTATTTTATCAGCTGGTGCCAATGGGGTTTTTACCATACGGTGGCGATGTTAGACTGACGCCCCTGGCTCCTGTGACTGAAGCATTAATGATGTGTAAATGGACTGGTGAAAATCAGTTTTGTTCCTTGAGACAGGTTACTGGTCACTAGATGTTATCTACCCAAAAATGGGATTGCACGCACCCTACCTGCTCACAGGTCCATCCTAAAAGGTACGGCAGCACAGAACGGATTTTCCACAGTGGAATTTACTTAATGGGCTTGTTCTGTTCCCGCAGAAAAATCTTCATCAAAACTGCAGGAAAATCCACGATTCGTTGCAGATTTTGATGCGGATTTGCCTTGGATTGGACACTGAAATCCATGCTGGAGATCCGCAGCATAAATTGACACACCGTGGGTCAATTTAAGCTGCAGATTTTTTATGTGTTTTTTTTTTTTTTTGCAGCATGTGGATGAGATTTCTTCAAATCTCATCCACTTCACTGATACTGAAAAATGCATGCATGCCTCATGTGAACATATGAAATTGGCGTGCTGCAGGCTTTGCAGGTGAAGTTCTGCTCAGAAAATGTATGCATCATGTATAGGAGATTTATGGAAATCTCATTAACTTAGCTGGTAATGGAAAAATCTGCGCATTATATGTGCATATCCTTAAAGGGATTTTCCAGTTTTATAATAAAGAATGTTTGGACTGGGGGAAATGTCTGTATGTGGGCAAGTAACTGGCTCAGTGATAGAAAACAGAGGGTGGTTATTAACGTACACACTCAGATTGAGTAATTGTTACTAGTGGGGTCAGTATTGGAGAGGTCACCGTCCCTAGTGGGGCACCTCAGGGGTCAGTATTGGAGAGGTCATCGTCACTAGTGGAGTACCACAGGGGTCAGTATTGGAGAAGTCATCGTCACTAGTGGGGTACCACAGGGGTCAGTAATGGAGAGGCCACTGTCACTAGCGGGGTACCACAGGGGTCAGCGTTGGCCCCTATTCTCCAATATATTTATTAATGATCTTGTAGAAGGCTTGCACAGTAAAATATAAATTTTTGTAGATGACACTAAACTGTGTAAAGTAATTAACACAGAAGAGGACAGTATAATATAAATATATATATATATATAATTACAGAGGACAGTATACTGTATACATACTACAGAGGAAAGTATACTATGTATATATACTACAGAGGACAGTATAATATATTTATGTGCTATAGAGGACAGTATACTGTATATATACTACAGAGGACAGTATAATATACAGTACAGACCAAAAGTTTGGACACACCTTCTCATTCAAAGCGTTTTCTGTATTTTCATAACTATGAAAATTGTAGATTCACACTGAAGGCATCAAAACTATGAATTAACACATGTGGAATTATATACTTAACAAAAAAGTGTGAAACAACTGAAAATATGTCTTATATTCTAGGTTCTTCAAAGTAGCCACCTTTTGCTTTGATTACTGCTTTACACACTCTTGGCATTCTCTTGATGAGCTTCAAGAGGTAGTCACCTAAAATGGTTTTCCAACAGTCTTGAAGGAGTTCCCAGAGATGCTTAGCACTTGTTGGCCCTTTTGCCTTCACTCTGCGGTCCAGCTCACCCCAAACCATCTCGATTGGGTTCAGGTCTGGTGACTGTGGAGGCCAGGTCATCTGGCGTAGCACCCCATCACTCTCCTTCTAGGTCAAATAGCCCTTACACAGCCTGGAGGTGTGTTTGGGGTCATTGTCCTGTTGATAAATAAATGATGGTCCAACTAAATGCAAACCGGATGGAATAGCATGCCGCTGCAAGATGCTGTGGTAGCCATGCTGGTTCAGTATGCCTTCAATTTTGAATAAATCCCCAACAGTGTCACCAGCAAAGCACCCCCACACCATCACACCTCCTCCTCCATGCTTCACGGTGGGAACCAGGCATGTAGAGTCCCCCTTTTCTGCGTCGCACAAAGACACGGTGGTTGGAACCAAAGATCTCAAATTTGGACTCATCAGACCAAAGCACAGATTTCCACTGGTCTAATGTCCATTCCTTGTGTTCTTTAGCCCAAACAAGTCTCTTCTGCTTGTTGCCTGTCCTTAGCAGTGGTTTCCACCATGAAGGCCTGCTGCACACAGTCTCCTCTTAACAGTTGTTGTAGAGATGTGTCTGCTGCTAGAACTCTGTGTGGCATTGACCTGGTCTCTAATCTGAGCTTCTGTTAACCTGCGATTTCTGAGGCTGGTGACTCGGATGAACTTATCCTCCGCAGCAGAGGTGACTCTTGGTCTTCCTTTCCTGGGGCGGTCCTCATGTCAGCCAGTTTCTTTGTAGCACTTGATGGTTTTTGCGACTGCACTTGGGGACACTTTCAAAGTTTTCCCAATTTTTCGGACTGACTGACCTTAATTTCTTAATGTAATGATGGCCACTCGTTTTTCTTTACTTAGCTGCTTTTTTCTTGCCATAATACTAATTCTAACAGTCTATTCAGTAGGACAATCAGCTGTGTATCCACCTGACTTCTGCCCAACACAACTCATGGTCCCAACCCCATTTATAAGGCAAGAAATCTCACTTATTAAACCTCACAGGGCACACCTGTGAAGTAAAAAATCATTTCAGGTGACTACCTCTTGAAGCTCATCAAGAGAATGCCAAGAGTGTGCAAAGCAGAAATCAAAGCAAAAGGTGGCTACTTTGAAGAACCTAGAATATAAGACATATTTTCAGTTGTTTCACACTTTTTTGTTAAGTATATAATTCCACATGTGTTAATTCATAATTTTGATGCCTTCAGTGTGAATCTACAATTTTCATAGTCATGAAAATACAGAAAACTCTTTGAGTGAGAAGGTGTGTCCAAACTTTGTCTGTACTGTATATATATATAATAACAGGATATTGGCAGCACTACCAAAAAATGGTTGAGGTGCAAAGCCTTAGGCCCGACACAGGCCAATATACAAAGAGGTTTCAGTTCAACTCTGGAGCCTTTCTCAAGCCCTTTCTCAAAGGCTCTAGAGTTGAGCCGAAACGTCGCGGTCCCAGATTATGGGTAAATAAAAAGTACTTTTTTTGTTTCTATTTTAAAAAGAGTGTGCTGCCTATTTGTGTTCTTTATATATATATATAGTACAGTATAATATATAATATATATATATGTACTATAGAGGACAGTATACTGTATATATATATATATATATATATATATATATATATAATTCAGAAGACAGTATATTGTATATATTACAGAGGACAGTATTATATATATATATATATAATGGCAGCACTCTCCAGGTAAGTATAAAAAGTGACGGTCTTTATTACCCCATGTGGGAAAGCGACGTTTTGGCTCTAAACTGAGCCTTTCTCAAGCCTTGAGAAAGGCTCAGTTTAGAGCCGAATCGTCGCTTTCCCACATGGGGTAATAAAGACCGTCACTTTTTATACTTACTTGGAGAGTGCTGCCATTTTTTCTATATATATTGATCTTGGTCTGATCCTGGGCGTGCACCTCTGCTTGTGCTTTCCAGTGCTGCCGATAAGTATTTTTCATATATATATATATATATATATATATATATATATATATATATACTACAGAGGACAGTATACTGCAGAAACCAGTGTCAGACAGCTGCTGCCAAGGCCAATAAGATAATGGGTTGCATCAAAAGAGGCATAGATGCCCATGATGAGAACACAGTCCTTTACACATCACTAGTCAGACCACACATGGAGTACTGTGTACAGTTCTGGGCTCCTGTGAACAAGGCATACATAGCAGAGCTGGAGAGGGTTCAGAGGAGGGCAACTAAAGTAATAACTGGAATGGGTGGACTACAGGACCCAGAAAGATTATCAAAATTAGGCTTATTCACTTTAGAAAAAAGACGACTGAGGGGAGATGTAATAACTATGTATAAATATATCAGGGGTCAGTACAGAGATCTCTCCCATCATCTATTTATCCCCAGGACTGTGACTGTGACGAGGGGACATCCTCCCCTAAAAGGAGGAAAACTGGCTTCCAACTCATGGGATTCTTTTGCCTTCCTCTGGACCAACTTACAAGATAACAGGCCGAACTGGATGGACAGATGGTTTTTTTTTTCAGCCTCAAACTATTGGGGTCATTTCTTATGTTTTGGATACCACTGCGCAGGCGCTGGATGCGCCTCTACATAACTTAAGCACATCAACTGGCCTAGATAATTTTCTACACCAAAAACAGGTATAAAAAATCATAAATGAGATGGGCTGGCCCATTCCCTTCCCGTCCACACCACGCACTCTTTTTTTGGAACGCACGGATGTGGCGTGGATAGGGAAGAAGTCAAAGCTTCGGCCGAAAATCCCCTTTGCGACCGAATCTGCGCCAGATCTACGCCAAAAATTGGCGTCTATCTAATAAATGACCCCCTATATTACTATGTATATTAAAGAAGCTTAATTGTTATATAAGGAAAACTTTTTCAACTTTCTAATGAAGTTTGTGTTCAAATTTTCCCGATATCTGTTTGCTGTCAGTGAATGGAAATGTTCGCACAGAGCAGCTGAAAACCCAACTGAAAAATCTTTATCTGAAAATCCCAAAAAGAAGGGATCTTGTTCCAGTGACATTGTAGACAGCACAAGGGCCAATCTTGGGACCAAATGAGGCCCCCATAAACAATACTTTTAACCGTCATACCTTAAAGTGATTCCATGGACAATCCCTTTAAATAGTTCAACTGTGTTATTTGATCAGAAGCAGTACTGTAATAAATTGGATATGTGATGTAAGAGGAGGAATGTTGGAACTATGCCAGCTGGCACGCCGGAGTATTGATTTACTGGGGAGAAAGAAAGCAAGTATGCAAACACTCCATTAGTCCAGTAACAGTGCTGGATTATCAGACAGTCGTGTTCCTTGAGACAAGATGTTATCATCCCAGAAATGCAATTGCACGCTCCACCTGCTCAAGGGTCGTTCCTGAATGGGTACGGCCGCGGGGAAGGAATTTCCGCCGTGGGCTTGTTCTGTATAGAAACGTATAAAGGAGTCTTCTGGTGCTGGCTTGTGAAAACCCGATTGTTAGGATTCCGGACTAAGGGCCCATTCACAGGGCCGTATATTTGAGTCCGCATGAGGACCCATTCATTTCAATGGGGTCGCTAATGATGCGGACAGCACACAGCAGTGTACTGTCCGCATCCGCACTTCCGTTCTGTGGCCCCAGAAAAAAAAAAAACATGTCCTATTCTTGTCCACAACTGTGGACAAGAATAGGCATTTCTATCATAGGTCTGGCCGTTCCATTCCACAAAATGCGGAACGCACACGTGTGTTTGCGGACCGCAAAAACCTATACGGTCGTCTGAAAGAGCCCTAAAGCTGTTTTCCTTGTGACTCTATACAGTAGGTTGTCACCCAAGTGTCCTATAAATAATAATAATAATCTTTATTTCTATGGCTCCAGCATATTCCGCAGCACTTTACATTAAACGTCAGACTAAGGCCTGATGCATACGACCGTCTCTGTTTTGCGGCTGCGGTCCGCATTTTTTTCAAACCCATTAACTTCAATGGGTCTGTTGTCCATGGATGCGGAAGGGACATGGATTATCTGTGTGCTTTCCGCATCCGTTTGTCCGTTCCGCAAAAGGATAGAATGTCCTATACTTCGCCCCAATATGTGGACCAGAGACCTGTTGAAGTCAATGCAAAAAATGCGGATACCACATGGACGGTATCCATATTTTGCGGACCGCTGTGTGCATTTAGCCTTAAAGGGAACCTGTCATCAACTTTATGCTAACCGTACTGAGGGCAGTATAAAGTAGTGACATAAATGCTGATTTCAGCAGTGAGCTAAAAGTAACTGGTTCCGGAGAACCAGCATCATAATCATTGCAGCCCAGGCCTGGAAAAGAGTCAAATCTACCTGAGAAGAGTCCTGGTTATTCCTAATCTCCTGCTCTCCCCGCCCACCTGCTGATAATTGGCAGTTCTCTCCTAGACAGAAAGGGAGAAAACTAGGTAGAAGCCTGTCAGTCATCAGCAGGAGGGCGGAGAGCAGGAATATATGAATAACCAGGACTCTTCTCATGAAGATTTGACTCTTTTCCAGGCCCAGTCTGCAATATTTGTGATGTTGGTTCTCAGCAACCACTTACTTTTAACTTATAAATGACATACCGCTGAAATCATCTCACCTGTCTCTACTTTATTCTGCCGTTAGTATGGGTAGCATAAAGGTGATGACAGGTTCCCTTTAAGACCCATTTACACTGCCTAATTGCCAGGAGATTATTGGAAACGGACGTTCCTACTGATAATCTGCTGGTGCATGGGTGCCGCAGATCACCCGAAGAATGAGCAAAACTTCATCAGTCATCGTTTATGGGCCACAGAATGAGCTTTGTGAACAGTGACCTGCTCCTCAGAAACAATAAATATGTATGAGGACAAGGATTGCAGTAGCCACTGCTCCTCTTCATACAGTGGAGGGGATTGCTGCATATAAATACAGAGCTTCACCTCCACTGACGAGCTTCCTTCTCGATAATTGTCTACTAGCTGTCGCGGTAGAAATGCACCTTAACAAAGTAATTGGCAGTTTAAACAATTGTGGAAAATTACAGGCTTCTCATTCAAAGTCCCAAAAGCCTCTCAGTATTTTTTAACCCTTTCCACAGAGCCTTGCAAATACAGTGCAAATGAACAGGATATATATCACAACATACATATAAAATGCAGTTAAACAGTATAAGTTAACTCTTTCAAGTGAAATAAAGTAAGAAGTTCATAACTTTGCATAGGGGAAACAGGGGCAAATGTCCTCAAATGTCCAGACTTCACAGTACCCCTGCTCCAGGGCACTACAATTGGCACAGAGTAAACGCACCTGTGCAGGAGTGGGCATAGGGTAGAAGCATTTGTACAGTGACTGGTAGAGTAGAAGCATTGGTGCATGACTGGTAGAGTAGAAGCATTGGTGCAGTGACTGGCACAGGGTAGAAGCATTGGTAGAAGCATTGGTGCAGTGACTGGCACAGGGCGGAGGCATCAGTGTAGCAGTTGGACACAATAATAAGCCTCTCTACTACATTCACATGGGGTTTTGTGAAGGCAGAATGATAGTGAGTTACAGTAATAAAGATGGGAATGAATCAGGGCTATTTGCTTATTGTTACATGCTATGCTGAATATAACAGATCGGTTTACTCAACGTGATGATAGATGGAGTGTTCTGAGTGTTAATAATTCATCCTGATGACCCAGCGACTGCTTTCACCTGCATTTCTCTATCTATTTCCTTCACTGTGGGGATTTTGCAGTTTGACAGATTAGCCTGGGAAGAAGGGATGCAAATCAGCTCTTAGCAAGCTCTGCCTCTGATGGCACCAGATGTAAGGTAGCTAGATAAGCCTGGCGCTCATGCCCATGGACCAATAGGATCTCCTTCCTAGTACATACCACATTTTATCTAGGGAAATACGAGCGGCTATTTATACTTCTATGAGTTAAATCCTCTGCAATTAATCATAAACTGTTGGTTTGGGCTTTCATAGCCAAGGAACCTCATGGACGTCTGAAATCGGACATGGACTACGTAGAGTAATGCCGAGGTTCTCAACCGTGGCCCGTGTGCCTCTGGGGGTATTTACCATATATCAGGAGTCAATCACACTGACTCAATCTGTGCTTTTAATTGGCAGCACAACATTCGATCATAGCCTTCGGGGTATTTGATGTAACTTACTTGAGTAGGGGGCATTTGGCTTAGGAACATTGAGAAACACTGGTGTAAAGGATGTTAATGGGTTTGTCCAGTGGGATTAATGTTTTCATATATGGGGCAGTATGCGTTAACAAAATTACCTCACTGATAACACGCCTCTGCCGTTCCAATGCCTACCCGGTCCTCACTGGTGTCCACTTCCTGTTCCCGGTTCAACACACAGGAAGTGATAGGAGATGCCTGCTCAGCCCATAACTGGTTAAGGTGAGTCACTGCTGGTCTATACTGTCTTGTCCTGCCTCAACACACAGGAAATGATCACTCAGCCAATGATTGGTGATCCACCTTAGTCAGTGATTGGCTGGCCAGCACACTTCCAGGCTGTTAGTGGTGGAACAGCAGTGGCAGAGGACCTGTAAGGTGAGTAATGCTTCCTATTTAACACAAACACAGAAAAGTGAAGTTAAAAGAGCATGTGCCAGCAGGCTTGTCCCTATTAAACCAGGCACACTGCCTTGTAGGGGTGATCCTGCTGATTAAAATTATACCTGCCTTGCAAAAATTGGTTGTGGCGTTCCCAAGAAAAAAGACTTTTAGTGGGTAATTTCTTATCCAGAAATATGCCTATGATGCAGATTACGGTGCAACAGTCCCCGCTCACACTAGGTGTAAGAAAATGTGGTCGTGGGGGCAGATTCATAATTTTCTACGTCTGTTTTAGGCATAGAAAATCGTCTAAATGTAAGACAACAAGGAATCTGTCATACATTTTAGACTGGCGCTGGATGCGCCAAAGTTATGGAGAGGCCGGAGCCTCTTCATAACTTCAGCGGGTCCACCGCCAGATATAGGGGTTATTAAGACTTAAATGCTGGTCTTAATAAATGACCCCCTTAGTCTTAATACAAATGAGAACTTTAGTGCGCCAATGTATAGGGTCAAAATTGGAAAGCTGAGGAGTTGAGGTGCACTGAGGCTCTCCCGTGCATAAAGAAAAAAGTCTGTTTTATCAGGAATGCTGCAACCGATTTTCACAAGACAGGTATCTGTCAGGGGTTCGCCTCACATCACTTTGCAGGACTTTACTCTGAGGGTTTCCATGTCTAATGGACCTGTCAGTGTTGCTGGAACCAATCCAATCCGGTTACTGACTCCAATCCTAGAGCGACGCGGGGGATTTAGGACAGCTGATTCCTATCACCATTACCTGTGATTGCGTAGGTTTTCAGGGCTCTATACTGTGTGACATACTACAGACTTCTCAGGTTATCTGACTTCTGGCTTGTTTTTGGATTACCCTTGTGGCTGCAGTTCCTGGTAATCGACTCTGGCTTGTCTCTGGATTTAACCTCTTGTGTACTGCATACATCGACTCCCCTTTTAACCTCCCTGGTCATTCTAGAAGGTCTGCTACTAGTGTGCCGCACCAGTTATCCAGCTCCGGAGAAGTATCTTGGGTCCTTAGAAGCCAATTCCATCCTGTCTTGCAGAGGGCTGTGGTGAATACCTAGGGCTATAGCCTTAATTTCATACTACCTGGAGTGGTTGCTGAAGGCTGGTGGCAGTTTTGGAGTTCACTTATGGTAGGTCCAGACGGTTGACTTTAGTACTCAATAACAGTATAATTTTAGTAAGCAGGAACGACCCTACAAGGTAGTATACCTGGTTTATTTGCTGTTTAAGAAGTAACTATTATCAGACCAGCCTAGAAGCTAGGTCAAAGAGCCCCCATCCCTCTTTGTCCACAATTTTCAACATAAGTCTTAGTGATGACCAAAATCCCCCCAAGCCGATCCCCTGACATCTAGAGGGTTAAAAGCTCTAGTGATTTGTATGGCCAAGCTTGTGGACTTGGCCTTTGGAGTTGGCTCCTGGACTACATGGAAGTTATACTATCTTGAGGGCAAAATAATTTACTGTCCTTTAGAGTAATGTGACTCCAACGTTACACATATCTATGCTCACATATGATGGTCACCTTCCTAACACATGGATTGTTGATAAGCAATGACCCATCCATTAAAATAGCATATTGTTAGAAAATACAATTCAACTAATAAAATATTCTCTCTTCTTCTAAGCACCTTCAAGGAAATATACATAGTGTATATGTTATCCCACATTACTATGGCCTACAGAGATCCAGAGGACCGCAGGATATCGGCGTATGGGAGAATGTTCTGCTGACGAATGCTAGAATTGTTCTCAGAAAGTTCTTAAAGAAGCTGAGGACTTCATGACTAATAGTGTTAGTAGAAGTAGAAGTTCTTTTAGGGATTTTCCAAGAGTAAGAGGTGGACTGTAGGGACTTAAAAACACCCACTGTGGTCCCACATATTTGAATATGTTGACTAATGTTGGACGTCGGTTCTCGTCATCTCATCCATGTTTGAGGGCAAAGGCAACTAAGAGAACTCCCAAACTCATGTACAATTCCCACTTATACAAGCAAATCTGTTACAAAGGGGGTCATTTATCAAACTGGTGTAAAGTCGAACTGGCTTAGTTTCCCATAACAACCAATCAGATTCCACATTTCATATTCCAAAGGAGCTCTGAAAAATGAAAGGTGGAATGTGATTGGTTGCTATAAGAAACTAAGCCAGTTTTACTTCACACCAGTTTGATCAATCTCCCCCAAAGTCCATCACTTCCTTCTCTAAATAAGTCCAAAATTTGGTGCTGATTCATTTATTAAAGGGTATCTGTCAGTAGGATCAATCTTCTTATACCAGACATATGGGGCCATTTATCAAACTGGTATAGAGTAGAACTTGCTTAGTTGCCCATAGCAACCAATCAGATTCCACCTTTCATTTTTGACAGCTCCTTTGGAAAATGAAAGGTGGAATCTGATTGGTTGCTATGGGCAACTAAGCCAGTTTTACTTTACAGTAGTTTGATAACTGACCCCAATAATGCCTAGTAGGCCTGATACTGCTGATTAAAAGTATAACTTTCATTAAATTTTTTGTTATATGCAAATGAGAACAAAAGTGCATATGGGGGCGGGCCCTAGCCCTCGGTGCACCTTGGCTCCTCTGCAAAACTGGAACCTCCTCTTGATTGACAAGGCCAGGCATCAGCAGTGTCCTCTCCCCTGACCCTGTAATCTACCAGTCCAGCAACGGCACATTTAAATATCAGTGAGATTCAGGCGCTCAGGATGCCTGCTAATCAGCTATTTGACAAGATGCTCCCGTGATCGCTGCAGCTTCCTCGCGGCATACCAACAATTGTGCTGTACATTGTATAGTGGCTGTGTTTGGTATTGCAGCCCAGACCAATTATTTTGAAAGAGACTTAGCTGCACATAGGCCACATGACTGATGAATGTGACGCCACTGGCCGAGGAAGAGGCTGTGGTGCCCACCGCAGGGCACTGGGTGCCGGGAATCGAACCCTCTAATCATCAGTTTTGTACTCCAGGAAATCTCCTTTAACTTTACATCTTTACAAGGGGTTTCGAGCTCCGTATCAGTGAAAAAGCTCTGAACTCTATAAAAAGATATCATGAATTTAATCAGCGCAAGGCCCTAAACTCAAAAGGCGGATAATCACTTTAAACCTTCATACGTTTTATAACAAGTTGTTGTAAAAGCTTATATCTCTAGTGCTGCTCTTGGTACTTTGCCAAGGAATTTTAAAGCTTGATTTTATGACGTTATGATTGAGACTAACCTAGTTATAGTCCAGTTCTTCACAGTGTAATACCCTCGTGCAGCTGCCATTTTCCTATGATGGAAGAAATGTTAGCATCAGACTGAGTGCTATGGACAACTGCTCCCCCATTAGTCATTGTTTTACAACAGCCTGTGTCCGTAGCACCAGAAGGAGACTACAAAATGTCACTGGCGCTTGTACTCAATACTGTAGGCATCTGTACCTCCTGGAGTAGTAGTTCCTGTGTGGTTGACGGCTGACCCATAGGGGTTAGAGACAGTTATGCTGAGTATCGAGACATCAGGCAAAAACATAGTCTGGGATAGGCTGAGGTCAGGACAGTGCAAGGTCAATATAGTAATCAGGCACAGGTCAGGCAGCAGTCAGGAAACAGGATACAGTCAGAGATCCGTACAAAGGCAGACAAATAGAACACCTTCGCAGTAACTAGCAGGCTAGAGAATCTAGGTATCAAGGGCAGGCTGCCGCCTGCATGGGAGGCAGGACATTGTATTCTGGTTGCTGGGCACGCTGCTGGCAGGAAAAGGAGGGCCAGTGGGTTCGGATTGCTGCAGCTGGGTCAGTAATCTCTGCCTGCCCTCTAAGTTGTGGAGCGGCAACAGGCATGCGCCACCAATTTAACAGTCATCAATCATCCTGTTGAGAAACCCCAAAGTTAGTCCGTTCCCTGACCACAGCTGTAGCAGTTATATCACTGCATATGCGTGTAGCAGCTAAGGGATGGCACTGTGAGGAGAGGGGTATTGAGCCTGCAGCTGCCTCTAGGAGGCACTTACAAATGTATCCAGCTACTATTGAGACCAGTGAAAGCCTATATAGATCTGTATAATGTGAGCTCCCTCTAGGGGTGGATGCGTTTAGACAGAATTTTAATACATTATACAACATGGGGAAATAAGAGATATGGAGCTAAATGATCTTACAACATTATATAAAATGTAATTAACCATCACATAATTATGGCTTTATTTCAATTACAGTGTCTTTAAAAAGTATTTACAACCCCTGAACTTTTCCACATTTTTTCACATTACATCCACAGACTTACATGTATTTTATTGGGATTGTATATGATAGACCAACACAAAGTAGCAAGTATGTGTGAAGTGAAAAGAAAATCATACAGGGTTTTCAAAATTAGTGATCAAGTAGCATCATGAAAACCAAGGAACACACCAGACAGGTCAGGGATAAAGTTGTGGAAAAGTGTAAAACAGGGTTAGGTTATAAAAAATATCCCAAGCTCTGAGCATCTTACGGAGCACGGTTCAATTCATCCTCTGAAAATGGAAGGAGTATGACACAACTACAAACCTACCAAGACATGGCCGTCCACCTAAACTGACAGCCCAGCAATGGAGAGCACTAATTAAAGAAGCAGCCAAGAGATCCATGGTCACTCTAGAGGAGCTGCAGAGATCTACAGCTCATGTGGAGAAACTGTCCACAGGACAACTATTAGTCATGTACTCCACAAATGTGGCCTTTAGGGAAGAGTGGCAAGAAGAAAGCCATTTTTTTGAAAGCAAGACAAAAGAAGTCCCATATACAGTTTGCCACAAGACATGTAGGGGACACAGCAAACATGTGGAAGAAGGTGGTCTGGTCAGATAAGACAAAAGTTGAACTTTTGAAAAAAAAAGTTGAACAAACACTGTGTGTGGTGGAAAACTAACACTGTACATCACCCTGAACGCACCATTCGCACCGTGATACATGTTGTAGTATGCCGGTTTTATCGGGATTACAATGGAGAATAGTAGGTTGGATCACAAAGTGAGACATACTGTAAGATTTGCGCCTCTTTCATGTGTCTGTGGTCATGTTTCAGCCGGCTAGTTCGGTTTTGCCCCCAGGACATTGGTTTTTACTAGAAATGCCAGTCAGAGATGTACAGTAGATTTATCTGTGCCGTACAGCAAAAAGAGGAAGGAAATGACCTTTTACGCACCTACAGGGAGGAAGTCCTGAACATGTTAACTATAATTGTAACGGAAGCGTCTTGGCACGGAAATTGGGTCTCCAAGTTCTTCATTTCATTTCATGTCATTTCACTTTCAGCGAGATTTCACAATTTCCATCTTCATAGAAAGTAACTTCACTAAAAACCGAGGGGGAATATATCACTAGGGTTACACCAGTTTTCTGGCTTTAAAAAAATCACTAATTTGGCATTTTATGCAAAAATTTGCAATTTCTTGCCATTTTTACACCAGGTTTATAATTACGACTGGAGCGAGTGTGATATTTTTGAGATTTTATTAAATCTGTCTTATACTTATTTGCATAGTGAATAGAGATGAGCGAGCATGCTCGGCCGAGCATGCTCGAGTGCCATTTTTGCGTATTTGCGTGCGCATTTTAAAATTCGTACGCTATTCATACGCATATTTTAATCTATACGCAAATGCGTACGAATAAAAAAAAAAGAAAATTGAATTTGTACGCTATTCGTACGCTATTCGTACGCATTTGCGTATAGATTAAAATATGCGTATGAATAGCGTACGAATTTTAAAATGCGTACGCAAATACGCAAAAATGGCACTCGAGCATGCTCGGCCAAGCATGCTCGCTCATCTCTAATAGTGAACCATGCTCACTTTTCCACCCAGAGTGGCATAAAACCGTGCTAACCTATGCAGTGGACCATCGCAAAAAACGCATGCCGCATGGTATATGCTTTTTTAACACGTGGCAGATGTATGCCATTCTATGACTATACAGTGACATGTGGTGGAGCTTTACTTTATAGGTATACATTGGAAATACCTTCAACGTACCTAAGACATAAAGACGCGGCATTCTGTGAACAGCCCCGAACTGATAACTGAGCACCCACAATCGGGGGTGCACCACCAATGAGGCCATGTGAGGCGATCGCCTCAGGGCCTGAGGCAATGGGCAGCAACAGGTAGGGGCAAGAGAGGGGCAGCCAAAGGTTAATGGGCTGAAAGGTTAGGTTAAGAAATTGGCATTGGGGAGAGAAGGGTGCTAATTCAGTTTTCATCTCAGGCATCAGAAACGCTAGGTGCACCCCTGCCCGCAATGCAGTGATTTCTCATAACAGGAAACCAACTAATTCCAGAATTTAACTAAAGGAATGAAGGAGAAAAAAAATATAGAATAGCAAAATCTATACAATGTAAGACTATTTTGACTGTGAATACTTCTAAAATTGTGATTCAAAAGTGAACTATCCCTTGAAAAAAATGTAAAGGGGGAGGCTTAATAATGTAATAGAATATTTTTATTTTAAAGGGACTGTCCAGTCATGACCTCAAGAACTATAAGTAAAATCAGTACCTACAAGAGATGATTACCTGCTTTTTATTTTTGTCAGATTTTTTGGTAGCTTTTTAACAAAGTTCCATTGGGCAGAGCTGTGATCCGTGACTAGAGTTTAGCTGCAGTCTTTATAGGGAGTCGGATATAGTCTGAGACACACCCCCTGTCACATCATTGGTACAGGCTGCTGCACTGTCCCTCCCCTTGTAGCTCTGCCTCTGAGGATTGGCTGCTGTATATAAACCTGCACCCACCACAAGCTCACCAGGAATCCAGGGCCGGGAGAGATGATTTCTCCTATAGTAAGGACAGCAGGATTATGAAGTACAGATTAGTAAACCAGAAGTGTGAACAGGAAAATTATGTATATAAATTAAACAGACGTGGCCAAACAAATTCATCTAACAGAGAGTCCCCACTAGATGATGCCAATAGGGTGTGTGGTGAGCTCCGATTGTTTCTGTGGTGACCCATTAAAGAAAATCTAGAGTTGATAGTCTTGAGAGTAATAGAAGTTGTGGACTTTAGGGTTGCCAGTTTTCGAGAAGATGAGATGTGGAGGCGCTCCATGGAAGTGAAATAAAAAAAAAAAGGATCCACCTGCAGGAAGGGAACAATTTTGGACAAAAGAGGAAACGAAGCAGGGTACAGCAGTGGGGCCAGACCAATACCATGTAAAAAGTTTGTGAGGACATTCACTAGAAGGCCAAGATTGTGTTAAGATGTATGGAGTGAGTGAGACCATGAGATGTGACCAGGGGTGCCGTTCTGCTGCCTGAGGCGAAAACTGAAATGGCACCCCCCCTTCCCAATGCAAATTTCTCAACCTAACCCCTTCCTTTTATCCCATGACCCTTCGGAAGCCCCCCTCTAGCCCCTACTTGGTGCTGCCTGAGGCAATCGTCTCACCTCATTGGTGGTGTACCCCTGGATGTGACCTCACAGTCAGGGGATAAAGTTGGCTTGTTAGATTGTGGAATGTGGGAGATGACTGAAATGGAAGAAGGTCCACCATAAGGCGATGTATTACAATAGTACCTCAGGGGTCTGGGTAACTAGCTTCTCTGTCATGTATGTTAGAACAAACTTTACGAGGTCCATTGGCGGGGGGTGACCCACCTGGCATGTGAGGTTTTGTATGTGGATTTGCCACAGCCTGGGAGGAGCACAGAAAATGATGGGAGTGTTAGTGGCTTTGGCTGCAACAGTTATTCACATTGATAACAGTTGGCAGTTCTCACACTGAAGCTAAGGCCGG
The DNA here is from genome assembly GCA_900303285.1 of Rhinella marina. Lineage (NCBI taxonomy): Eukaryota > Metazoa > Chordata > Amphibia > Anura > Bufonidae > Rhinella > Rhinella marina. The sequence goes on from ONZH01001971.1 coordinate 175,654, forward strand.
GCAGTGACAAGAGGACGCATCCTTTATTCCCTTGGGGCACACTATGATATTGGGGCTCCTGCCTGATGGTATTTGGGTTCCCATTGGAGTTATGTGTTTGGTACATGTGCAAGGCTGGAGATGTAGGTGCTATGGCCGGCGAATGCTGCTGTAGTCAGTGATCAGGCCAGATGTAGAAAATAGACAAGTCTCTCTTTACTAAAGTGCAGAATGCAGGTTGTCTTACATCCAACAATATCAAAACACAGTTCCAATCAATTCACAGTGCTAAACTTCCCAAACAACAATGTATGGATATAGGCAAAGATGGTGGTTGTAATAGTCCTTCCCTCTATCCTTCCAAAATCTGTCTCACTGCAGAATCTAAGGCTGACAATAAGGCTCTTGCAAACTCATCTGTAATTCCCAGTTGTAGGGTACAGGTTTAATATACAGTACGTCTGGCCATGACCATATCGAAGTCTGAAGGATGTATCATCAATGTTCCTCTCACTGCAGTAAAGTCTGTATCAGCCTTAAACAACTAATACCTTGGACCGTGGACCTTCTAGTTCTTTATTTTCTCCCAGACTGATGGCTTTCTCCCAGTACTGATGGCTTTCTAGATGCAAATATCTCCGTGATTCTCTGGGATTTGGGCCCATACCTTCTTCAAGGTCCAAGGACTGAGAACATGAAATTCCTATCTCTTCCTCAGTTAGCCTTAAACTTTTACAGTAAAATAGTGGTGGACCTAGGTCCAACTCCTAGCCTCCTACAAGGGTAGAGTCAGAATTGTTAACCCTGACCTATCCATACAAATCTATGCGGGTTGAAATACATCAGAACATAAACTATTCTGGGGTACTGTGGATTGGGTCATAGGGTACATGAAAATGATGGTGGCTTTGGGCATAGATGTGCTCGTCACTTCATGAATACTTTAAAGCACTACAGGCTAAAACTTGCAGATATTGTCTGAGCTTTTAGCTCAAAACTGGGTCGGTATCATAGGGGTTTTCCAGTGTTACATGAATAATCATTGCAAACATCTCTGTGCAAACGTTGAGATATCTGTAATTTTGTGGTCTCAGAATGTCAAAGAAATATTACAACTGGAAGTGTGAATGCACTGAATCACTGTCTGGCACGTTCAGGGCACGGCTACAAATAGTAGTTGTTACCAGATTGTATTAAAATAAAAATCATATGAGTGCGGGACAATAGTCCTGCGGGTGGCCTGGCATGCACAGCATCATTGTAATCAATGATGCTGTGCACTCCCCTGCGCATGGTCGATGCTGCATCCGGTGTCAGAGGAGTCAGCCAATAGCAGGCCGCGATGGGAACAAGCCTCCCTAGCATCACGGGTACCGCTAGTGAGGCTTGTTCCCATCACTGGGATATTGTAGTCGATAAATTTGGACATCCCAGGACAACCTGAATTTGCAGGGATTCTGTCTGAAAATTGAGGAGAGTCCATGCAAATTCAGGTCTGTTGGCAACTATGTTATTGGCCTCAGCAGCCTTACGATGTATACTTTAAAACCAGCACGGATGTCCTAGATGTCCATGTATATCTAGATCACTGAATATGTCTCTTGTGCAGCTGGATCCTATATAGGGATTAAAGGGGTTATCCCATGACTAATGTAAAAAATCAGACATCATATAGTACATGACAATCTCCTTCTAACAAAGCTAGAACCAGCCCTGTACCTCACATGGATCCAGAGATCTCCCCATTCATTGCTCTGCAAGATTTATATCAAGCTAAGAGATCAAGGGGAGTGTCTTTTATGCTGCAGGTCAGGGGGCGTGTCCATGCTCTCCCTATCACAGCTCAGGGGGCGTGTCCATGCTCTCCCTATCACAGCTCAGGGGGTGTGTCCGTGCTCTCCCTATTACAGCTCAGGGGACGTGTCCATGCTCTCCCTATCACAGCTCAGTGGGCGTGTCCATGCTCTCCCTATCACAGCTCAGGAGGCAGCTGAAGGATGAAACTGAGCATGTGCAACCATCTCAGTGAGCAGATCAAAGGAATAAGAAAAAAAAACAGCAGGTGGCGCTATACAGATACATTTTATGGAATATGGAGTGGCTATGCAAAATTTTTAATGAGATGCAATTTCAAAAGTCTTTAGATCCAGGTGTTGGTTTGAAAACTGTAGAATATTTTTCGCCCTTTAGCAAATACTAATAAAAACAATACCAGATCCGCCCTCAGTCTTTGGAATCACTCATCAATCCAGAGATTATTCTTATCCCTGGCTTCTTCCTTCTGGTGCTTTTTCTGTTGGTAACTATTCACACCATCCGTTTCTCTTCTCTGTTCGGAACAAAATAGCAACAGCAATAGTGAAGTACGCTAGCACAAGTTACACAAATCTTATATTTCTCCACACCAACCGACACAGCAGTGGATAGCGGTAACACAATCTTGCTAGATCGGAGTTTCCGGATGCGATGGTGTGAATAGTTACCAACAGAAAAAGCACCAAAAGGAAGAAGCCGGGGATAAGAATAATCTCTTGATTGACGGGTGATTCCAAAGACTGAGCGTGGATCCGATATTGTTTTTAATAGAATTTGCGATGTATACTGCTAACGTTAATGACTGGCTGCAGCAGTCACCTAATTGGCACTAGCACCTCGCTGCTGCAGCCAAAACATGATGTCGTGGCTGCTGTTGCGAGGAGGAAAGGATCGTCAGCGCTGGAAAAGAGGGGGTTTGAGTCTAATTTTTGGTTATTTATTATTTATTTGTTATTCTAATAGCGTTCTAATAAATAAATAAATAACTCAGACAATCCCTTTTAGCAATCCAAGGCATTTTGTCATTTTTTATTTAAAAAAATCTGGACTCTTTTTGCTGGTTCCTCTGGACACGGACATGTGATTCGGTGGTCAATCACTGACTGCATCGGCTCTTGGATATGTTCTTGGACATATAGAAAATCAATAGGAAGATCTGACAAAGGAAGAAAGAGATAACAGATGTGGGGACAGAGATTCCTACTACTTTCAATCGTGTAATTGTGGAAGAATACTTGAGATCCAACCAGAATTTCTGAAGAGCAGAATTTCCCTTAGAGATGAAAGATGGATAAGGGAAAACCCCCCCCAGACACTTTCACATTGAAGGTTACAACCTAAAAATAATGATTCAGCTGCCACACCGGCCCAACAAAAATAAGGAAGTGGTCCATCGATGAATCATTTTCCGGTAGAAGTTATACAATAAAAGTTACTTCTATATAGATTTTTACCTATGGATTTTTTTTTTATAAGCAGACAATATTTGCAGAGGTTGCATTACAGAAATTCCTCGGTCAAGGTGGGAAGTTACTTGGCAGATGAATTACAATCTTGAGATATGTAAACAAGTTATGTACGTAACCCATGGTACATAATGATACAGACTGAAAAAAGACACCTGTCCATCCAGTTCGGCCTGTTATCCTGCAAGTTGATCCAGAGGAAGGCAAAAAAAACCCTGTGAGGTAGAAGCCAATTTTCCTCATTTTAGGGGAAAAAAATTCCTTCCCGACTCCAATCAGGCATCAGAATTACTCCCTGGATCAACGACCCCTCTCTAGTAACTATAACCTGTAATATTATTACCCTCCAGAAATACATCCAGGCCCCTCCTGATCTCTTATAGTGAACTTACCATCACCACCTCCTCAGGCAGAGAGTTCCATAGTCTCACTGCTCTTACCGTAAAGAATCCTCTTCTATGTTTGTGTGCAAACCTTCTTTCCTCCAGACGCAGAGGATGTCTTTACATGAAGGCAAACCCCTCCCCCTCTCAGTTTATTGCAATGCAGTATCTCCCCCCTCTATAAGGTAGCCACCCTCCCCCGATCCCTAGTTTCAACACTCCTCTAACCTTTTGGCCATTCTCCTCCCAAAACAGCTGCACCTTCCCCATTGAGGTGCAGCACATCCCTACGATAGAGCCTGAAGCTGACAGAGAAGTTGGCCCAGTTTTCCAGAAACCCAAATCCCACCTTCCTAGACCAGTTGAGCCACTTGTTTACCTCCCTGATCTCCACCTTTCTTTCTGGTGTGGCTCGTGGCATCAGTGGTATTTCAGAAAATACAACATTTGAGGTCCTTGCCCTAACCTTGCAACCTAAGTCCCTAAAATCATTTTAAGGACTCTCCGCCTACCTCTAACATTGTCATTGGTGCCAGTGTGCACCATGACTGTATGGCCTTCACCAGTCCCTCCTGTAATCTATCAACCCGATCCACGATATGTTGAGCTCCAGCGCCAGAAAGACATAACACCGTTCAATGATCCCGGTCTTTGTGACAGATTGCCCTATTTGTACCCCTATTTAGATTCTCTTCCCTCTACCCTGCCTTCAACTGTTAGGCTACTTTCACACTAGCGGCAGCACAGATCCGGCGGGTGCTGCTAGGGTAAGAGTACGCTCACACTAGCGGCAGCACGGATCCGGCGGGTGAAGGGTCCTTGTTATATTTTCGTTCCGGCTGCCTCTCGGCAGGGATTAACGTGCTGCGGCCGGATCCGCGGCCATTACAGTGAATGGGGGCAGGCCGCAGATTCGGCCGCAGCACGTTAACCCCTGCTGAGAGGCAGCCAGAACGAAAATACAACAAGGACCTTTCACCCACCAGATCCGTGCTGCCGCTAGTGTGAAAGTACCCTTACCCAGCTAGCTACCTCTCTTTCCTGCTCTTCCAAACTACCACCCTCTCGCTCATCTACCCGAGTGAGTGCCTGCTCCTTTCCATATTGCCAAGGTATCTCAGTGTTGACATTCACTCATCTAATTTGTTCACATTTTGCATAGCAATATGCACCCTCAAATGGGTTGTTCAAGGACTGCATACATTGCACAAGATGTGCACTCGACTGCACTGCCAATTAAGGAGCACATATTTGCTAATGGGATTACACCAGAACAAAAACAAGGTAAACCACACAATGCAATGAAAAAGATAAACACTGAATAAATGCAGTTCCTTCCTAATGTCCATGAATCTGAAGTCACTTAATTTTGTCACACACTTAAGACACAACACACTTGCAAGCTTCCAAACTCGTTTTTTCAGTCTGCTTATAGAGCTGCTATTTCAAAATCCAGAAAACCAGTCTGTAGAATTTTTTTTTTACTCTGGAGGCCCCATTCACACGACCGTATTTTTGCGGGGCCACATTCAAAATGCCTATACTTGTCCGTGCGCACGGACAAGTATAGGACATGCTTCAAAGGAGCCGCAGCACGGAGCTAGCTCCGCGTGGTGGCTCCAGGCCCCATAGAGGTGAATGGGGTCGCAACTATTCCGCAATTTTGTGGAATAGATGCGGCCCCATTCACATGGTCGTGTGAATGGGGCCTAAGTAGTCAAACCCCTACTAGTCACCTGTGCAACACATTAGTCTGAACTAGTGAACAAACTTATGTTTTAAATGTAAAAATGTTCACTTTCAATAGACCCCCATAGGCTTGGACTGGCCCAGAGGGGAACGGGTGAGTTCCCCTAGCAGGATGGGCCCCTAGTCCCCCACCAAGTGGCACATGGCAAAGTAGACTGCAATATTGGTAGGCTGGCTTAGGTGCTAGAGAAATACTGAATGTATCACAAGTGAATTCCGAGAACACAGAATAAGCAAAACAAACTGATAAATAAACATGATCAGCATCAAACCAGACATATGGGTAGGGAACAGTGAAGACCTAACCTCAACCTGACCACTATCCCTACCTACTTTGATGATCTCTCCTAAACAACAGACCCCAACTGGTTGACAGTCCCTCTGCTGGCAACGTGCAGGGACCTGTTCAGGCAGCCGGAACCTGAGCCGGAACCTAAGCAAACATAAAACAGGAACACAAGGCCAGACCAAAGACTCAGAATCAGGAACAACGGAATCAGAATCAAAGCATAAACTGGAACCCATGTAGATCACAACACACACAGGAAGCATGGCGTTCACTTAAGACAAGACCTTATAGTACAGTACATGGACAAGTAGAGAAAACAGAGCAGGAGAAGGACTTGAATGGTTTAGGCAGGGTAAACAAACAGCAATACTCCATGCCAAGCAGCAACTGCTAACGTTAATACAGTCTTAGGTTGCATAAATAAGTGTGATAAATGTGATTCATTTATGATGTTCAGGGGTGGAACTAACTTAGTGCCCACCCCCTCGGTCCCTACAGCATGATGGCTGCCATGTATCCAGGTATCTCATGTTTATGAGCAGTTTTAAAGATGAGCGTATTCACATGTATGAATACATCTATAGTCAACATAGAAATTTGGCTACTAGATGCTATTTGCATGTCGACAAAAAGCACTTCCGTTATAAATAATTACTGTGCGGAGAGTTGGTGAGGAGCCTGAATTTTGTGCTATTCCTCCATAGCCCATTCAGACTGATTGGACATAAGATATGAAGATCCTAATATTGAATGACTGAACTCATTATATACATTTTGTCCCCAGTTCCTTGGAACTTCATCAGTGTTCCCTGAAGGTGATGGAGCCAGAAGGAAGTCCTGCCCGCAGTCTGCTGAGATTGATGGGCGATCAGGGATGTACAGCAAAAGAACTGGCAGACCTTTTACAAAACATCGGACAATCAAATGCTCTCCAGATCCTGAGTCCTCCGGGTGAGTGGTTGGAACTTTACTTTTGATTGTTTTTTGTTACTGTAGCTTCTGTATCCCACAAATACACTGACGAGCAAAAGGGTAACAATTTTTGAACTTTTGACTTTCAGGCTCCAGACAACCCCCTTGGCTATCTCATACATACATTGGACTTTCAACTATTTAGTTCTGCAGTGTCTTGTCATGTAACTGCATTGTTACTGTTTTGCTCCTGGTGGTGGAACAATTTTTTTCTTCTTGTATAATTATTTTATAGTTACTAGAGATGGGTCATTGATCCTGGGAGTTATTCTGATGCCTGATTGGAGTCGGGAAGGAATTTTTTTCCCCTAAAGTGAGGAATATTGGCTTCTACCTCACAGGGGTTTTTTGCCTTCCTCTGGATCAACTTGCAGGATAACAGGCCGAACTGGATGGACAAATGTCTTTTTTTCGGCCTTAAACATAAACTATGTTACTATGTATACTACAAATTACAACCTGTTCTCACATTCCCTCATAGCTCAGGGTGTTATTAGGTTGATTCCCAAGAGAAAGGTCACTTGTTCGAATCCAGGAGCAGCCAGGAAGAAGATTTCCCAAGAAAAGAGAAGCAACATCATCCAAAACCAATAGGAGCGATGAGATGAAAGTCAATAGACTGGGCTCTGATGGGTACAAATGGGTCTGGAAGAAACAAAGGAAAAAGAGGCTAACGGATTGTGAAATTGAAGGAACTGTGAAGTTTGGTGGAGGAAGCCTGATGATAAGGAATTGTTTCACAGCCAAAGGCATTGGATACTTGACCAGGGTGGTCTCAATGCTGAGCCATATGTGAGGACCCTAAAAAACAAGTTACTTCGAACACTTGAGTACTACGGGTATGAAAAGGATGGCATAGTGTTCCAGCAGGACAACGACCCAGAAGCGTATGCCTAGATTGGTGAAGAAATGGTTCAATGACAATGAAGAGGTGCTGGATTGGCCCCCACAGTCCCCAGACCTGAACCCAATCGAACACTTGTGGGTTGAGTTGAAGAAAGCTGTATTCGTACCCAAGTCAGACAACCAGTATGGACCAACATTGGGAACGAGACCTGGGAACAGATTTTGATTGAATCTGATCGAGAGCATGGCCAGAAGTATTCAGACAGTGCTGAAAGCCAAAGGTGGATTTACAAAATAATTAAAATTTAGAATTTTAGGAGCAAAACGGTAACAATGCAGTTACATGAGCAGAATCTGAAGAACTAATCATATGATAAATAGTTGCAAGTCCAATCTATGTATGAGATACCCAAGATGATTGTCTATAAAATGATGGGAGTCTCATGCTCTATAAACAAAAGTCCCAAACCAAAATGGCCCAGGATGTATCAAGGTAATAAAGATTAATAGCCAAGGGCTATATGGATCCTGTTTCTGGCCTAACTTTTAAAATATAACTTTTATTAAATCATTTAAAAAGTTGCCCCCATATAAATAAAATAAGCTCTCTCAGTCAAATAATAGGGTGATCAAAATATTATATTAGTAAAAATGTTGAATAGATTCTCTAGAGGAGTATTATGGCCATACTCCCTTATGAACACTATTGGTATACTTTGTATTAACTAGACTATGGAACTCTCTGCCTGAGGAGGTGGTGATGGTAAGTTCACTATAAGAGATCAGGAGAGGCCTGGATGTATTTCTGGAGGGTAATAATATTACAGGTTATAGTTACTAGAGAGGGGTCGTTGATCCAGGGAGTTATTCTGATGCCTGATTGGAGTCGGGAAGAAATTTTTTTCCCTAAAGTGGGGAAAATTGGCTTCTACCTCACAGGGGTTTTTTGCCTTCCTCTGGATCAACTTGTAGGATAACAGGCCGGACTGGATGGACAGAGGGCTTTTTTCGGCCTTATAAACTATGTTACTATGTTACTAGATACTATTGTGGCAGCATCTCCATCCGCCTCAGAATAAAGTATCTGTGGTATAATTGTCATGTATGCACCAGTAAATGCCTTTGTATAGGTAACCAGCCTAGTAACATGTATGGTTGACAGAGGCTATTAAAGTCAGTTGGAGTTGGAAAGCATTATATTGTTTACCCTGCCTGGACCAGATACTGAGATGGCTTGAGGATTTAAAAAGAAAACAGAAAAACAGAGCTGCCCTGACATGTTTTGCCGCTTACATGGTGTCCTCAGCCCAGTAGAACAGCATATCTAATATATAAAGCTGAGTGTGTGTGTGTGTGTGTGTGTATGTCCGCTAAAGGAATCCGCACTGCTGCAGCTACAATCACAAAATTTGGCACACATGTACATCAGGTGTCCGGGAACGTTTTAGAACAGTTTTCAACTCTCCAGGACGTACCGTTCCTGAGATATTCCCAAAAAATGCATTAGCCAATAGTAGCCTGGTCACATGACCCTTATCAGCCAATAGAAGCTCACAGGCACAAATCAGGTTTCTATGACAACTTAGCCAGTTCACTGCTTTAGGTCTGCATTAAAGAGGCAGAGCACTGTGGATGACAATGGTAAATGGGTATTCTAGGTTACCATAACTATAACTTATGTTTTAGACTAACTCATCATCAATCATTACCTCATATAATGTAAATTTTACATATTTACTGTTCAGTAGTAATAAAAGATGTTTTCTTCCACTGCTACCCACCTTCCTCCTAAATCAGGCATCGACCTGTAATTCCGGCCACCGTCAAAAGAAGGACTTAAAAGCACCACCCCCAGACCCCACTAAGTCACGCCCCTGACTCAGTTAGGCCACGCCCCTTCCATGCTGCATTTGACCGGGATTAAAAATATTGGTAAAAATCACCTTGTGTCAGCTGCAGGGGTGGGGGGAGGGTGACTTTCTCCCTGCAGCTCGTTGCTCAGATTGCACAGTGCTGCTGCTGAGAGTGCTGCTGCTGTGTCCATCCAGGCCCTGCGCATGACAGAGGACAGGGAGTCTGAAAGCCAGACCATCCAGCCTAAAACAAGACCTCTGGCCACCCTAGGGGCAGGCTGATGTTAGGGTGGCCAGATGTCCGGCTTTAGGCTGGACAGTCCAGTTTTCTGGCTACCTGTTCTCCGTCCGACGCAGTGCCTGGACAGACACAGGGATGTCCACCCTTTCAGTAGCTCACACTCAGACAGCTTCTCCTCCGTGTCTTCACGGAGCCAGGGGGGCGTGGCCTCATGTTTAGTGATGTGTCTTCATGGGAACTGGGGGCGCTGTTTCACGTTTGGGGGAATGGCCGGTGAGGTCTGGCTTTCTGGGGTGAAGACAGTGGCCACTCTAGCTGCTGTGGAGGTCACAGTTAAAGGGGCGGGCCGCTGTAGAGCTCACTGTTAAAGGGGCGGGCCGCTGTAGAGGTCACTGTTAAAGGGGCGGGCCGCTGTAGAGGTCTCTGTTAAAGGGGCGGGTCGCTGTAGAATTCACTGTTAAAGGGGCGGGCCGCTGTAGAGGTCACTGTTAAAGGGGCGGGCCGCTGTAGAGGTCACTGTTAAAGGGGCAGGCACTGTGGAGGGCACTCTCGATATCTTTTAACGACACACACACAAACAGTAAAAGAAATAAATTAAATATATCCGGGCGAAGCCGGGTCCTTCAGCTAGTTTTTATATACATTCTGATATATATATCAGCACCTAATGCGTACCAGTGAGCTCTTCCATAATGGAAGCACTCACTAGTATTCTCTTTATAAGACACACGGCCAATCCCCACCATTTTTGGGAAAAAAAGTGCGTCTTATAAAGCGAAAAATACGGTATATATATTTTATGTGTTGGGAGACCGATGTATCCTTATTAGATTCAATAGCATTTATATGTCCGGAATTTCTATGCCTTAGTTCTTGTGTTGCCTACATAAACTTTGGGGCAGGAGCAGGCAGCTATATATACAATATAACTCCCTGGGTTTTGCAGGTTAACTATTGTATCAGTAGGATTAATGAAATTTCAAATTCTTGGAATATACTTGCAAAAGGAGCAGTCACCGCTTGGTGTAGGGCCTCTGGCTCTGTCTTTACTTGTTCCATGAGTAGTGGTGTTCTCCTGGAGGAGGCTATGAACCAGGTGATCTTTAAGAGTGGCACCCCTGTGATATGTTATATTCGACTAAGGACTGATTGTAAGACATGCCTATGTCTCCTAAGGACATACCATATTTCCCGTGCATAGCCATTATAGGTGCCAATACATCTGATCATCCTGTTCTACTCCCTTAGGAGATGTTTGTAGTAATTCATCAGCTTTTAGCCCTATTAAAAACTTTCTTTAGCGGGTGAGTAGGGTAACCCCTTGCCCTGAGCCTAGAGAGCAGCTCACTACTCTCTACAAGAAAAGATTCCTTATTAGAGTGGTTGCATCGTGCTCTTAAAATTTAACTGTCATTTTTTTTATTTACTGGTTTAATAGAGCTAGGCATGTATACCCAGGTTAGTCAATTATTGTCAAATAATCTGTAATTACCTTATAAGAGGTTTCATTAATGTCCGCTGTCCCTTTCCACTGGTCCCTTAAAAGACTGTTGCTATGCCTTGTCTGTCTTCCCTTTAGTCTAAACAGAAGACAGAGGGGCAGTCCTTCACACTGCATGCCTTCATTAGGCTTCAGAGTGAGGAGGCGTGTCTCTCAGTAATCCAATCTGATTGGCTGGCAGAAAACTGCTGGCTACAGCAAGTGTGTATGGGAAGTGAGGGAAGACAGTTTTGGCCTCAGAGAACTGGCAGAGGAGCCATATTGAGAATATCCTCATATTGTAGAGGTTAAAACAGCCGTAACTAAGGGAAAAGCTCAAGGAAAACAAAGGTATATTTCATTCCAATACTATTATCAATCAGGACATGAACGAAATAGTGAAATAGAGTTGTGAAATACACTACATGTCCTGAATGATAAATAAAAGCCAATAATTATTCTACTTAGCTGTACTATGAATGTACTATAAATGTGATGTACTAAAAATATGCTGTACTAAAGTATGCTGTATTTAAAATGTACTAAAAATATATTGTAAAATATGCTGTATTAAAAATATGCTGTACTATGAATGTGATGTACTAAAAATATGCTGTACTAAATATAAATATATATATATATATATATATATATGTTAAAAGAGATATAAAAAAATATGTTAATCTGACTACAGATGCAGGAATAACTGATGGTAATATATGTCCCAAACAGATGTAATAATATGCAGTACTAGAACATGCAATACTTATAAGGTATTCCTGGTATCAGTCCTGCAAAAAGAGTCCCAATACATGGGCAGTTTTGACCGTTAGGGAAATCCAGCTAAAGTCTCAGCGCACGCTGATCCTCTCACCTTCACTTGTCTTGGCATACATTCCTTTTCTCCGATTGAACACCCTCGATACCACTTGTTTTTGTCTCTGGAAAGTGATAGGTAGGTAAAGGTCATACATGCGAGCGGACTTCTAAGATTGACATACCCTTCCAGCATAAAGATCAAACAGTCTTAACACTCGTGCTGCCAGTAGCTCCTATACCCCTGAGAACGACATATAAACGGCAAATAGTGCTATTTGTCAGTCCCATAGAAATGAATGGGAGGGGTGGCTGCACAAGCATGGTGCGCTCCCATTCACTTGCATTGAGAACACGCTCAGTGTTGGCTGGACCCCAGGATCTTCCAGCTACCACTCTCCCCACTCTGTTCTCTGGGACCCGCACCTATCAGACAATAGGGGCATATCCTAGCGATATGCCCCCTTTTGTCTGTGATGGGACAACCCCTTTAGTAAAAGTTATATTTTAAACATTACGCCAGAAACAGGATCCATATAGCCCTTAGCTTTTAATCTTTAAAGGGGTTCTCCGGGGATTAAGAAAATGAAATTACCTCAATGTTACTTTATTATAAATATATTCCCAAATACCTTTCATTAGGTATAATGGTTCTTTTTGTCTGGGGAGCAATGATTAGGAGAATCAAAATGGCCGCCGTCCGATTAGTACACACAAAACCTGTCCTAATCACACAGGAGGACAAGTTACTTCACAACACTGAGGTAAAGAGCTGCCTTATCCTCCTCTCTGCTCTGCTTGTCAGGGATTATGATCCTGAATACAGTTTAATATGATATTTAGCTGAATCGTTGCGGGAATGGAATTCATCAGGAGACATGAAGTACAGAGAGGACGGAAAGGACAGACTGTGGTAATGGAGACTGCATACAAGTGCTGCTGCTTATTATCCACATCTGCTCATGAACTCCATTCCTACAGAGATTCACCTGTATTCAGGATCATAATCCCTGACAAGCAGAGCAGAGAGGAGGATCAGGCAAGTCTTTACCTCAGTGTTGTGAAGTAACTTGTCCTGCTGTGTGATTAGGACAGGTTCTGTGTGTACTAATGGGACGGCGGACATTTTGATTCTCCTAATTATTGCTCCCTAGACAAAACGAGCCATTATAAATAATGAAATATTTGGAAATATATTTATAATGAAGTAATATTTAAGTATTTTCATTTTCTTAATTCCCGGAGAACCCCTTTAATAGGCTACTTTCACACTTGGAGGACCCACTGGGCAAAGTCTCTCATATTACCTGTGAAATAAAATAATGCAATACAATACTTCACTTACTGTCGGGTGGAGGTTCCTGGGGTCCATCAGAAGAGATGATTTTTGAGGATCCACCTCCAGCTATACACACGTACGTCCACTATTAATTAATAAATCCTCTTATGGGTTATGAAGCTACAAAGTCACCTACAAGGTGAGTTTGAGACCATTATTCTGACAGTATCTGGGCCCAACAGAGGTTTGTCTGATACCGCTGATGCCAATTTATATCCTACGTAGAGATCATAGTCATTGTTTACAGTGGCAAGTGACCACTAAGCTTCAACCTATGTTTCTGGACAAGTACAGTCATGGCCAAAAGTTTTGAGAATGATACAAATATTAATTTTTACAAAGTCTACTGCTTCAGTTTTTATAATGGCAATTTGCATATACTCCAGAATGTTATAAAGAGTGATCAGCTTAACAGCAATTACTTGCAAAGTCAATATTTGCCTAGAAAATGAACTTTATCCCCCAAAACACATTTCAACATCATTGCAGCCCTGCCTTAAAAAGACCAGCTAACATCGTTTCAGTGATTGCTCCATTAACACAGGTGTGGGTGTTGATGAGGACAGGGCTGGAGATCAATCTGTCATGATTAAGTAAGAATGACACCACTGGACACTTTAAAAGGAGGCTGGTGCTTGGCATCATTGTTTCTCTTCTGTTAACCATGGTTATCTCTAAAGAAACACGTACAGTCATCATTGCACTGCACAAAAATGGCCTAACAGGGAAGAGTATTGCAGCTAGAAAGATTGCATCTCAGTCAACAATCTATCGCATCATCAAGAACTTCAAGGAGAGAGGTTCCATTGTTGCCAAAAAGGCTCCAGGGCGCCCAAGAAAGACCAGCAAGTGCCAGGACCGTCTCTTAAAAGTGTTTCAGCTGCGGGATCGGGCTACCAGCAGTGCAGAGCTTGCTCAGGAATGGCAGCAGGCAGGTGTGAGTGCATCTGCATGCACTGTGAGGCGGAGACTCTTGGAGCAAGGCCTGGTCTCAAGGAGGGCAGCAAAGAAGCCACTTCTCTCCAGAAAAAACATCAGGGACAGACTGATATTCTGCAAAATGTACAGGGAGTGGACTGCTGAGGACTGGGGTAAAGTCATTTTCTCTGATGAATCCCCTTTTCAATTGTTTGGGACATCTGGAAAACAGCTTATTCAGAGAAGACGAGGTGAGCGCTACCACCAGTCTTGTCTCATGCCAACTGTAAAGCATCCTGAAACCATTCATGTGTGGGGTTGCTTCTCAGCCAAGGGAATCGGCTCTCTCACAGTCTTGCCTAAAAACACAGCCATGAATAAAGAATGGTACCAGAATGTCCTCCGAGAGCAACTTCTCCCAACCGTCCAAGAGCAGTTTGGCGATCAACAATGCCTTTTCCAGCATGATGGAGCACCTTGCCATAAAGCAAAGGTGATAACTAAATGGCTCAGGGAACAAAACATAGAGATTTTGGGTCCATGGCCTGGAAACTCCCCAGATCTTAATCCCATTGAAGAACTTGTGGTCAATCATCAAGAGACGAGTGGACAAACAAAAACCTACAAATTCTGACAAAATGCAAGCATTGATTGTGCAAGAATGGACTGCTATCAGTCAGGATTTGGTCCAGAAGTGGATTGAGAGCATGCCAGGGAGAATTGCAGAGGTCCTGAAGAAGGGTCAACACTGCAAATATTGACTTGCTGCATTAACTCATTCTAACTGTCAATATAAGCTTTTGTTACTCATAATATGATTGCAATTATATTTCTGTATGTGATAAAAACATCTGACAAACACACATAAAAACCAGAGGGCAGCAGATCATGTGAAAATAGAAGATTTGTGTCATTCTCAAAACTTTTGGCCATGACTGTAGTATATCAAATGCTCTCACCTGTTGAGAGAGGGGAAAAAAATACAAAAAGAGTATAAAACATCATCAAAAACATAAAATATAATCTATACATTATAAAACAAAATGTAATACATATAAAATAAAACCCATACAATATAAAACATCATTTAACACGTATAAAATATAATCTAATATAAAACATAATATAATGTAATACATATAAAATGTAATCTGTACAGTATAAAACATAATTCAATACATATAAAATAGAATCTATACAGTATAAAACATAATTTAACACATATAAAATATAATCTATAGAATATAAAACAATCTATGCCAAACATGATAAAATGTAAATCAGATTCGGCACTTGGTTTCCTCTGCTGATCATATTCAGATGTGTCATAGTGAATCCACATCCTTGTGTCTATCTGCTTCCGGCTGTATGTGAGTAATACACGGCCCGGGGGAGCAGATTTCCTGTGTGACACGCTACAAAACATGTATTTATCTATAGAAAAACTGCGCCTCTCTGTGGGGCTGCAATCAAAACCGGTCCCTTCCATAGTGTTTGTGTGTGTTCTCTAACTGACTTTGCGCTTGCTGTTACAGTATGGTTTCTACACTTTAGCAACAAGCAGCGGTTATCTCTGACACATTTTCCCACATAAGAATATAGAGTCATACCATGTTCAGCTTTTCTCTATTTTGAAGCAAGCTATCAGGAGCACTCTACCATGTGACTACTAAGTCCCACCTGGGTCAGAATTATTTAATGGGAGTCTTCGAGCAGACATGCCTGTATAACCAAGCATGCTCCCCATTAATCAATATGCAAATGAGTTGTTAAATGCACCGAGGGCAGGCTAAACCCTCATGGCACTAAAGCTCCCCTCCTTTCTCTGCCCAGCCCCTTTGGACCATTGATTGACACAGCCAGGCAGTAGGAAACCTGTATTCTGGCACATGCGCCTATATATTAGAACCCCCCTTTCCCCCATAAAACCCACCCCATTATTAGAACCCCTCCCCCATAAAACCGGCTCAATTATTAGAACCCCGCCCCCATAAACCCGCCCAATTATTAGAACCCCACCCTCCTAAAACCCGCCCAATTATTAGAACCCCACCCTCCTAAAACCCACCCCATTATTAGAACCCCCCCATAAAAGCCACCCCATTATTAGAACCCCACCCCCATAAAACCTACCCCACTATTAGAACCCCACCCCCATAAAACCCACCCCATTATTAGAACCCCACCCCATCAACACACCCCCATTATTAGAACCCCTCATAAAACCCACCCCATTATTGGAAACCCCATAAAACTCACCTCATTTTAAAAACTGTATTCAAAATGTAGTATTCAAAGTATTCAAAATGACATTTAGGAAGTTTGATAACCCTTAAGGTGTTTTGCAGGAATTAAAGAGGTTTTGCTACTAGTATAAATGTATACCGCCCAACAGATATCACTGTTATATCACTTTCCCCAAACACCACCATTTATCAAAACCATTGCACCCTGTGGCAAATCTGTTTCGATTTTCAGTTGCTGTTATGTCCTGCATTTGTGCCTTATAATGTAGGACGTAGGAAGCCCCAGTGGTAAGAATAAGGGGTGTGGTTAGTGTCACATGATCTGCTGATGTCAGGACACATCTCATTGCCCTAAGGCATAATAGGATTGAAGTGACATGACAAACCAGGAAGTAGGATTCAAACATGGGGGATAAGAGAAAACTGCAAATGAGGCAAATTTGAAAAAAAAAAACAATGAGAGTTTGAATTAGTGTTGAGCGAAGTGAGCATCGGATGCTTAATCCGATGTCACTTTGTTCAAAACTTGAGAATGATACTGTACGGAGATCTTTCTCCGTACAGTATTAGAATGTATGGGCTCCAATGAGCCAAAGTTACTCGGCTTCCGTTCCAACTAGTACCTCAGTGCTACTTGTCTCATATACAGGCCTGATTTTGGAAGCTACAACTCACAAGTACATACTATAGGTGTGCAGTGAGAATTTAGATTCTACAGGTTTCACAGAATTTATTAAAGTTTGGGCAAAAAATTAAAAATCACGCTAAAATTTTTTAATTTTTTTTACAAGGATTAACAGGAGAAAAAGCACCCCAAAAATTATTATGCAATTTCTGCCAAGTGCAGCATTACCCCATATGTGGTTATAACCTGCTGTAATGGCACACAACAGGGCTCAGAAGGGAAGTAGCGCCATTTGGCTTTTGAAACACATATTTTAATTCCATTTCATTTTTTCAACACCACTGAGGTACCAGAACAGGAGAAATCAGGTGTTTCATAGAATTGATTAACATTAGACCACAACAATGAAAAATCTTTTTTTTTCCAAAAGTGCTTTGCTGTAGCCCCACATTTTTAATTTTCGCAAGTTTTAAAAAGCAGAAGAAAACACATAATTTTTTACACAATTTTTCCTGAGAACAGAAAAACCCCAAATGTGCTCATAAACTGCTGTTTGGGGACATAACAGTGGTCAGAAGAGAAGTAGCAGTATCTGGATTTTGTAACATGAAATTTGCTAAAATTATTCTTAAAAACCGTAACTTTTTTTTTTTTTACTGAGCTGTGTGAGGGCTCGTTTTTTTTTTTTTTTGCAGATCAAGCTGTAGTTTTTATTGGTACCACTTCGGATACCTTTGGCTTTTTGATCACTTTTTATTTCATTTTTTGGGAGGTGAGGTGGACAAAAACTGCAATTCTGTCAGTGTTTTTTTTATAGGGTTCACTATGCAGCATATATGATAACTGTATTCTGCAGGGTAAAACGACTATGGTGAAACAAAAGTTTTTTATAGTTTTTTTCACGTTTTGCTACTTTTGCATCATAAATTCACTTTTTATTAAAAATCAGTTGCATCGCCTTAAACTAACATCCAAAACATTTTTACTTTTCTGTCAAAGTAATTGTGGAAGGGCTTGTTTTTTTGCAGGACGGGCTGTAGTTTTTATTGGAACCATTTTGAGGGTACATATGAATTTTTTAATCGCTTCTTATTTATATTTTTGGGAGGTGATGTGGGCAAAAATTGCAATATTCAGTGTTTTTTGTATTTTTATTTTTTATGCAGTTTCCCATATGGTATATATGATAATGTCATTCTGTGGGTTGATTTTATTATGGCGATACCAGATTTGTATAGTTTTTTTTCATGTTTTACTATTTTTGCCTGATTTAGATTCACACCTCTATCGTAGGTGCAGAACAATGAAAATGATTGCAGTGCCAGATCTGTCACATGATGGACACCAACGATGCCAATGCACTCCTCTGACTATAATGGGGTCTTTTGGATTTCTGTCGTTTTACTGGGCAAAATAACAATGCCCTGTATTTTTTTTTCTTTTTAGGGGTGAAAGTTGTCAAACAACCAGAGTCGATGGCGGTTCGTTCTGGACAAATGGTCAAGCTATGCTGTCTAGCGGCTGAACATCCTGTTGTTAACTACCAGTGGTTCAAAATGGATAAGGAGGTGGATTCTTTTGTTCTATAATATATATGTATATACAGGGGTGCACCATCAATGAGGCGAGGTGATCACCTCAGGCAGCACCAGGTAGGGGCAAGAGGGGGGCAGCAGAAGGGCCATGGGCAATGAGCGCTTTTATTGTGACAAAGGGGTGAGGTTAAGAAATTGGCATGGGGGGGGCGTTTCAGTTTTCGCCTCAAGCAGCAGAAAGGCTAGGTGCACCCCTGTGTATATAAGACACATAATCTCCACCATTAGATAAAACTCAGGGCTTATTGCATACTGTGTTACTATTGAGTTCAATCTGACTGTATGCACTAAGCTCCCCCTAGTGGTGACTGCATAGAGTGAGAATTGTATCGTCCATGCAGAAGATCTGAGTCAAAATGGACAATCATATTAAATCTCTGCCTGTTTTAAACCCCATCTCTATAAATACACAGAATATATGCCGATATTGTATAAGGACAGTGTGTGAGGACTGATTGTTCTCCTTTATAACCTGAACCACAGGTCCCGTATGGTAATTCCTCAGAACTGACATTTAACCCTGTGCACGTGGATGATGCCGGCTTCTACATTTGCCGAGTTAATGACACTCATACTTGTGATTTTAGTAACTGGGCTCGGCTGGAAGTTATTGAAAGCAATTTGGCATGTCACGGTAAGTTATATAAGGTATGCAGAGGGGAAGAAGACAAAATGTTGTGTCATTTATGTCTATTCTACTGGTTTATGTAACAACATATTTCCTCTCTCGATGCCTGCGGGGATGTAAAAGCTATTCTGTGTGCTCTGAGCCAGTGAGATTTATCCTCTCAGTAGCTCCTCCTCCCTCCCTCTCACAACATGCAGTCTCTCACGCGCGCACACACACAAAATGACAATTTGCAGCTACATACCACTCAGCCCCATTCAACCCTGTACTTTATGTACTTTACTGCTGCAGGTGGTTTTTAGATTCCTATATGTCCAGTGTGAATTTACAAGGGATCTGTGTCATGGGATATAAGATAATGCAGCTTACCTGCAGCCCTATGTAAATCTTTATAACACATAAGATGAGCGATCGTTTAAAATGATAAATATCAGCAGGATTATTAACTCGGGCTCATTTGTTATGTTTTCATAAAACTGACATTTCTGTATTGGATTGCTTGAAATCTTTATATTGTGGCATGATGAATGTGTGAATTATGGAATATTAGAGCTTGGAATACTTGTATTTGATTGTAACAAAAACAGTGAACATATTCATTTGTGTTCTTTGGTGTTATTTTTGGACAATCCCAACTCATTTTTTATTATTAGTTTCACTTTTAAAGCCCACCCAAATGTGGTTCAGACAACTTAATCACATCAATGTTATTATGAATAAATTACTGCACAATACAGCCTAAAACAAGAATATAACTACTAAAATACTGCCTCCTATGTACAAGAATATAACTACTATAATACTGCCTCCTATGTACAAGAATATAACTACTATAATACTGCTCATATGTACAAGAATATAACTACTATAATACTGCCTCCTATGTACAAGAATATACCTACTATAATACTGCTCCTATGAACAAGAATATAACTACTATAATACTGCCTCCTATGTACAAGAATACAACTACTATAATACTGCCTCCTATGTACAAGAATATAACTACTATAATACTGCCTCATATGTGCAAGAATATAACTACTATAATACTGCCTCCTATGTACAGGAGTATAACTACTATAATACTGCCTCCTATGTACAACAATATAACTACTATAACACTGCCTCCTATGTAAAAGAATATCACTACTATAATATTGCTCCTATGTATAAGATTATAACTACTATAATACTGCCTAATATGTACAAGAATATAACTACTATAATACTGCTCCTATGTACAAGAATATAACAACTATAATACTGCCTCCTATGTACAAGAATATAACTACTATAATACTGCCTAATATGTACAAGAATATAACTACTATAATACTGCCTCCTATGTACAAGAATATAAGTACTATAATACTGCCTCCTATGTACAAGAATATAACTACTATAATACTGCTCCTATGTACAAGAATATAACTACTATAATACTGCTCCTATGTACAAGAATATAACTACTATAATACTGCTCCTATGTACAAGAATATAACTACTATAATACTGCTCCTATATACAAGAATATAA
This sequence comes from Rhinella marina, assembly GCA_900303285.1. NCBI lineage: Eukaryota > Metazoa > Chordata > Amphibia > Anura > Bufonidae > Rhinella > Rhinella marina. The sequence continues at coordinate 196,433 of ONZH01001971.1, forward strand.
CTACTATAATACTACTCCTATGTACAAGAATATAACTACTATAATACTGCTTCCTATGTACAAGAATATAACTACTATAATACTGCCTCCTATGTACAAGAATATAACTACTATAATACTGCTCCTATGTACAAGAATATAACTACTATAATACTGCTCCTATGTGCAAGAATATCACTACTATCATACTGCCTCCTATGTACAAGAATATAACTACTATAATACTGCCTCCTATGTACAAGAATATAACTACTATAATACTGCTCCTATGTACAAGAATATAACTACTATAATACTGCTCCTATGTACAAGAATATAACTACTATAATACTGCCTCCTATGTACAAGAATATAACTACTATAATACTGCTCCTATGTACAAGAATATAACTACTGTAATACTGCTCCTATGTACAAGAATATAACTACTATAATACTGCTCCTATGTATAAGAATATAACTACTATAATACTGCTCCTATGTACAAGAATATAACTACTATAATACTGCTCCTATGTACAAGAATATAACTACTATAATACTGCTCCTATGTACAAGAATATAACTACTATAATACTGCTCCTATGTACAAGAATATAACTACTATAATACTGCTCCTATATACAGGGATGCAACTGCTATAATACTAACTTGAATAACTTTTGAACAAAAACTAGACTCCTTAGGACATGTAAAGTATGCCCCCTCCCCCATGGTAGTAATGCAGCAAACACACTGCCCTTTGGGGCCTGTATGAACAGGAGAAGATATACCGCTCTACCATTGTGAAGCCAGCTGTGCAGACATGAGCTGCCTGGGCTTGAGTAGAATGGCACTATAAAGGTTTCAGGTGTTTTGGTGGCTCTAAGTGGAATGACAACTTTTTCTCTCTTTCTTAGGAATTTCAATGCTGCCTGACAACAGACTTCAGATATGTAACCAACCTCAGTCCCAAACGCTGGCGGTGGGGGCAAAGCTAGTGCTGGAGTGTGCCGCCATAGGAAAACCCTTGCCGTGTTATCAGTGGTACAGGAATGATGTGGCACTGGTGGATGCGACAAATAGAGTGTATACGGTACATATATTTGTGTTACCTCCAGTATGTCTTGGAAGGTGCTGATCCTCCTTGTGGAGATCCAGCTGGTGTACAGAGTGTTACAGGCAATGCTCTATGGGATATTATGCAAATTAGCTATTATGAGATATTCACTTTGCTTCATTATAATGGCGCCCCCTGGTGTTTAATCTGTACAGTAATGTCCACGTCCACCAACTGAGGTGCTTGCTCAGTTTCATTCTTCAACTGCCACCAGCTGTATCTACTGTTAGAAGCTGTGACAGTTACAGGGAGAGAGCTGGCGTAAAAAGGACACACCCCCTGAGCTGTTATAGAAAGCTGCAGCAGAAAGGACACACTCCTTGATCTGTTATAGAGAGCTGCGTCAGAAAGGGCACATCCCCTGAGCTGTCATAGGGAGAGAGATGCAGAAGAAAGTGCATGTCCCCTGAGCTGCGCTAGGGAGAGAGTTTCAGCAGAAAGGACATGCCCCCTGAGAAAGAACACACCCAGCTGTCAGCTTGAAATAAATCTAGCAGAGCAACGAATGGGGAGATCTCTGGGTCCATGTGAGGTAAAGGACTAGCTCCAGTTAGAAAGAGATTGTCATGTACAGATTGCATTTTTTACATCAATTATGGCATAACCTTGAGACTTTAGTACTGATGACCTATCCTCTGGATGGATCATCAGTATCTGATCAGTGAGGGTCCTACAGCTGGGACCCCGTCTGATCAGCTGTTTGAGAAGGTACCGGCACTCCTGTGAGCGACGCAGCCTTTTCTCAGCTTTTCCTAGGCCATGTAACATCACGTTCATCGGTCACGCTCCCTAGGAGCAGCTCAGCCCCATTGTAGTGAATGCGGCTGAGCTGTAATACCAAGCACAGCCACTATACAATGTACGGCGCTGCGCTTGCCCCACAGGAGCACTGGTGCCTTCTCAAACAGTAGATCGGCAGGGGTTCCGGTTGTCGGACCCTCACCGATCAGATACTGAAGTCTTGAAAAACCCTTTGAAGTATGTTAAGATCTATTAGTTATACAGTAGACTGCCTCTCTGTCCTGCACAGACTTGTTTCAGGACTCTCTAACAGGAAGTAGAGAAGACTGAACAGGAAATTACACAGTGACTTGATAAAAAAAACATACAAGTATCAAAGGGGTTAATAGAATTTAAAAAGCACGGATGCGGTTTTGCAGAAACGCAGCACTATTCCCCCAGAAACAACGCCTTTCCTGTCCTCAGGCCATGTCCGGTAGTGCAGCTTTTAAGAAAGTGCCTCTCTTTTTGTCACAGGCTGTGAATGGTATTTCAGTTTAAGTGGATGGGGCAAAGCTGCAATACCAGATACAGCCTGTGGGCAAGAGTGGTGCTATTTCTAGAAGAGCTGCAGTACCAGACACGGCCTAAAGACAAGAATGGTGCTGTTTCTGGAAGAAAGCAGCCTTGTATTTCTAATGAATGGATTCATTTTGGTCTGAAGTTTTTATTCCGTTCCTCCAATGACCTTAACAAATCCGTTTCAATTCCTAAATCCAAAATTGTTTTAAACCCAGATTCCCAGCGTTTCGGCACAAGATCAAGGCGTTTACTATTGCCGCGTGTTTAACGGTAATGAAACGGAGGACAGTAAGAAGGTGGAAGTCATAGTTGGTAAGTCCAAAATGTCATTAGGTCTAGGCCTCATGCACGCAGCTGTTGCCCGGCCGTGTGCACCCCGCACTATGGAGCACTTCTGTAGGGTTTATCTCCGTGCCTCCGCACCGCAAAATAATAGAACATGTTCTATTTTATTGCGGTGAGGACGGATCACGGACCAATTCAAGATGAATGGGTCTGGATCCGTCTGCGGAATCCGCACGGACGTTGCGATGGGACCGTTTGCAAAGAAAATGACCAACCCATGCCAAGCCTCCTTTTTTAGACCTGGCGTGCGCTGTGGAAAAGGGGAAAAAGACGCAGATTGCAGCACAAGTAACCTTTGCATGGAGATACGCCAAAAAGTGGCGTATCTCCGTTCATAAATGACCCCCGGAGTCTTCTGCTTCCAGGTCCATCCATCGTATAGTCTCCGATGCCTGCATCAGTGGGGGTGCAGGGTGCTCGTCCTTCACCGATCTGATATTGATGACCTAGAAGTCCTGGAAAACCCCTTTAAATGGGGTTAGCCCATAAAAAAACATTTATCCCCTATCCACAGTGATAGATGTAGGACCATTAGGGACCCCACTGGTTGGACCCCCACTGATCACTAGGATGAAGGCTCATCTGGAGGAGTTTGAATGGCACAGAGGTCGAGCACGTGCAATGCCGCTCCATTCAAGGCGTATGGATCTGATTATTTTCGTCCAGTCTTCGAATGGAGCACGTGTGGCCACCGCTCCCTGGAATCACCTCTAGCTTGTTGCCCCCATTTTAGTGATCAGAGGGCGACCCGATGGTGGGGTTCCCAGGGATCATACCTGGCCCAACCCCTTTAACAAGACATAGCAAATTTATGACTACAGCTACGTCAGTCATGGTTCTGTGCTTCCGGTGGCCCAGTACCCACACCTCTCCAACAGATGGCGCTGATTGTAATAACTGATCGGGCATTCCAAATTTAAATTTAAATATTTGATATTAAAGGGGTTGGCCCATATTGGACATTGGGGGCATACTGCTAAGACATGCCCCCAATGTCCTTAGAACAGAGCCCGCAAAGTGCAGGAGGCTATTTCCGTCAGCCCCATAGAAGTGAATAGAGAGGTGACCGCTATTGCGCAGTGCGCTTCCCATTCATTTTAATGTGACGTCTGAAAATGTCTGAGAGCGCCATGGTGCACCCTCCTGCACTTTGCGGCCTCCCTTCTAAGGATAGGTGCGGGTCGCAGAGGTGGGACCCACACGTATCAGGCATTGGGGACATATCCTAGTGATATGCCTCCCATGTCCAAGATGGCCCAACCCCTTTAAGATTGCAAATACTCGAGTAGCCTCCAGCATTCCAGCTGTCGTGGAACTACAACTTCCAGCATTCTCCATATGGCAGTTCCGAACAAAGCCAAGCAAGTGTGAATGTTAGGAGTTGTAGTTTCACAATAGCTAAGGCTGCTGTCGGTTCTTGACCGCTGTTTTCATTGTTACTTTGCTTTTGCAATACTTCATAGAATTCTCTCTCGTTGCATCCTGTGCTGTGTTAAAACGATCTTGTAGTTGCCCTAGATCAAGGATGGCCAACCTGCGGCCCTCCAGCTGTTGCGAAACTACAACTCCCAGCATGCCCAGATTGCCTAAAGATATCAGCCTACAGCAGGGCATGGTGGGAGTTGTAGTTTTGCAACAGCTGGAGAGCCACATGTTGACCATACCTGCCCTAGATCAAAGTCCTCCAACCTGTGGCAACAAAAAAACCTGTCTGCAGCCTCACCGTTCCCACACCTCAGCCCTGTTCACAGCCGCTGGACCAGAAGCGGTTTTGTCTCAGGACTACTGCAGCCAATCACAGGCCTCAGCAGGCACTTGTGCTACAACAGCACATCACTGGGAGCGACAGAGGAAGCAGGAGGAGCACAGGTGCACAGAGTGGCTCTGTGCACTTAACTGCTCATTTGCATATGGATTCAAACTACTGGCTAGCCCTATGAGACATTGTGGGAGATATATCAAGACTGGCGCATCCATACGTCAGTCTTGATCCTCCTGAACTGGCGTAAGAGGTGCCTAATTCCTACTTACCAACATTTGAGTTGGTAAAATCGGGGAATATAAGACCCACCCGTTTTTGGCAAGGGACAGCGCAAATTTGCTGGGACTGTCTCTGAAAATAAGGGACAGTCCCGGCAAGTTCAGGACAGTTGGCAGCTATGACCTAACTTATTAAGAGGCCCCCGCCCATTTCTCGTCACTTTGGAAAAGTGGCGAGAAGCCTAAAAGGTCGCAAATTATGGCTCACATATGGTGCCTCTTCATAACTTTGACGGATCCACCACCAGCGCATGTGGTCAAAAAATGCCTGTCTTAATAAATGACCCCCTTTATGCTTCAATTCCTCAACAGGATACCTGCCGTCAATAAATGGGGACATGTTTCTATTCAGAGGCAGTAATCCTGTCCATAGCTAGTCCTGTATCCGGTCTAGACAATGCTCTGTGAGCTAAACAGCCAGGACTCCAGACTGATACATTGTAACAAACTAGCAGAGTTGTATCCAGTCTAGACAATGCTCTGTGAGCTAAACAGTCCAGACTCCAGACTGATACATTGTAACAAACCAGCAGAGTTGTATCCGTCTAGACAATGCTCTGTGAGCTAAACAGCCTGGACTCCAGACTGATACATTGTAACAAACTAGTACAGTTGTATCCAGTCTAGACAATGCTCTGTGAGCTAAACAGCCTGGACTCCAGACTGATACATTGTAACAAACTAGTACAATTGTATCCAGTCTAGACAATGCTCTGTGAGCTAAACAGCCTGGACTCCAGACTGATACATTGTAACAAACTATTACAGTTGTATCCAGTCTAGACAATGCTCTGTGAGCTAAACAGCCGGACTCCAGACTGATACATTGTAACAAACTAGTACAGTTGTATCCAGTCTAGACAATGCTCTGTGAGCTAAACAGCCCGGACTCCAAACTGATACATTGTAACAAACTAGTACAGTTGTATCCAGTCTAGACAATGCTCTGTGAGCTAAACAGCTCGGACTCCAGACTGATACATTGTAACAAACTAGCAGAGTTGTATCCAGTCTACACAATGCTCTGCGAGCTAAACAGCCGTAACTAAAGGAAAAACTCAAGGAAAACAGTGGTATGTGAAAAAAAAACTAAAGATTGCTTTAAGCATAATGTTCCACCAGCAGTAACATATGTTAAAACCGGTTTTATGATGAAAACATGGCGGCTGCGCTTTAAAGATGTCCGTAGTCTTTAAGCTTTATTAACAGACCCCTTTAATATTACATTTTCACAGCTCTCAATGACCTAGGCTTAGTTCACATTAGGTCAGGTTTAGAAGGATCAGAATTAGAGATGAGCGAGCATGCTTGGCCGAGCGTACTCGGGAGCAATTTTCGAGTAGTAGCGTACGCATCTTCTAATCTGTACAATAATGCGTACGCATCTTATACATTTGTACGCTAATGCGTACAAATTACAAGATGGGTACGCATTAGCGTACAGATTAGAAGATGCGTACGGTACTACTCGAAAATTGCTCCAGAGTACGCTCGGCCAAGCATGCTCGCTCATCTCTAATCAGAATGTTAATATGATATATAATAAAACATACAACAAATATTAAATATTGTTTTTCTTTTAAAACAAAAGGAAGTGCGAAGCTTTGGACAAATGTCGCTATGGAGTGCACAGAAGGTAGGGGATGCATGTCTGATTCATGCATGTTCTGGAGGAAGAAGCATTTATACTGCATGAAAAAAAATCAAAGGTGGTGGGGGATGGTCTGTCACTGCTGCTGGATTTTACAGGATTTTGTCGAAGGGGGATTCATGTGACCTCACCGACATTTTGGGGAAAATTTAGATGCCTGACGTTTGACCCAATTTGCACAAAAAAAAAATGGTGTTCATACAATTCAAGGGGCTGTACCATTGAGACAACAAATCCCCTATCTACAGGATAAGGGCTCATGCACTCGACCGTATTTTGTGATCCGCAAAAAATGGATCCGCAAAAAATACGGATGACGTCCATATGCATTCCCTATTTTGTGGAACGGAACAGCTGGCCCCTCATAGAACAGTCCTATCCTTGTCGATAATGCGGATAATAATAGGACATGTTCTATCCTTTTGCGGAATGGACATACGGAAACGGAGAGCACACAGAGTAACTTTGTTTCCGCCAAAGAAAAAAACCCGGAATGGACGCTTTAAGAAAATACGTTTTTGTGCATGAGCCCTAAGTGTCTTATAAATGGGGGTCCGACTGCTGGGGTCATGAGCCCATGTTCCCCATCAGAATGGAGCGGCAGATATACACGCGTGTCCGCTATTTGATTTATCTTTATTTAGCCCCATAGACCTGAATGGAGCGGCAGCGCACATGTGTGACCACCACTCCATTCAAACCACCCCCTGCCAGTGCAAAGTAAGTGTGGCTGAGATTTATCATGACCAAAATTGTGGCAGGGTACATTCAGAAATGTTACCACGTGCCTGTGTGGTGCAAAAAATACATTTTTTTTGTGTTAGGGGTGGAGCTTAGAGGGAGGGGCGTGGCTTCCACAGCCATCATATTTACTATAATGTATGCTGAAACCCAGAGGTGCACCTAGCCTATCTGCTGCCTGAGGCAAAAACTGAAACCGAAAGTGCTCAATGCCCATGGCTCTTCGGCTGCCCCCTAACCTGATGCTGCCTGAGGCAATCGTCTCACCTGGCCTCATTGGTGGTGCGCCCCTGCTAAAACCTGCCATAAATTGTAGGGTAAATCTGCTCCAGCTCATAGTAAATCTGCCCCATTGCCAGAGGCGTTGCTAGGGTCTCAAAAGATCCGGGGCCCAAGCCCCAATGAACATGGCCCTCAGTCACACCCCCCGGCATAAAAACCCCCACAGTCACCCCCCCAGCCGGGGCCGGTTTTAGACAAAATGTGGCTCTGGGCAAAATCAAAAGTGGGGCCAAAATTTTGTAATAATGCGCTAACAACACAGTTACTGTATTTTTCGCTTTATAAGACGCACCACAGATTTTAGAGTAGCAAAATAAGAAAAAAATATTTTTCATCAGACCTCAGATCACCTTTTCCGACCCCATCAGACCTCAGATCAGCCCACTCAGCCCCCATCAGACCTCAGATCAGCCCACTCAGCCCCATCAGACCTCAGATCAGCCCACTCAGCCCCCATCAGACCTTAAATCAGCCCACTCAGCCCCCATCAGACTCAGCCCCCATCAGACCTTAAATCGGCCCACTAAGCCCCCATCAGACCTTAAATCAGCCCACTCAGCCCCCATCAGACCTCAGATCAGCCCACTCAGCCCCCATCAGACCTTAAATCAGCCCACTCAGTCCCCATCAGACCTCAGATCAGCCCACTCAGCCCCCAACAGACCTTAAATCAGCCCACTAAGCCCCATCAGACCTTAAATCAGCCCACTCAGCCCCCATCAGACCACAGATCAGCCCACTCAGCCCCCATCAGACCTTAAATCAGCCCCCATCAGACCTCAGATCAGCCAACTCAGCCCCCATCAGACCTTAAATCAGCCCACTCAGCCCCCATCAGACCTCAAATCAGCCCACTCAGCCCCCATCAGCCCCCATATGAGCCCATTCAACCCCCATATGCAGCGTCAGGTCATCGTGCGCATACTACGTCCTGACGCGGGATTTCTCTTCAGGCGCGCTTTCCACCAGCGAAGATTGGTGAAAACACCCTGTTCTGTAAATAAGCCTCAGCCTGTACCAGGCTTCCAGGTTCATTGTTAGTATATCCCAGTTCAGGCCACTAGGTGGCAGCAGTGAACTGTGATATAATGATTTCAATATAGACTAATGGAGCAATTTACATCTGATGATTGTAAGTTGTGGTCCACTTAGGGGACTTAAAAAGTAAAAAAATAAAAAAAAGTTTTGAAAATATTAAAAAAAAACGTAAAATCACCCCATTCTCCACACAAAAAAAGAACAAAATGGCATTATAGGCATGCAAAAACACCCATACTTTTAAAATATTGAAAAAAAGTTCGCCTATATGGTGTAACAGAACACTTTATCTCCCAAGAAAATTGAATAAAAAGTAATAAGCACACCCCAAAATGACAGGCTGTGTACTTAAGCTTTATTTAGCCTTTATTTTCAAAACTTCCTGTGGGGATTTGAACTCACAACCTACTACATCACAGGCAAGTACCTTAACCACTGGGCTATTGAGCTCAGTGTTAAGTCAATGGTGAAAAACCTCATAGAGGTTTCTCTGATATCGAAAAACCTCCTAAGAGGTTCTCTTGCATTATACAAGAGAACTTCTATGAGGTTTTTCATCATTTGCTTAACATTGAGCTCCATAGCCCAGTGGTTAAGGTACTTGCCTGTAATGTAGAAGGTTGTGAGTTCAAATCCCCACATGAGTATTTTAAAATTAGAGTCTAAACTAGAGTTATAAATATACAGGGTGTTCCCAAGCATAGTGGGAATACCCCTTTCACCGTTCATAACACTAACTCCATATATGGACATAGCCATATATGGAGTCAAAGCAGGGACTCCTAACCTGGGAAATTCCCCACTGGAGTCCTGACTGAAGCAGGGCCCCCTTAGAGGATCGCGTTGCACTGCAGCTGTCTCCACCAGTCCCGAGGTTCGGGGCAGTGGTAGATTGATTCGGGGCCAGGCCCCGGATAAAAAGCCCTAGCGACGCCCCTGCCCATTGCTTACAGAGACTAGACCAGTGATGCCTAACCTCCGGCACTCCAGCTGTGGTGAAACTACGACTCCCAGCATGCTTCATTCATTTCTATGGAGTTCTGAGAACAGCCAAGCAAGGAGGGCATCTTGAGAATCGTAGTTTTACCACAGCTGGAGTGCTGGAGGTTAGCCATCACTGAACTAGACGGTGCCCTACTGCACCCATTATTTTTTATTGAACGTGCTTTCCCTCCTCATGTATTACAAAATAGTGCAGAGTGCCACCAAAAAAAACATGCAAAATGATGCGATCCATCTCAAGTCTTCTCTGAGGGGAATGAGCACCTGTAAACCTTTGCCCAATGCCCAGATCCAGAAGGCTTTGTAAGGGTCAGGGATCCATGACCTCCCTTTACCGAAGCTTAGGTAGAACCCATCCTGCCCCTGTATCCACCAGGAGTCGTAGTCACAAGGCAATGCGGATTCACTATGCTTCTATCATAGCCCTCTGTGGTACTATGTGGGTGCGCCTAATTTACAGTCCTGGCTGGTACCACAATTAATTTCCTGTCCGGCCGTCTTTCTACTTTCATTTCTGCTTTCTCTTTGAGCTCGTCTGGTGGCGACGGGTTTAGATGTACGGTGACATTTCTTTTGTGGACCGAGTAGAGAGACTCAAGCCCTGACCTATCCGAAATCAAATCTTACCAATCAGGGTCAGAAGATCAGATTTACACGTCTTTGACAATAGCGTCACCCTCAGACCTAAAGTGTGACAGAGAGAATTTGTCCCTAAAATAGAAAAAAATCACAATTAAAAGTAAGAATCTCAAATAGGAAGAATGTATCAGGGAAGCTGGGTGACAACCCCTGTGGAAGGCCAGAAAGCAGCCACATTGGTTGTCACACAACTTTCCCAAAAATATATTAAGAATACCTATAACCTTGGGTAACTCTGCAGATGTTTTTGAAATTCTTTTGCTTTTATTATATTGAAAATGAGTTACTTAGTTACTTAGTGTAATCCTCCAGTCACCTCCAGAGCTGCATTCAGAATGCTGCCAGTTTCTTATAAGGTTTCAGACTGTGGGATTTAAAGGGGTATTCGAGTAACAGCATGTTATCTCCTATCCAGGGGGTATCTGTTAGATTAGTGGAGGGTTGACCCTTGGGACCTCCACCAATCATAAGAAAGGGGGTCCTGTGTCTCCCGGTATAGATCGATCGGTAGTTGAACATGTGCAGTGCTCCATTTATCAATATGGGTCAGCTGGAGATACAGTAGAGCCATGGTAGTCTCATGGAGCTGGATGCTCCAGTCCCCTCTCTTGTGCACTCCCTGTCCTGGCTCAACACCCTGGAAATGCTAGGAAAGCCCTGCTCAGGCTTTTCCTAGCATTGAAACGACGTTTAGCCCTTGACCCTTTAAACCCTCACCTTCCTGCCCAGACACACCCTAAAACAACCAGAAATACCCTTTTTTGAGGCAAATTAGCATAACCCGCCTCTTTGAGTTCCGTATAGCGGCATTACATGAAATTGGGACTCCCTGCAGTTTCAACTATGATAATTAAGAGCAAAAATAGTAAATTACGCATTAATTGCAGCTATTCTGCTGATTTATTATTATCATTATTATTGTGTTTTTGTAATATTACATTCTTCGTTTTGTTTTAGATGAATTAAGCCACATAATCGACAAAGGTAAGTAGCAGTTTGTGCTCGTGGAGTATTGAAGAGAAGGGCTCATAATTCATCTTAGGTCTAGATTGATTAGATTTAAAGGGGTTCTCCGAGTTATATATATTGATGACCTATCCGACACCCAGCACCCCCGCCGATCAGCTGTTTGAAGAGGAAGCACGCGCCGTATCAGCGCTGCCTCCTCTTCACTGTTTACATGCCCCCCGTAACGGGGGTAGTGGTGAGTAGGTGTAATTACACCTAACTGCCCCATTCATTTCAATGGGAAGAATCGCTTCCATAGACTTGTATAGGAGCGATTCTTCCCATAGAAATGAATGGGGCTGTGAGGTGTAATTGCACCTACTCACCACTACCCCCGTTACGGCCAGCATGTAAACAGTGAAGAGGAGGCAGCGCTGATACGGCACGCGCCTCCTCTTCAAACAGCTGATCGGCGGGGGTGCCAGGTGTCATCAATATATCTAACTCGGAGAACCCCTTTAATTACTTTGGAGGTACACACACTGTATATACATTGCAGCAGGTTGTGTCTGCTTTACAGCAGCTGAAATGATTTATGGTCCAGGTAATCAAGGTCATTACAGTCCTCAGGATGTTCCTGAGTACAGGTACCCCCACCTTACCCCAGAGACCAGTGAATGGCAGGGGAGCTGCATACTATCTGTCTGTATAGTGTCACTATCCTAGAGCTTCAGGGGTACAATTTAGCTGTCATTAAAGGGAACCTGTCAGTAGGTAAGCTGGGCAGAGAGAGGTTGGAAGGAGCCACCTAGCAGACACTTCTCCCCGAGGCCACAGTGCTTCTCAGTAAAACATACTTCAGTGTTATCCTGTTTAGTGTATCATAAATTTGCTGACCGTTTTCCTCTATCGCTTTACCCTTTAATGATTATGAGATGACTCTGCTGTTCAAACCCAGTATACACAGTAAAGGAGCAGAAGTACCGTAAGTCAGGATAAAATAAAGATCTCATCCAGGAAGTACTATCAAACCTGATATAACTACTTCATCACATACAAGAGAACTTCCAGGCCCTTACACCTACATTATACTCTCAACATGCCTCACAATCAGTGCAAGGGTCAGAATGTAGATAGACTTTTGCTAAAATGTTATCTTAGTTTTTTGTTATATGTGTACAATCATATCAATCCAGTATCTATTCATCTATCTCATATCTATCTCTCTGTCTGTCTGTCTATCAAATCTAACTTCCTTCCTTGTGTCCCCCTTCATTCATTCCTTCCTTCTCTTCAGTTATCTATTTTCATATCAATCTAATTTTTTATCTACCTTCCTTTCTCACTTTCTCCTTACTTTAATTGTATTCCTCCTTCTTTCCATACCACCCTTCCTTTTTCATTCCTTGCCTTCTTTCCCCCTTTCTTTCCTTCTTTCCTCCTTCACACCTTCCTTTCCCTCTTCCCCCTTTCCTTTCCTCTGTCCTTTTTCATTCCTTGCCTTCTTTCCCCCTTTCTTTCCTCCTTCACACCTTCCTTTCCCTCTTCCCCCTTTCCTTTCCTCTGTCCTTTTTCATTCCTTGCCTTCTTTCCCCCTTTCTTTCCTCCTTCATACCTTCCTTTCCCTCTTCCCCCTTTCCTTTCCTCTGTCCTTTTTCATTCCTTCCTTCTTTCACCCTTCTTTTCATCCTTCCTTTCTTCCCCCTTCATTACTTCCTTTCCTTCCTTTCCTCCCTTCTTTCCTCCTTCACTCATTTCCTTCTTTCCTACTTCCTTCCTTTCCTCTTTCCCCTTTCACACCTTCCTTTCCCTCTCCCCCCTTTCCTTTCCTCCGTCCTTTTTCATTCCTTCCCTTCTTTCACCCTTCCTTTCATGCTTCCTTTCTTCTCCTTCATTACTTCCTTTCCTCCCTTCTTTCCTCGCTCACCCATTTCCTACTTCCTTTCCTCTATCCTTTCATCCCTTCTTTTCCTCTTCCTTCCTTCTCCCTTCATTCCTTCCTCCTTCACTCATTTCCTTCTTTCCTACTTCATTCCTTTCCTTTTTCCTTTCCTCCCTTCTTTTCCCCTTCCTTCCTCCTTCACTCTTTTTCCTTTTCTCTAACTTTTATCTGTTTTTTGCAGAATCCTCTGATGAGCCTCTGTTTGGTGAGTAACATAAGTACAATTACACATACACATATCATACAGGAAACGAACGGGAAGTAGCAATCATGCAAATGTGTATTATGAGCGTGCTCTCTGCCTCGCTGTGTACATATTTCTCAGTGATGGGTTACGACATGTCTGATGAGTATGATTGTTCTATTAATACTTCTCCAGAGTCATTGTCTGTAACGCATACAGATTTCTTCAGGATATTTAAAGAGCCTTGTGTGCTTTAGTCTGGGAAAGCTGGGTTACAAACCATATACAACATTTGATTCCCCATAGACTATTACACTATTGATAACACCTGCACACTAAACCGAGCCAAGCGTGCATGTGTATGGGAGGCTGCCAGCCTAATGAGTGTCCTAAAGTGTATGTCCACCAATAGCCACTGGCCAAACTGCATCAGGGATTGTAGGCGGAAATGGTATATAAGGAGAAAAGTCAGAGCCCCTAGTGTTCTAGAGTTCGGGACCAGTGCTTGGAGTGGAGACTCATGCCAGTCTACCATCCCTTCCGGAGAGCAGCAACACATGGTGACACCTTGGCGGTGTCCCAGAGACCCATCGTAGCGTTGGGGCCACCACAGACCCGGCCACTGCAATATTATACTCAGGATTATAGGTAGCATTATCTCAGGGACATGGATCATTGTATTAATCTGATTATGTCTCTTTCCAGCCACGGATAAAGTTGCCTTGTTGATCGGGAACATGTCCTACAAGAACCACTCTCCGCTCAAAGCCCCAATGGTCGACGTATACGAACTCACAAACCTGCTGAGACAGCTGGACTTCAAGGTGGTATCCCTGCTCGACCTCACCGAGGTGGAAATGAGGAACACAGTGAATGAGTTCTTACTACTGCTGGACAAGGGAGTGTATGGTAAGTGGCAATATCTGCTGGAGGTCAACTCTGCTAAGAGAGTCCTCCAAATCCTTCAGCTTTCTTTGCACATGGTCTTTCAATGGTTTGAGTGAAGTGACCAAATACAAGTCTGTGCTGTATGGAGACAGTCTGCTATAGTGCAGAAAGAACTTATTATGGACCCCACAGTACCACAAATGTCAAAATGCACTAAGGGTAGGGGGGATAAGGGAGTCTTTTTAATCTGCTTGAGAATTGAGCTGCCGTACATGAAGGTCTCCCCTGAACTCTTTCTCCCATAGTCCATCTTATACCCCATAAAAAAAAATTTGGTCGTCAAGGGTGTTGATCTGTAGGCACCACTTCAGACTTGGAAACACTTAATACGATGCGATGGAGTTGAGACTGACAAAGTATAACCTGCTAGTAGTGCTTGGTCAGTGATCACACAAGGTGGTGCCCACTTTATTTTGGGTTCTGCAGAAGGGGATATGCTGAAGTCACAATTATACTGGGTGACATCTTGCCTTGCTGTGATACAGGTGTGGTAGTAGTCATACAGATGCTGGATGTCCTCCTGCGGTCATTACAAGTTCTTTCAGCTTGGAGCCGTAGTTAAGAAAAGGTGGTTGTTGGTTACTGTGCATGGGGGATCCATCGACATTCTCAATAGGGGAGAGACCTGGTGATGGAGCTGGTCAGGGGAGCTGCTGGAGATCCTAAAGAGCACGTTATGTAGAGCAGGCAGTGTGTGATGGTGTTATCTTATTGGAACATCACATCTCCGCAGTAGGACTGGTTCTACAATCTCCTGGACATACTGAAGGCTGGTCGATGTTCCCTCCTTGAATACCAGACAGGAACAGGAATGGTAGCTAATGGTGCCCCCACACCATGACATCTGCACCATGACACCAGTTTGTATGATGGGAGTAGGTGCTCTTCAGGCCCCCTGCAAACTCTGATGCGGTCATGAAATAATAGAGTCCAGTGATAAAATCAGGTTCTGACTCTGAAAATGAAAATTGCTGAGGCCCACAAAGCAGGAGAAGGCTAAAAGAAGATAGCAAAGCATTTCCAGGTTGCAATCGAAATATAATTAAGAAATGGCAGTTAACTGTAACAGTGGAGGTCAAGAGAAGGTCTGCTTGTAGGATTGCTAGAAAGACAAACTTGAACCCCTGCATGACTGCAAAAGACCTTCAGGAAGATTTAGCAGACTCTGGAGCTGGGGTACATTGTTCTACTGTTCAGTGACACAAGCACAAATATGGCCTTCATGGAATAGTCATCAGAACTGCTAAATTCAGGGTCATAAGTTTGCAAAAGAACATCTAAACAAGCTGGATGCATTTTGGAAACAAGTCCTGTGGACGATGAGGTTAAAATAGAGCAAAGGTATGTTTGGAGAAAAAAGGGGCACAGAATTTCATGAAAAGAACGCCTCTCCAACCATTAAAGGGGTTCCCCGTGAATTAAGAAAATGAAAATACTTAAATATTACTTCCTGATAAATATATTCCCAAATACCTTTCATTATCTATATTGGTTCGTTTTGTCTGGGGAGCAATCATTAGGAGAAATAAAATGACCGCCGTCCTGTTAGTACACACAGAACCTGTCCTTATCCCACAGCAGGACAAGTTACTTCACAATACTGAGGTAAAGAGCTGCCTCATCCTCCTCTCCTACTTTATGATCCTGAATACAGATGATAAAATCTTTAGCTGAATCTCTGTAGGAATGGAGTTCATGAGCTGATGTGGCTAATGAGCAGCAGCATTGTGTGCAGTCTGTCCTGTCCATCCTCTCTGTACTTCATGTCTCCTCATGAACTCCATTCCCACAAAGATTCAGCTAAATATCTGTATTCAGGATCATAATCTGTATTCAGGATCATAATCCCTGACAAGCAGAGCAGAGAGGAGGATGAGGCAGCTCTTTACCTCAGTGTTGTGAAGTAACTTGTCCTCCTGTGTGATTAGGACAGGTTTTGTGTGTACTAATAGGACGGCGGCCATTTTGTTTCTCCTAATGATTGCTCCCCAGCCATTATAACTAATGAAAAGTATTTGGGAATATATTTATAATAAAGTAATATTTACGTATTTTCATTTTCTTAATTCTCGGAGAACCCCTTTAAGCATGGGGGTGGATCAATCATGCTTTGGGGTTGTGTGGCAGCCAATGGCACTGGGAACATTTCACCGGATAGAGGAAAGAAAAGATGCAATGAAACTCAAGAAAAACCTGGAAGCAAACATAACACCAGCTGTAGAAAAGCTGAAACCAACAAGAGGATTACGTCTACAAATGAATAACGATCCTAAACACACCTCAAAATCCACAGTAGACTACTTCAAAGGGCACAAGCTGAAGGTCTTACCATGACCCTCACAGTCTCCTGACCTGAAAAGCATTGAAAATCTGCAGATAAACCTCAAAAGCGCAGTGCGTGCAAGACGGCTCAGGAATCCCACAGAACTGGAAGACGTCTGGAAGGAAGAATGGATGAAAATCCCTCAAGCAAGAATTGAAAGACTCTTAGCTGGCTACAAAAAAAAGAGATTACAATCTGTGATACTTGCCAAAGGGGGTGCTACTAGGTATTAACCATACAGGGTGCCCAAAGTTTTGCTTTGGGCCCTTTTCCTTTTTCGCTATTTTGAAAATAAAAAATTGTTTTTGCTTAAAATTCAAAGGGAATGTATCCTCTTTAACTTTAGCCTTTTGGAGATCGTTTCATCTTCAACTTGCTTAATACTTCACAATAAAATTTATTGTGACCAGGGGTGCCCAAAGTTTTGTATTCTATCTATCTATCTATCTATCTATCTATCTATCTATCTATCTATCTATCCGTCTGTCTTTCTATCTCTCCTCTGTATGTACAGTACGATTCAGCGCAGTCACTGTGATCTGTCATGTGCACCCCTACTCTCTTTGCCACCCTTACTTCCTGTGGTTTTGCATTGCAAGATCCTGTAGACAGATAATGCTCAGCTTCCCTCTTTGCTGGGTTATACAAAGATTCCTCTGTTCTCGCCTTTTTTTTTTTTACGTATTGGTTTTTGTATTGTGTTTGCACACTACGATGATAGCTTAATGCAAATGATCTCCCTCCCTCATAATGCAAACATATATAGAACCCGTGGGAAGCATCAAATGATACTGACATAATGAAATACAGTACTATGGAAATTTCAGCATGTCACTACCGCATGAGTCACTTTTTAGGATATAATCAGTTCTTCGATGTAGGCAAGTCCTGCTCATATACCAAGGACTCTTCAGACGAAGATCCTATCAAAACCTGCCTGGTTTCTATAATCCATTTCAAAACCCTAAAGGAAATACACCGAAATCCCATTCCCAAAGCTTAATTTATTAGTGAGAGTGGAGAGTATCTACTAAATGCATCCCCCGTTATAAGTTATTTAACTATATCTATTTTTCAAAAAATCTGCTTAATATTGCAGCCTGGGATGGGGTGTACGGTCAAATATTCCTCCGGTCAGTACTTTACCAAATGGCTGAGATCACTCAGGTCAACTGAAGGGAGAGAAGAATAGTAATAGGAAGGAAGGATTTACAACACGCTCTTCTCTCATTCCTATTGCTTTATTAATCAGATTTTCCTAATAATACACATCGAAGGAGATTTTCAAGATTTCTCCTTTAAATTAGTAGAAGTTCTCAGAAATGTATTCAGCGCCGCTTCTTTATTTCAGTTTCTTTAGTTCTTTTTTGCGACTTCAGTTTCCTGTTTTTGTAATAATTTTCTTTCTCTTTTGATCTGCTGATCAGTGTAGATTTCAGGAAGCACATGACTAACCGGGTGATGTACAGAATGGATGAAATCTTAATTTTCACTGTGGTGAAGAAATTACAGTTTTAGGATCTAGATCAGCGTTGCCGATTGCCTTTCAATGCAAACATCCAAGTCTGTTTCAGTATATTTAGAGCTGAGAATATTTGACATTGGTCTAAAAATTGGTCCTAAAATGCGTCGGTTGATTTATGGCAAATTCAAAATTTTAATCATGTGATGTAGTAACAGTGACAATATGGTCTGAAGCCGGCCATACGCTTAAGACGCCTGTTGGCCGAACCCTTGTTCAGTCGACAACTATTTCTCTCAATCCCCCCAACCCTCTTCATACACATGCACAGTTTGGCCAAGCATGCATGTATTTTCAATTAGGAAAGCTGCTGTCAGGCAACAGCTTATCTCTCTTGAGAACAAAAGATCGGACATATTGAAATCCAGCATGTCTGATCCTTCTTTTCTCTGACATCTGCCATCAGGGGAGAGTCAAGAAACCGCAAAAGTTAAGATGAATACCCTAATTACTCCAGCAAAAACTACTATAATAGACAAGAGTATTGACCTGAATGTGGATGGGAATTTTTAACTATGTCTCTAATTCCCCTTTAAACAGCAACTATCAGCAGGATCGACCCTATTAATCCAGGCATACTGCTGAATAAAATGAGATTTTGTGAAAATCGGTTGTGGCATTCCCGAGATAAAAAATGTCTTTAATTCACTATACAAAGGAGAGCTTTAGTGCACCAAGGGGCGTGACCAGCATGATAAAGCTGAGGAGCTGAGGTGCACCGAGGACCTAATTTGCATAAAGGACAAAAGCCTTCCTGGGGACGCTGTAATCAATCTTCACAAGACAGGTATCATCTTAATCAGCAGGATTAACCCTTCCAAGCAGAATGCCTGGTTTAATAGTGTTGATCCTGCTGACAGGGCACCTGTCGGCTCTCCTGACATGCCTGTTTTAATAAACGCTTTCCATATTCCGCAGAAAATAACAATTCGGAAACATATTTCCTTGGATCTCTAAGGAGTTGTATTGTTCCTCTAATATTCCTCCTAGAAATTTAAGAATCGATTGACACAAGGGTGTTACTATTCCCGTTTGAAAAGTGGTGTGTCCCTGCATAATCAGCACTGATGGGACAGCGTCAGAATGTGTAAGGACACACCCCAACTGTTAATTTACTCAGAA
Organism: Rhinella marina; assembly: GCA_900303285.1. Lineage (NCBI taxonomy): Eukaryota > Metazoa > Chordata > Amphibia > Anura > Bufonidae > Rhinella > Rhinella marina. The sequence goes on from ONZH01001971.1 coordinate 215,561, forward strand.
ATTTTTAGAAGGGATAACAGAAGAATGAATGCTGCAGTTGGATTACTCTATATCCTTCCACTCTGTGCACAGTAATACAATAGGCATCGCTATATGTGACTTTCATTGCAGGGCTGCTGTACTACGCTGGGCACGGTTATGAAAACTTTGGAAACAGCTTCATGGTTCCTATCGACGCCCCAAAGCCTTACGGATCGACTAACTGCCTGTGTGTCCAAAGAATCCTAAAACTGATGCAGGAGAAGGAAACCGGACTCAATGTGTTTCTACTGGACATGTGCCGCAAAAGGTGAGCAAATACCGCGCCCGTCACCCCAAAATGTACGGCAACATCACCAAAGTGATCTGCAATCCACAACGTGTGCCCAAGTACAAGGCCCAGGACAGCATGGTGGGCCGCATGTGATCAGACAGCCTGGTCCAATGGTCAGAGAAGAGACAGGCGGCCCAAGTGTAATACGTGCACGGGGCATGTCTACCAGAGAAGGAGTTTGTCCGGCTCATAGAGGGTAACTACATGGTATGGACACAATTAAAGGGGTTCTCCTGGCTACAAATAAGGTCATCAGTATCAGATCCGTTGGGGTCTGACACTCGGCATCGCGACCGTTCCACTGTGAACATTCCAACGCCCGCGTATTGAAACTCTGCTCCCATTCACTTGGAGGGGAGTTGAGCTGCAGTACCCAGCATGGCCACTACACAATATATGGCGCTGTCCATCTCCAGATCCATACACTGTAGTATAGTTTCCGGCAGGGACGGACGGGGAACTTAAAGTGGCCCTGGAAAAAATACTAAAAGTGGCCCCGTTTTGTAGTCTAGGTCCAAATTGATGGAAGGCAGGGCCAGCAATACCATATTGTGGCATATTATACCATCCCAACAGAGCCAAATACCACAGTCCATCACATAATACTGCCAGCAGCACAAAATACATCCCCAAAAACTGCCACTGGCCGACTGTGAGGAGGACTCAAGCAGCCCCCTGGGCATTGGCCCACCAGGAAATTTCCCTGTAAGGTCTATGGCCAATCACCAATGGTTTCTGGTGCTACTGATGACAGGTGATGGATATCAGACCCCCACCGATCTGATATTGATGACCTCTCCGGAGGATAGGTCATCTTTATATGAGTAGCCAGGAGAACCCTTTTAATGCAAGAGATGCCCATGTCCCCGCCTCAAGTTAAAGGGGTTATCCCACAAATAATGTAGAAAATGAAAATCAGACATCATATAATACATGACAATCTCTTTCTAACAAAGCCAGAACCAGCCCTGTACCTCACATGGATCCAAAGATCTCCACATTAATTGCTCTGCTAGATTTATATCAAGCTGACTGCTCAAGGGGAGTGGCTTTTCTGCTGCAGCTCAGGAGGCGTGTCCATGCTCACCCTATCACAGCTCAGGAGGCAGTTAAAAGATTAAACTGAGCATGTGCGGCCATATCAGTGAGCAGGTCAAAGAAATAAGAAATTAAAGAGGACCTTTCATGGGTCCAGACTTTGCTAACAATGTAGCCCGTTATGGAGGGCATGTGTGACTGGGGTCACAGGACTTACTACTTTTGCAGGGCGCCACTCCGTTCGCTCGCTGTCCTCCTGTAAAGTTCCGGCGCGCGCTATGCAAATGCATAGCATCGGAACAGGGAAAGCTTTCTCCCTGGCTGTGACGCTCTCCACTGCGATTGGACTGCATTCCAGCCAGGGAGAAGGAGACACCCATTGAGAATCCCTGGCACAGCTAGGTTGATGGAAAAGACAAAAAAAAGTTATGGCTTCTGAAATACGCAGTTCTCTGTGTAATTATGTACTAAACTAGGCTGTAGCCCTTAAAGGGGTATTCCGGTTACATTAAGGTATCCCCTATCCACAGTATAGGGGATAACTATTAGATTGGTGAGGGTCCTACCACTGAGACCCCCACCGATCGCAAGTACAGGGGCCCCATACCCCCTAGCAACCCCTGAAATGAACGGAACAGCCGGTCAGTCATGTATGTGGCTGCTCCATTCATTTCTATGGGAGTTTCGGAGATAGGGGATAACTTAATGTAACCAGAAGACTCCTTTAAGGGCTTAAAGGGGGTGTCTGTTTTGAACAATGTCTTTTTGTTATAAGGGTCCCATGACAGTAAGCTAATTGAAGGGTGTCCAGTTTCTAGGATCCAGTGATCATCTGGAATCTGAGGGGGAACCTGGCAGTATAAGTGTTCAGTTTCCCTGCAGCGCCCCCACAGGGGAAATGAAGCATTACATAGTGAAATAAAGTAGGATGTCCTTGTAATGCACAGATGGGTCGGGTTTTCCAGCGGGAAAAACACTCTTCACTCTTGTTGGTGACTTGCCACTCTGGCAAATACATAAAGGCTCTAAATGGGAGATTCCCCTCTTTTTAAGAACTCCTTAAAGGGGTTGTGCATCCCCAAATGTGCACAACCCCTTTAATAGGCATCCTTGAAAATGTATTTTCTAAACCAGGCAAGCATGTGTATGGTTCATGCTGGATCATCCTTTATCTCGATTCCCTTTATTACAGGAACCAGTATGATGACACCATCTTAATTCCCGAAAACCTGAAGGTGACAGCGAACATTGTCTTTGGATACGCCACGTAAGTTCTTCCTCCTTGTCCCGAATGTCCAAAACTGTCTAAGGATAGCAGTATATCCATAGAGACCTCTGTTTTTCAGCACAACCACCACTAGGGAGAGCTATTACACAGCTAGTATTGAACTTAGTGGGAGCTGCAGCGTCTGTATACAGTGAGCTCCCCCTAGTGGTGGCTGCAGGAAACCACAATTACAGTCTCATAACAAGTAAGAAAAGTAGTTTAATGATGGGCCACCTCCTACTAGGGGCCACATAGCAGTCACATGTCATTCCTTCATGGTAAGAAGGCCACTGAGTTAATGTCTATCTCAACAGAGTAAACAGCTTCTCCTATGACACACAGCCTACAACATAACTCACAATTTTCCTTGTTCCTGCTCCTAACTCTTTTCTTGTTTGGTTTTATCTTGAATCTGCTCGATTACTTGTTCGATTGTTTAAAGAGGTATTCCCATGTTAGACAATGGGGGCATATCACTAGGATATGCCCTCATTGTCTGATAGGTGCGGTTCCCAGCGGAGAGCGGAGCAGGAAGAGTTGTGGCTGGAGGACCCAGGTTTCCCGGAGTCCGGCCACCACCAGGCGCAGCTCCTCGCTTCTCCCATAGAAATGAATGGGAGCGCACTGCACATGCGCGGCCACCGCTCCCATTCATTTGTATGTAGCCGATGGAAATAGCCGAGCCAGCGCTTGGCTATTTTCGCCGGCCCCATAGAAATGAATGGAGGGCGGCTTGCGCATGCGCAGTGCGCCCCCCATCACTTTGGGGGCTCTGTTTTCGATATAGGTGCAGGTCCCAGTGGTGAGACCCGCACCTTTAAGACAATGAGGGCATATCCTAGCGATATGCCCCCATTGTCCAAGATGGGAATTACCCTTTGAGTCTATGAACGGGATTTTGGAAATAAGTCTGTCTACCATAGATGGTACTGGATAGAGATCTTTTTGTGTGGTCACCCATGCAGGAAGTCAAGTCATTGCTAGGCAACCAGAAGTATCACAATCTATAAGAATATGCTAAGAAGGGTGGACATTGCACCAGGAGATATAAACATAGATTCAACTTTGATAGTTATTAAATTAAAGTTCATTAAAAACGTGATGTCACTTCCGTCACACGTGTTCTATAAATGTTCTTGGAAGGATTTACACCTTGCCCTGCTCTAACTCTTATTGCTATATTAATCAGATGTTTCTAATAATAATTTTACTGGGGATGATGGATTTCTGTTGGAAGTGTTCATCTTCTCTTACATGTACTCAGCACCCATCCTGTGATACATCTCTTGTTTCATGACACAACCCCTTTAATGGTGACCGACAATTGCTTCCCCTCCTAAAATCTAAAGGAGAAGTCTAAAGCACAAACACTGAGCTTAGAAGAGAAAAACATACAGTCTAAGGCGAACATAACCTAGAACCAGTCCATGCTGCAGCTATGGGGCCCTTGAAGAGAGGGGGCCCAGTTATGGTTGGCCTCATCTGCTTTGCTACTGGGTGGCAACAACCCTCTCTAGGGGAACCATGTTGTTAGCCAACGAGAGGGTAGGGAATTGACCCAAGGGTCATGGAAGTAGTAGATATCTCTATCTAATATATAAACCTGAGTGTGTGTTTGTATGTCCGCTAAAGGAATCCGCACCGTCGCAGCTAGAATCACGAAATTCGGCACACAGGTACATCAGGTGTCCAGGAAGGTTAGGGTTACTAGTCTCAGCTCTCCAGGATGTACCGTTCCTGAGATATTCCCAAAAAATGCATTAGCCAATAGAAGCCTGGTCACATGATCCTTATCAGCCAATAGAAGCTCACAGTTAGGCTCCACACACACCAGGTTTCCATAACAACCTAGCCAGTTCACTGCTGTAGGTCTGCTTTAAAGGGGTGGAGCGCTGTGAATGACACAGTTAAAGGGGTATTCCGGTTACCATAAATATAACTTATGTTTTAGACTAATTCATCATCAATCATTACCTAATATAATGTAAATGTCACATATTTACTGTTCAGTAGTAATAAAAGTTGTTTTCTTCAACTGCTACCCACTGTGTTTCCTCCTAAATTACTATGGCATCGACCTGTAATTCAGGCCACCCTCAAAAGAAGGACTTAAAAGCCCCACCCCGAGGTCCCACTAAGTCACGCCCCCGACTCAGTCAGGTCACGCCCCTTCCACTCTGCATCTGACCGGGATTGAAAAAAATGAAGGTAAAAATCAACTTCTGTCAGCTGCAGGGGAGGGAAGAGGGTAAAGCCACACCCCTAAACACGAGGCCACGCCCCTGGTTCCGTGAAGACACAGAGGAGAAGCTGTCTGAGCGTGAGCTACTGAAAGGGTGGACATCCCTGTGTCTGTCCAGGCCCTGTGACAGACGGTGGACAGGGAGTCTGAAAGCCAGACTGTCCAGCCTAAAACCGGACCTCTGGCCACCCTAGGGGCAGGCTGATGTTAGGGTGGCCAGATGTCCGGCTTTAGGCTGGACAGTCCGGTTTTCTGGCTCCCTGTCCTCCGTCCAGCGCAATGCCTGGACGGACGCAGGGATGTCAACCCTTTCAGTAGCTCACGCTCATACAGCTTCTCCTTTGTGTCGTCACAGAGCCAGGGGGCGTGGCCTCATGTTTAGTGGTGTGGCTTCATGGGAACTGAGGGTGCTGCTTCACGTTTGGGGGAATAACCGGTGAGGTCCGGCTTTCTGGAGTGAAGACAGTGGCCACCCTAGCTGCTGTGGAGGTCACAGTTAAAGGGGAGGGCGCTGTGGATGTTTCTGTTAAGGGGCAGACTGCTGTGAAGGTCACTGTTAAAGGGGCGGGCACTGTAGAGGTCACTCTCGATATCTTTTAACAACACACACAAACATTAAATGAAATAGATTAAATATACCCGGGCAAAGCCGGGTCCTTCAGCTAGTCTATATATATATATATATATAGAGAGAGAGAGAGAGAAATATCCACCATGTCCTTCTGGTCTTGGCACCACCATAGGGGCCCATTTGATCTGTGCTATGGGGCCCCTTTCTTCTATGTAATTTCCTTGGCTCAGACGATGTATTAATAATGTGATCTTAGCCTCCAAATGTTCTTCTTTTTGAAGAGTTGTCATGCTGAACTCTCACCTATCCATAGGTATCCATTATGGAGTAATCAGTAGCTTAGTCACTAGCGCGGTGTCCACAGTGTAAGGGTATGTTGACACTGAGTATTTTCCATGCAGATTTCAGCATGTTTGCTGTGTGAACGTACTCTTAGTAGGAGGTTGGTGGCGAGTTCTGGTGGGCACTATAAGTGATTGAGGTTTTTGATGTATTTTCTTATATCTAGGTGCCAGGGGGCAGAGGCGTTCGAAATTCAACATTCAGATCTAGCAAACGGTATTTTCATGAAGTTTCTCAAGAATCGCCTATTAGAAGATAAGAAGATCACCGTTCTGCTGGACGAGGTTGGAGAAGGTAAGAACATACCCCTTTTATTGAATTTCATACTGATTTAAGCCTCATTCACTCGTCAGTGTTCCACGTCAATGTTCTCCACGGACAGCAAACATCCCCATTCATCTTAATGTTTATTAACACATCCGTTTCTTTTACCACAGTCCGTATTTTTAACACGGATGCATGCTCTATTTTGTCCGCGTTCATGGATCCATCACACCCATTATAGTCTATGGGTCCGTGAAAAGCATCCGTGTTTTATCCGTTTTTCACGGATCCTTAGGAAGAGATGCTTTAAAAACTGAAACACGGATGACATACAGACAGCAAAAAACGGACACATGGACGCAACAAAGATCCATCAGGGACATCTTCACGGAGGCATCACTGACCACTTTCTCACGGATTTCAGCAAGGACATGGACGTGTGAATGAGGCTTTAGGTGTGGATTTCGTGCCATATGACGTGCCTCTGATGCACGAGAAAATGACCAGTGTGGTGAAAAAAAAATAAAAAATCAAGAGCTTATTTTGACTGAAAAAGATTTAGCCTTGAATTCAGGACTTGAATGCAGTAGCACTATTCCTTGGGCAACTCTGCTGTACACCAACGTACTTTCTTTCCGTGTCCGTTCCATTTTTTTTGTGGACCGAATGCGGGGCCATTCATTTTAATGGGTCAACAAAAAAAAAAAAAAAAAAGGAAGTTACTTCGTGTGCATTCCGTTTCCGTATTTCCGTTCCGCAAAAAAATAGAACATGTCCTATTATTGTCCGCATTACAGACAAGGATAAGACTGTTCTATTAGGGGCCAGCTGTTCCGTTCCGCAAAATACGGAATGCACACGGACGTCATCCGTATTTTTTGCCGATCCGTTTTTTTGCGGACCGCCAAATCCATACGGTCGTGTGCATGAGCCCTTAGATTGGTCACTTAGGGGTTTATGGAAAGAGGGGTGACAACCACCAGTACTCATGGTTGTCAGCTGTTACCTGCTCCTTTCTCTTTCGGTGCGGGGGAGGGGATGTCATAACTATTCTAGCGGCCAAAAACCGTGGCGCACTGTGATTGCAACCCGTTCACATTGGGTTTTCTTTCTAGCGGAATTTAGGCTCCGATACCGCACCAAAATTATGCTGGCAACCGTGTAGTTTCTGCCTCCCATTCTTTTCAATGGGAAGCAACCCTGAAGATTGCAGAGCGGCCATGATGGCGTCAGGAAGGGACAAGTTCATTCTCAGCGCCATTGCAGCTTTAAACCGCCGCTCTGTGATTGTTCGAAAGAATGGGAGGCAGAAACAAAATGTGGCCCCCTATAGTCTTTATGGTGAAGTTCTTGTATGGCCTATTGCTTGGGTTAGGGTCAAGCTAGTAGTAAAACCCCATATGATCCTTAGAATGAAGGCGCCTTCACAGTATTTCCCTGCGCAGTGGCACTCATGGTTGCACAGGAAACTACAACACAGCCACATTCACTATTTATTCCATGTATTTGGGGACTAACATCTCTTATTCATTAGATATGGGACGTTGTCAGCTCACCAAAGGAATGCAAGCGCTAGAAATCCGCAGCAGCCTGTCCGCCAGGAGGGCGCTGACTGACACTATACAGCACAAAGCATGTTCTCCGGAGTCCTTGGCGAGAAATCTGCAGTGGGAGAAGGCGAATGGTGAGATGTCGGATAAAATACCGTATCAGTGTATTGAACTGTAGGAAACTAGATGGCTCAAATTAAAACGTTACATGCAGATTTTCAGATTGTCGGGGGTCTCTGAAATAGGGGGCATCCTCTGGACTTGAAGCAAAAAGCTGCTGCTGACAGCTGCCATTAGGGAGAGTATTCCAATTGTGCATATATAGTGATCGAATTGAACAAATAGTGCTGCATCGATTTGTATAGAGGGAGCTCCCCCTAGTGGCGACTTCAAGTATTAAGAATTATATAATCTCATTCTATGGCTGCTGAATGTTTCCATTCAAGGAACCAAGCAGAGATCTTGACAAAAGGAAGGAAAGAAATGAAACAACACAGTATGTTAGAAAGCTGCGGTTTTCTTTTTTTATTGTATAACAATAAAACTTAAACCATGTTAAATGAAACATTTTATCAGAAAATCAGATTATATTATATTAATGTGCTTTTAAATATTAAATATATATATATATATATATATATATATATATATATATATATATATATATTTTTTTTATGTGATTATCTATGTGAAAACTTTATGGAAATATTGCATGGAGCACACACACGCTTTGCTGTGTAGACAAAGATAATACTGGGTATACAGCTCCCCTGCCACTCCATCAGGCTATATTCTTTCACAAGACTATAATAGACAATTGTGGGGTCATTTATCAAACTGGTGTAAAGTAGAACAGGCCCAGTTGCCCATAGCAACCAATCAGATTCCACCTTTCATTTTCCAAGGGAGCTGTCCAAAATGAAAGATGGACTCTGATTGGTTGCTACGGACAACTATGTCTGTTCTACTTTACCCCAATTTGATAAATGATCCCCTTGGTCCTTGGAAGTGGCAACAGCTCTGAAAAAGTGCTCCCCTGACATCTTAGCTTCTTCAAAATCACCGCCGATGATGTAGCTTGGAAATAGCTGAGTAATGTCTACACATGGAAAAGGAGGCTGCTAACCACCCTCCTCCATGTCAGATCTATGGGGGAGATTTATCAAACTGTTGTAAAGTAGAACTGGCTCAGTTGCCCATAGCAACCAATCAGATTCCACCTTTCATTTTAGACAGTTCCTTTGGAAAATGAAAGGTGGAATCTGATTGGTTGCTATGGGCAACTAAGCCAGGTCTACTTTACAACAGTTTGATAAATCTCCCCCTATGTCTTCAGTGAGCCTTTATATGATTTGCCACTTGTTCACATAGAGACAATCTGGGCCCCAATGTAAAATCTTAACTAGGGGCCCCACCTTAATAATATGTGCCATATATAGCACGTGTATAAATTTATGTGGCCTTTTTAAGGGTAGAATGTGTAGTTTTATACATGGGGACTAAAAGTTCCCTTCGCTCTCCTAGAAATACATTCTTGGACTATATTGCAATGTCTCAAGATATTACAGTATTAAAGGGGTTGTCCCATGAAAAATATTCTTCAATTTTCAAACCAGCACCTGGATCTGAATTATAATTTATAAATGCATGTAATTAAAAATTTTGTATAGCCAGTGAGCTATTCAATAAAATGTATCTGTATAGTGCCATCTGATGTTTTTCTTATTTGCTTGTCCACCTCACTGTGGTGGTCACACGTGCTCAGTTCCATCCTTCTGCCACTAGCTGTATCTACTGTTAGAAGCTGTGACAGTTACAGGGAGAGAGATGCAGCAGAAAGGAGACACCCCCAGAGGGTGTGATTGGGAGAGAGATGCAGTAGAAAGGACATACCCTCTGAACTGTGATCGGGAAAGAGCTGCAGCAGAAAAGAGATACCTCCTTAGGGTGTGATAGGGAGAAAGCTGCAGTAGAAAGGACATGCTCCCTGAACTGTGATAGGGAAAGAGCTGCAGCAGAAAAGACACATCCCTGGGCTGTGGTAGGGAGAGTTGCAACAGAAAGGACACATCCCTTAACTGTAATAGGGAAATTGCTGTGGCAGAAGGGACACAACCCTTTGAGCTGTGATAGGAAGAGAGCTGCAACAGAAAGGACTACCCCCTAGAGTTGTATTGCTGCAGCAGAAAGGACACACCCGCTGAGCTCTCAGCTTGATATAAATCTAGCAGAGCAATGTATGGGGAGATCTCTGGATCCGTGTGAGGTACAGGGCTGGTTCTCGCTTTGTTAGAAAGAGATTGTCATGTACTATCTGATATCTTACATTAATCACGAGATAGCCCTGTTACGTTTCCGTGTTTCCATTTGCAGAACTCCCAGAGAGCATGTGCATAGAATTTGACTGTGGCGTAAAAATCAAGTTGGGGTTTGCTGCAGAATTCTCCAATGTCATGATCATCTACTCCGAAATCATTAGCAAACCCGAGGATATCACTAAGTGTACGGCCAACGTCACCGACTTTCCATTAGTGAGTATCTGCTCTCTCTCTTCGTATTGTTCCTTTATGTCTAGTGTGATGAAGGATGTCGAGGATTACACGGTGTATCCGGCTTAGGGCGGCATTCACACCACCGTAGATATTTTGCGGTCCATATCTGTATGTCTGTTCCGCAAAGGGATGAAACATGGACCCGTTGAAGTCAATGAGTCTGCAAAAATTCTGATGCAACCGGCATCACATCCGTATTTTCGGGATGCGCCATTTCCGGACCACAAAATTCATATGGTTGTGTGCATGGGCCCCTAAAGTGAATGTGCCCCCAACTACTTCTTATGATACAGAGGGGCTCTTGCACCACGCCAAGTACCAAGGCCAAGATACAACTGCTAACTGTGCACCACCCTAGCCATACATCCCGGCTGGGCTACATTTGGAGTAGCGTCCACCACTAATATGTATGATGTAGAGGTCTGGGCTCATTGTAAAGTTGGCCATCTGCCTTAGACATTCCTTCCCATCCCCTGTACACATGCACGCATGGCCAAAATGTGCGCGTTTGGGCAATTTTCGTGTAATTTGTGTTGCCAAAAAAAACAAAAATAACATTTTTTACTTTTCTTTACACAGGAATTATACATTGACCCTAAAGAAACAAATAAAGACACCCCGGAGGAAACAGGAAGCTTCTTGGTATCTAAGGACTTTCCAAAGCAATGCTTATACACCCGTCTGAGTTCCCTGCAAAAACTAAAGGTAAGTCTGCAATAGGTACTGTGATCCTTCTGATACCCCGGGCATGTGGGTGCAAGAAAAGGGAAAGTCTTGTAAAACCATCGCTGATTTGCACAATCACTGGATCACTAAGTGTCCTCCTGCTGGGCCTGCCAGCGTGTGTAATCTTTACAGGGGCTGTCTCGCGTCAGTAAGTGGCATTTATCATGTAGAGAAAGTTACTACAAGCCACTTACTAATGTATTGTTATTGTCCATATTGCTTCCTTTGCTGGCTGGATTCATTTTTCCATCACATTATACACGGCTCGTTTCCATGGTTACGACCACCCTGGAATCCATCAGCGGTGGTCGTGCTTGCACACGATAGGAAAAAGAACCAGCCTATGTGCACTCCCATGGTCCCGGCCACCAGAGAGGCTAGTGCTTTTTCCTATAGTGTGCAAGCACGACCACCACTGAATTGCAGGGTGGTCATAACCATGGAAACGAGCAGTGTATAATGTGATGGAAAAATGAATCCAGCCAGCAAAGGAAGCAATATGGACAATCACAATACATTAGTAAGTGCCTTGTATTAACGTCCTCTTCTTGATTAAAGCCATTATTGTTAATTATCCAATCTTTATATTCCCAAAAAAGGACTTTGGTCCAGAAATGGAGTGAGCAGGTAAGGGTAGGTTAAAGCTAGCCGTAGAGCGAAATAATATCACCTATCTTTGAGTCATCACACTGTGAAAACCCAACCAGTGAGATTGACTGGGATTTAGCTGACAGCTTTCAGACTTGAAACAAAGGTTTCCAATCACTGGAAAGCACTTATCAACTTTACTCTACATAGTTCTATTAATATTTGGGTTGCAAAATAAGACATTCTTTGGTCATCTTCAAGGGCATATCTATAGCTGGTGCAGAGATAGCTGATGTCCCAAAGCTTCTCTTCTCAACGGTACATGGAAGGTGGGGGCTCTGTTACAGATTTTGCATGGTGGGTACCTGCACAGTCTCACTCTATCCAATCACTGCTGCCATTGTCAGACTGTGGAGGTACACACCCCCAACTGGTCACCTCCCCTCTGTACCCTTACTGCAGACTGCTAGAAATTCATTCATAACTTCTAGTAGAAATAATAAAGGGATGGCACAACATAGAGACATAAGAATAGATGTTCCAGAATTGTTATTACATGGGGAATGCATGAAGATATTAAAACAGACATGTCAGGAGTGGTGAAAGGTCCTCTTTAAAAATAATCTGTCAGCAGGATCAACACTTAAACTGGGCATACTGCTTTGTAGGGTTGAACCTGCTGATTCAAGCGATACTTTATTTATGTTGCAGCATAGCCCCGTTCCAGAGATAATGTAATATTCTTGATATGGAAATGAAGTTGTTGGCGCACCCAGGGGCTGGCCTGAGTCCTCAGAGCACCACTCAGCACGTCCATATACTCCCCCTTGATTGCTAGGGCCAGACATCTTGCCCAACACCACGTTCCTGAGCTTCCTAAGCAGCACAGATACCTACTGCGCATGCATCAATGATGTCAGTGTACACCTGGAAGTGGGAGCAGCAGCTTCAGGTGGAGGCTCTGCTCATCTCCCCCATATGAAGCAGCCACCTCCACTTTCGGGTGTATGAGGACGTCGTCGGCAGCAGCAGACCCTCTGCTTATGCACAGATAATAGACCAACGGTACAAGCGTGGAAACACAGTACAAGGTGAGATGTCTGGCCCTGTCAATAAAGAATGGGGGGTTTGAAGCTGCAGTGTGGTGATGAAATGGTGCTCCAAGAGCTCAGGCCAGCCCTTTGGTGCTAGGGAAAGATGGGGTTCTCCTCATTTGAGACCTCAGCATGGTATAGAATGGGGCACTACTGTAGGTTACTAATAACTGACCAATAGACCAAACTATTATACTTTATTTCATATTCAATTTTTTAAATTTTTTTTTTTACCTTCAGGGGAAGTTGACCTTTACCGTATGCTTGACCTACGTCATTAAAGGTGTTGAAGAGATGTTGGACGAAAGAAAGAAAATCAACGTGGGAAAGCCTCTGGTTGCAAAGTTAAACATTCATTCTGGACTCCGAAGTCCCTCAGCCCAGCACAGTCATATACCGCATAGTCCCAGTGCACAGCCCATTCATATACCTCACAGTTCCTGTGCACAGCCCAGTCATATGCCTCACGGTCCAGGCGCACAACCCACTCATGTACTCCACAGTCCAGAGACTGCTGCAGCCTCATCGCCCCTTTCTAGACCCTCTCATCTTTTTACAAACCCCCGATACTCGCAGTCACCGCTCCACGTCTACCCGCAGAACTTAAGAAGCAACATGCAGCCAGAAAACTATTCAGGCTACCCTTCTAATTATGGAAGGAGGTACTTCTCAGAACACAGGTCGCCATATAGCGACGTCACAATGCCGAGACATAGCAATGTACCAGAGGAGAGCACAGATGACAATTTCGGTTATTAATATTAAAAGGGACGTATGTGTAAAATCACAGAAATGTAAATGAATTTCACTTTGTTGATATAGTATTGTTATTATCAGTATTGTGGGTGACTTTTATTTATCATTGAGTCAATTTTCACATTTTAAAAGCTCCAGTGTATCAAAAATAAAACTGAAACAACTTTTTGTCTTGATCAGAAATATGATTAAGATGCTTTGCTATGGTTGAAACGCATCAGTTTGATGTGGTTTTTCCTGTGATGGATTTGACTTTGGTTTAAATAAAGCTGTCATTTTTTATAGATGCTGGATCAGAAATATACTACCGTTTTAGGTGTACAGCTCCTATGCAGACCAATGTATTTCCATGGTTACAGACTACAGACAAATCCTATGTAGTCTGATCTTACAGTCATGTTTTACACCCTTACATCTGACCCCTCCTCTCGCTGATCTATAGACGGTACTAGCCCTAAAAGGGGGCAGATGGAAGAGAGCAGCACATCAATCTGCATGGGAACTGCATACATAAAATGGCAGGATATGTGTAATCAAGACTAGGTGAAAATAAGCTTCATTATTTTTATTTTTGAGGCACTCGAGCAGTACAAAAATTGGTTTCAATTGTAGGTGACTACATCATCACGGTCCGATTGTACAATATCGTTAAAGAGAACCCCTCACTGCTTCTGACATTTTTGTTCCAACAATTACTTGCATCTACCATGTGCTAACAATTCTGGGACGTCTATTCTTATGACTCTGAGTTCAGCCATTCATTTTATTATTTCTACTAGAAGCAGTGGCGTACCTACCATAGAGGCAGACCATGCAGGTGCTATGAGGCCGTGAGGAAGGGTGGCCCACAGTGGAGGAAAGGCCCCGCCCCCTAATTACCTTCCCAACTGGTTCCTGTCTATCTTCAGTCTAAAATTCCTAGGGTCAGTGGAGAAAGCTAAAGGACCTTTGATTATGTCATCACAGGTCCTGTACATCTAGCAAGGGAACTGCACAGAGAATACTGTAGTTCCCAGGTTTGAACGGTTCATCTGCCAGGACCTGTGATGACATCATCACAGGTCCTTTAAACCCTAACAGCAAGGATTAGAAGTGAACAATGTGTTCTGCATTGATCCATTGAGACTGGAATGGAGTGGTAAGAGGAGGTTCTCCACTTTACTTTTCATTTGCCCCACCCATGCCCTGTTTTTACTCATTGCTCATTCATATATAATACTGCCGACGGTTACAATCACCACTACTACCGTGTTTCCCCGAAAATAAGACAGGGTCTTATTTTTTTTCTCTCCAAAAAAAAGGGTTAGAGCTTATTATAGGGGTAGGTCTTATTTCGGGGAAACACGGTATGTCATTTTTTTTCCTCATGGGCCCCTGTGCACACACATACAAAAAATATACTTACCTACATTCGGCTCCGCTCCGGACTTCTTCTTCTCACCCAATCCTGTCATCCGGCGTGCACTGTATCAACCCGTCAACCAGCGTGATCCCGCGAGACCCAGCGCTGAGGTCACGTCTCGCGGGATCATCACAGGGGAGACGTCTTGTAGCACCGGATAGGGTAAGGGTAAAGGTGTGTGTATAGGCAACTAACCGCGCAGCGCTGCGTACTATAGCACGCAGCATTGCGCAGGTAGTGCCACCAGCAGAGAGGCACTGACTGGCCATTAAGATCACTTGCGGGGCTGCGCCCAAACCCCTATCCCCTTCCCCTGCCGGGACCGGACCACAGCGCTATTTGCAGTGATCGTGACGTCACCGATGTCACATCACTTACGCTCAATGTACCTAGGGCTTATTTTTGGAGTAGGGCTTATATTTTAAGCCTACTCCAAAAACAGAGCAAAATAGCACTAGGGCTTATTATCGGGGTAGGTCTTATTTTCGGGGAAACACGGTATATATATTTATATACTGCATATATTACACAGTATTATAGATGCAGTATGTGCAGATATATAGTATATACAGCAGTGTACGGATATGTGAGGTATGAGGTATAATAGATGCAGTGTGTACGTATATATAATATATACAGCAGTGTACTGATATGTGAGGTACGCGATATAAATTACACCTAGTGCACTCTTGTATACACCATATGTATACCCACTGCATTTATTACATGTATATGTGTTTATTATATATGCAGTGTGTACAGGTATATAGTATATACAGCAGTGTACTGATATGTGAGGTATGAGGTATAATAGATGCAGTGTGTACAGGTATATAGTATATATAGCAGTGTATTGATATGTGAGGTACAAGGTATAATAGATGCAGTGTGTACAGATATATAGTATATACAGCAGTGTACTGATATGTGAGGTATGAGGTATATTAGATGCAGAGTGTACAGATATATAGTATATACAGCAGTGTACTGATATGTGAGGTATGAGGTATAATAGATGCAGTGTGTAAAGATATATAGTATATACAGCAGTGTACTGATATGTGAGGTGCGAGGTATAATAGATATAGTGTGTACAGATATATAGTATATACAGCAGTGTACTGATATGTGAGGTATGAGGTATAATAGATGCAGTGTATACAGATATATAGTATATACCGCAGTGAACTGATATGTGAGGTACGAGGTATAATAAATGCAGTGTGCACATATATATAGTATATACAGCAGTGTACTGATATGTGAGGTATGAGGTATAATAGATGCAGTGTGTCCAGTTCTATAGTATATACAGCGGTGTACTGATATGTGAGGTATGAGGTATAATAGATGTAGTGTGTACAGATATATAGTATATACAGCAGTGTACTGATATGTGAGGTATGAGGTATAATAGATGCAGTGTGTACAGATATATAGTATATACAGCAGTGTACTGATATGTGAGGTATGAGGTATAATAGATGCAGTGTGTACATTTATATAGTATATACAGCAGTGTACTATGTGAGGTATGAGGTATAATAGATGCAGTGTGTACATATATATAGTATATACAGCAGTGTACTGATATGTGAGTTATAATAGATGCAGTGTGTACAGATATGGTATATACAGCAGTGTACTGATATGTGAGGTATGAGGTATAATAGATGCAGTGTGTACAGATATATAGTATATACCGCAGTGTACTGATATGTGAGGTATGAGGTATAATAGATGCAGTGTGTACAGGTATATAGTATATACAGCAGTGTACTGATATGTGAGGTATGAGGTATAATAGATACAGTGTGTACAGATATATAGTATATACAGCAGTGTACTGATATGTGAGGTATAATAGATACAGTGTGTACAGATATACAGTATATACAGCAGTGTACTGATATGTGAGGTATGAGGTATAATAGATGCAGTGTGTACAGATATATAGTATATACAGCAGTGTACTGATATGTGAGGTATAATAGATACAGTGTGTACAGATATACAGTATATACAGCAGTGTACTGATATGTGAGGTATGAGGTATAATAGATGCAGTGTGTACAGATATATAGTATATACAGCAGTGTACTGATATGTGAGGTATAATAGATACAGTGTGTACAGATATACAGTATATACAGCAGTGTACTGATATGTGAGGTATGAGGTATAATAGATGCAGTGTGTACAGATATATAGTATATACAGCAGTGTACTGATATGTGAGGTACAAGGTATAATAGATGCAGTGTGTACAGATATATAGTATATACAGCAGTGTACTGATATGTGAGGTATAATAGATACAGTGTGTACAGATATACAGTATATACAGCAGTGTACTGATATGTGAGGTACAAGGTATAATAGATGCAGTGTGTACAGATATATAGTATATACAGCAGTGTACTGATATGTGAGGTACAAGGTATAATAGATGCAGTGTGTACAGATATATAGTATATACAGCAGTGTAATGAGACCTTCACTCATCTAGACATGTACAATAATATTCAGCAAAAAAATGGGCGATTGATACCCCATTCGACTCACGGTTCCGTGGTAGCGGGTAATGTGAGTAGAATGGGGTATCGATCGTCCGTTTTTTTTGCTGCATATTATTGTACATGCTAACAATTTATTCATAACTTCTAGCAGGAATAATAAAGGAATGGCACAACATAGAGTCAAAAGAATAGATGCTTAAGAATTGTTATTACATGGGGAATGAAAGGAGTTGCTGAAATTGACATGTCAGGAGAGGGGACGGGTCCTATTTAACATTATATCCCATCATGCAATGCTAGACATCACGTAGCAAGAATTACATTAGTATTAAAGGGGTTTGTCCAGCAATATATATTGATGACCTATAGTTTGGATAGGTCACCAATATTTGGTTGGTGGGGGGTCCAACACTTGGCACCCCCCTCCAATAAACTGCTTCCTGTTCATTGCACTGGGCTACAATGCAGTGTAATACAAGTACCCACTCCATTCAAGTGAATTGTAATTATACTACGCCGCCATCCCACAGGAGACAACGCGTAGTGTAATGACGAGGAAGCAGCACTGATCAGCGGGGGGGTGCCAGACCGATCAATTATTGAGGACCTATCCTTACAAAAGGTCATCAATATATATGGCCAGACAACCCCTTTAACAACGAGGTAGAGGGCCCCTGTGCTTTATTAAAGGGGTTTTCCGGGATTTTAATACTGATGACCTATCCTCAGCCGCTATACAATGTACGGTGCTGTGCTTGGTGAGCTGCGAGAAGGTAGCGGCACTCACAGGAGCGCCGGTACGTTCTCAAACAGCTGATCGGTGGGGGTCCCATGTGTCGGACCCCCACCGATCAGATACTGATGACCTATCCTGAGGATAGGTCATCAGTAGTAAAAATCCTGGAAAACCCCTTTAAATTTGAGATTGTAAAATTCATTAGTAAGAGGAAGCATGCAGACAGTAAGATACTAACATAAAAAGTAATAATAATTTGTGTTACGCATTCTTTATTCACCTCGGGGCAGTCAAATTACCAATTTCCCTTCAGTTCGCAAAAATGACTGCAGACAGGATACTACTCCCAAAAAGTTCATTCCTGCGTGAGGTGATGACTGTTACTGGAGAAATTTCCACAACATCAGAAAAAGATGTTTTATTTACATGTCATACTGAGACTTCCCGCTGGGAGAGAGGCAGAGAGAGCTGCTTCCTTCAATGTCAAGAAAGTGAGAGCTGCTTTACATTTCATTCTAAAATATGCTAGCGAAATAAAAAGCAAAAACTGATCTGTAAGTATACAAAAGACAAATACACAAAGAAAAATATTTTTTTTCAAGAGAATTAATATATATTATATATTTTTAGAGAGGGTGAGGCCTATATTTCACTGTATAGTTTTTGTTTTCTAGCCAAGCATAATGTACAGTATAAAACTACTGCAAAAGCAACCATCGTAGATCCAAATCTGCTTCACTTTGCAAGTGATAGTCACAAATATACACTAAACCTGGTTGCCATTAGTAACAAGGTGCCAATTGCCCCCCCCCTTAGTTTTACATTTAAATTATGTAATTGTATTTTCAGCATTTTAATGTAAATTTGTGAGTTTATATTATACATGATTTGTAACAAAATTGACATATTATGTACTTTTTGATATTTTATTTTTATAAGTGTGTATGACTACATTGGATGGGGGGCAGATTTATGAAACTGTCCAAAGGGAAACCTGTCTTTGTTGCCAATTGGAACCAATCACAGTGCAGCTCTCATTTCTTAGAGGTCTGTTGAAATATGAAAGCTGGGCTGTGATTGGTTGCTTTTAGTTTCATAATTCTGCCCTAAAGTAGCTACAGTGGCTTGAAAAGTATTCATACCGCTTGACCTTTTCCACATTTTTTCACGTTACACCCACAATCGTAAATGTATTTTATTGGTATTTTATGTGACAGACCAGCACAAAGCAGCAAGTATGTGTGCAGTGAAAAGAAAATGAGACATGGTTTTCAACATTTTTTAATAAATAACAATCTGGAAAGTGTGCCGTGCATTTGTATTCAGCCCCCAATACTTTGTAGGACCACCTTTCGCTGTAATTACAGCTGCAAGTCTTTTGGGTTATATATCTCTACCAGCTTTGTACATCTAGAGGCTGAGATTTTGCCCATTCTTCTCTGCAGAAGAGCTCATGCTCAGTCAGGTTGGATGGAGAGCGTCTGTGAACAGCAATTTTCAGGTCTTGCCACAGATTCTCAATGGGATTGGGTCATTCTAACACATGAATATGCTTTCATTTAAACCATTATGTTGTAACTCTGGCTGGATATTGAGGGTTGTTGTCCTGCTGGATGGTGAACCTCCACCCCAGTCTGAAGTCTTTTGATGCCTCTACCAGGTTTTCCTCCGGGATTGCCCTGTATTTAGCTCCATCCATCTTCCCATCGTCTCTGACCAGCTTCCCTGACACTGCAGAAGAAAAGCCTCACCGCAGCATGATGCTCCCACCATCATATGTCATGGTGGGGATGGTGAGTTCAGGGTGATGTGCAGTGTTAGTTTTCCACCACATATAGCGTTTTGTATTTAGGCTAAAAAGTTCAACTTTGGTTTCATCTGACCAGAGAACCTTCTTCCACATGTTTGCTGTGTCCCCTATATGACTTGTGGCAAACTGCAAACAAGACTTCTTATGGCTTGCTTTCAAAAATGGCTTTCTTCTTGCCACTCTTCCATGAAGGACAGATTTGGGGAGTACCTGATTAAAGCTACTTTCACACCAGTGTTTTTGCTGGATCCGGCAGGGTTCAGCAAAAACGCTCCCGTTACTGATAATACAACCGTCTGCATCTGTTATGAACGGATCCGGTTGTATTATCTTTAATATTGCCAAGACAGATTCATCATTAACTCCATTTAAAAGTTAGTGGGGGACAGATCCGTTTTCTATTGTGTCAGAGAAAACGGATCTGTCCCATTGACTTGAATTGTGGGTCATGACGGATCCATCTCGCTCCGCATCCCATGACGAGAAGAAAACCGCAGGATGCTGCTCTCCGGTATGAGAACGGAACAGAATACATTTTGGAGCACTGCGTTCTGTTCAGTTACACTTTGTCCCCATTGACAATGAATGGGGACAAAACGAAAGCGTTTTTCTCCGGTATTGAGATCCTATGACGGATCTCAATACCGGAAAATTGAAACGCTAATGCAAAAGGAGCCTAAGGAGTTCTCATCACCGTTTACCTTTCCGTTATTCTGATCCGTCAGAAGAATATACAAAAAAGAAAAGCGAATCCTGTATTTCAATCATCAGTTATGCTCAGTTAGCATCAGTTTGCACTTAAAATAACTGATCCGTTTTTTTTTGAGCATCAGTTATCATCAGTTTGTGTCTGTTCCATCAGAGATCAGTTATTTTTGGATGGAGACAAAGTACTGCACGCAGATGACTTCTGAAGGCAGTTGGTCACACTGGATTTTATTTAGGGGTATCAGAGTACGGGGGGGCTGAATACAAATACATGCTGCACTTTTCATTTTTTATTTATTAAAAATTTTGAAACCCATGTATTATTTTCTTTTCACTTTAGATACTTGCTGCTTTGTGTTGGTCTATCACATAAAATCCCAATAAAACACATTTAAAGAGAACCTGTCATCAACTTTATGCTGACTGTACTGAGGGCAGTATAAAATAGTGACAGAAATGCTGATTTCAGCATTGTGTCTCTCGAGCTAAAAGTAAGTGGTTGCTGAGAACCAACATCACAAACATTGCATCCCAGACCTTGAAAAGAGTCAAATCTACCTGAGAAGAGTCATGGTTATTCCTAATCTCCTGCTCTCCCCACCCATCTGCTGATGATTGGCAGTTCTCTCCTAGAGAGAAAGGGAGAAAACTAGGTAGAGGCCTGTCAATCATCATCAGGTGGGCGGGGAGAGCAGGAGTTCATGAATAACCAGGACTCTTCTCATGAAGATTTGACTCTTTTCCAGGCCTAATCTGCAATGTTTGTGATGTTGGTTCTCGGCAACCACTTACTTTTAAACTTATAAATGACAGACCGCTGAAATCACCTCACCTGTCTCTACTTTATTCTGCTGTTAGTATGGGTAGCATAAAGGTGATGACAGGTTCCCTTTAGGTTTGGTGGTGTAGCGTGAAAAAAATGTGGAAAAGTTCAAGGGGTATGAATACTTTTCAAGGCATTGTCTTTTCTTTCGTCTACGTGACCTCTATTAAATCCTTTGGGGTTGTAAAATAAAGCTTATCTGCCAGCACTGGTGCTACGTGGCATTACTACTCTGGGCTGCTTCTATGAAACAACATAACATCCCCTTAAAGGGGATCTCCGAGACCGGTAATCCCTCTTCATACTTCCTGGAAGAGTGCCGGAGTCTAAAAAAAAAAAATAAAAAATTCAGCTGTCACTAGCTGTCCGATTCCAGAGCTCCCTTCTTCTCTACTTCTGGCCCCTGCTGAACTGGAAGGATGACATACCGTCTACACGCCCGCATGCCGGCCAATCAATGCCGTCAGCGGTGATGTTCCTGCGCAAGTTACCACTGAGACGACTATTTGTATCAGCTCAACCTTGCTCTTATGACTGCATCCGTTTTCGTTCTCTCAATTCGAGGAGCTCTTTAACTGTACAAAATGAATGGGACAGGCTGTCAATATCAGACTGGTGGAGGCAGGGGTGCACCACTATTGAGGCCACTAATGAGGCAACAGGTAGGGGCAAGAGGGGGGCAGCGGAAGGGCCATGAGAACGCTTTCATTTTGGCAAAGGGATTAGGTTAAGAAATTGGCATTGGGGGGTGAGGGCGCTGTTTCAGTTTTCGCCTCAGGCAGCAGAAAGGTTAGGTGCACCCCTGGGTGGAGGTCTGACTTTTACCATGCCTGCCTATCAGCTGATAAAAGGGGGCCTCAGTTCTGGAGTACTGTGACCCCCTTCATTCTTCAGGAGGCCGCCATTACAAGTATGGAACGGTGGTTCATAGAGAACAAACCAGATGTGGTACTCCCCCTTAAATCAGCTGATTGGTGGCGGTGCCTAAAGTCAAACTTCCACCAGCCTAATATTTATTGTATGGCCTATTCTAAGGAAGGGGCCATCAATTTAGAAGAGATGGAGGACAAAATTCCCTCTAAGCCTTGGCGGCTGCTGAGCGGAGCTGTCCATACAGTTTAGAGGGAACAATGCCGGAGAGGATACGTAGCATTTTGAGTTTACCAATAAACTTATGATATGCAACGAAGAATTGCCTCCAGGCTTCTTAGGATCAAATTATGCAACTTTTTAATTACTTTGTGAAGTTTTGTTCACAGTTTTCAAGATCTCTGCTTGTGGTTAATGAACAGAAGCAACTGTGCCTCATTGGAATAGAAAAAAATACTGGAGTTAGGCTACTTTTACACTAGCGGCAGCCTTCTACATGTCGTAGTTTTATTCTGGCCTCCTCTCAGCATGTTTGCCATGCTGTGGCCAGACCTCTGCTCTGACCCCATCCCCCCCTTCACATTATAGTGAATGGGGCCTGAGTGGACTTCTGGCAGCGCGGTGCACTAGTGGCAGCACGGATCTGGCAGGCTGTTCCCCCGAACTATGCATAAATCATTAGTACAAGCGACCACAAGAAACTTTGTAATATGTCTTACCAGTGAGAAATGTGTAGTTCTCATGTTTGCTTTTCACTTAGCAAATGTCTAAAAGCGGTTTTCCGATAATAATGATATTTCAGACCATGCCCCCAGCCTGACTCCTGAAAAAGAAGATTCATATCTGCTTCATGCTGCTCCAGTCCTCTGCGCTGCCTCCACAGTCTCCGTCTTCCAGTCCCCACATTGTTTTCTCCCGGTGTAACATGGGCATGGTCACATGGACCCCTCCAGCTAATGACTGGCTTCAGCAGCTATATGGTCATAAGCAGCACTTCACTGCTGATACTTGTCATTAGCTTAGCCATGCCCATGGCCAGAAGGATGTAAACAGTGTGAAGACCAAAGATGGAGACAGCGGAGGACCATAGCAGCATGGAGCAGTATGAATCTTCTTTTTCAGGAGGTGGACTGTGGGCATTATCTAAAATATAATTATTACTGGAACATCCCTTTAATCCCATCTAAGATGGACCAACTCCACAATGCAAGTCTATGGAGTGGTGAGGACTGAGCAGGAGCACACACAGACAAGAAGACTGCTACAGTTACATGGGGTGAGATATAAACTTCCTAAGTGCTTTGTTCACAACCATACAGGTCAGTACCTCTCTGTAATGTTCTCCATGATCCTGGCGCTGCTTCTGAGGGAGTAAGAGAAGGTTAGGAAGCAGATTCTCCTCTACTTTTTGAGTGCAATTGTTCAGCCTCTGGAAGTTCCCATTCACTGACAGCAAGCAGAGTTCTTGAAAATGGTAACACATTCAAACATTTTGTATGGTTCCTTTTGGGAATTTTCTGATTGTTGGATTTGCTTTTCTGGAACACCCTTATAAAATATAATTCCATAACACACTATGGAGCGGTGGCATATAAAGCAATAATGACTCCTCCTTTTTTTGTTGCATACACTTGATTGCTGCCTCCAATAAGACCCCCCATCCCCTGGTGCAGTAGAGTTAAAGGGGTTATCCAACACTATAAAAAGCCCCCCCATATGCCAGGCCCCTCACAATGAATATACTTACCTGGATCCCCCGCTTCCTGCGCCGCTCCTGGTCCCCGCACCGCTGCTGCTGCTTCTCCCCGTGTGCAGATGAAAATATCCAGTGTCGGGGGGCGCAGCCAGTGGCAGGTGGTGACAGGGACGAGCCTCCCTAGCGTCGATGCTAGGGAGGCTCGTCCCTGTCCCTGAGCCAAGCAGCACCCAAAATCCTGGTAGATGATGGGTGTTATCCATTTATACGGTTTTTAAAGCACTTGCACAAGTTACAGGTTTATCCTCCTGACAAGCTTCAGGTTATTCTCGAATTCTTTTTAAAAATTCCAGTTCTACAAATAGCTTCTTACGGGAACCTGATCGTATTCATTTCCCGTAACTAGAAGCACTGGTTTAACAGCACTGATCGGTTAGAACTGGCCTAGATTTATAGGAGTTCACATCAACCTACACGAGGCGACACACAGGTTATCAGACGCAATGCAACACATCTTAAAGGATTAGAGGTGCCCTATTTTAAAAGGGTCTGCCCCTTTCAATACATTTTGCAGTCTAAGTTCTACTTATTATTATTTTCTTTTCTTTTTTTCTATTTGCATATTTCTAGTAGAAAACTCATTTTTTCATACTAATAGGTGCAGGGGACAGACAGTGAATTTAGGCATGGAAACATGTCTTTAAAAGGGTCACAAGAGTTATCACTTATGCACAGAATGTATGATTGCTGGGAGTCTGCCTGCTGGGTCCCCCACGGATCATGAGAATGGGGGTCCCTGTGCGAATGGAGTGGTGATGTGCATGTGTGATCGCCGCTCTATTCACATACTGGCCAAAACTGTAGTTGGTAATGTAGTTGGGGGAAGATGTAATCCCGGCCCTAGGAATGACCCAACCCCACCTGGGATTGCCCACCTGCCCTATCTGTTTTTGTCCCGGAACAGCCTCAAAGGGGTAAATCCCATTACAGATAATGGGGGCATATGGCTAGGATCCATCTATTGTGTCAGAGAAAACGGATCTGTCCCATTGACTTGCATTGTGGGTCATGACGGATCCATCTCGCTCCGCATCCCATGACGAGAAGAAAACCGCAGGATGCTGCTCTCCAGTATGAGGCTAGGATCCATCTATTAGTGTCAGAGAAAACGGATCTGTCCCATTGACTTGCATTGCCCCCATTGTCTGATAGGTGCGGGTTCCAGCTCTGGGACCTGCACCTACAACAAGAACGGAGCGGGGAGAGTTGTGGCTGGAGGACCCCAGGTTTCCGGGGGTCTGGCCACCACCAGGCGCAGCTCCCCACTGCTCCCATAGAAGTAAATGGCAGCGTACCGCGCATGTGCGGCCATCGCTCCCATTCATTCCTATGCAGCTGACGGAATTTTCGGCGGCCTCATAGAAATGAATGGAGGGCGGCTGCGCATGCGCTGTGCGACCTCCTCAACTTTCACCGACCCGCGCCTATCAGACAATGGGGGCATATCCTAGGGATATGCCCCCATAGTCTATGATGGGACAACCCCTTTAAAGTGATATTCTGGTTACAAAAAGTTTATCCCCTATCCATAGGATAGAGTATAACAATTAGATCGCTGGGGGTCCCAGCAGTACGACCTGAATGCGCAAAGTCATTCCATTTATTTCTATGGGAACAGGGGAGGTAGCCGAGCACTGTACTCCCATAGAAATGCATGGAGCGGTGACGTTCATCGCAACCAGCCGCTCCGTCCATTTCTTCGGCGGCACCACAGAGCTCTCATAATCGGTGAGGGTCCCAGCGGCAGGATCCCCATGATCTAATAGTTATTCCCCATCCTGTGGATAGGGGATAACTTTTTTTAATCAGAATATTTCTTTAATTTTCCAGGACTGTCTTTGAAAATTAGGGGCATTCCCTGCAAATTCAGGACTGTTGGCAACTATGCATTTACTTCAATGTGACTATGCGCTATGCATCACAGTCCTGCAGAAAGTAAATGGTGTGAAGGTCACAAGTGCTCTGTGCTTCTCCATACACTCAGGGAAAATGTGGAATCCTCATTGTCGTGAATGTTGTGAGGTTTCCAGCGATTGCACCCGTGGCGGCTATCCATTTATCATCTATGGATACTCTTAGTTTGGATACGTGCTAAGACATTTTATATCTTTATAGTATTGGGTACTCTTCTTCTTGGGAACAAAGCTACAAATGCCCTGTATGGCCAGAGGGGGGGGGGGGGGGGTTCATCAACCCATTTGCACCAGTTTTGTGGCATAAAAAATAGCAAATGTTAGTGCATGATACATTTGAGCTACAGTGTAACTTTTTAAGTCTATTACCACTTTTCAAGGGGGAGGGGCTTCATATAAAGTAGGCGAATTTAGCAGGTGGGGAGGATCAACGGAGTTACCGGGTTCGGGATCAACATCTGTATAGAAAACGGGGAACCCTTGACTCGCCTGGTGAAGTGGCCAAGCAGTTGGTTGTTCCCATAACTCCCATATAAATGAATGGTGAAAGCCGCACAAGTGAAAGATTATATCACCAGGTGGGCTGGGGGTTGGAGGACCCCCCTTCTCCAATGTAGCTCCCAGAGCTCAGACCTAAAGAGGGCCAGGCAGCAAGAAGCTCTAAATCTAAGGCATCTGATATGAGGTCAGAGTATTTTTTCTAGGGTCTGGTCCTGGGTTAAGTCTGGGGTCTGATTTATTTTAGGTCTGGTCTGGGATTAATGTATGTATTGTAATTATGTACGGTATATGATCATACTTTGTATCCATGTCCTATCCACATTTTTTGCGGATTCCATATCGACCTATTCATTTCTATGGGTCCTAATTTAGAGATGTGATCTGGGGTCTGATTAATTTACAGGTCTACTCTGGGGTCGGAACTAATTGTGGGCTATTAATCAATAGACGGGGGTCTCTTTGGGGTTCAAATTCAATCTGTGCCTGTTCTGGGATCTGGATTAAAGGGGTTATCCCATTAATAATGTAAAAATTGAAAATCGGACATCATATGGTAGTACATGGCAATACCT
Source organism: Rhinella marina (assembly GCA_900303285.1). NCBI lineage: Eukaryota > Metazoa > Chordata > Amphibia > Anura > Bufonidae > Rhinella > Rhinella marina. The sequence goes on from ONZH01001971.1 coordinate 242,474, forward strand.
TTCTAACAAAGCTAGAACCAGCCCTGTACCTCACACGGATCTAGAGATCTCCACATTCATGGCTCTGCTAGATTTATATCAAGCTGAGAGCTCAAGGGGAATGTCTTTTCTGCTGCAGCTCAGGAGGCGTGTCTCAGCTGTCCCTATCACAGCTCAGGAGGCGTGTCTCAGCTCTCTCTATCACAGCTCAGTAGGCGTGTCTCAGCTCTCCCTATCACAGCTCAGGAGGCGTGTCTCAGCTCTCCCTATCACAGCTCAGGAAGCGCGTCTCAGTTCTCCCTATCACAGCTCAGGGTGCGTGTCTCAGCTCTCCCTATCACAGCTCAGGAGGCGTGCCCATGCTCTCCCTATCACAGCTCAGGAGGCGTGTCTCAGCTCTCCCTATCACAGCTCAGTAGGCGTGTCTCAGCTCTCCCTATCACAGCTCAGGAGGCGTGTCTCAGCTCTCCCTATCACAGCTCAGGAGGCGCGTCTCAGTCCTCCCTATCACAGCTCAGGGTGCGTGTCTCAGCTCTCCCTATCACAGCTCAGGAGGCGTGCCCATGCTCTCCCTATCACAGCTCAGGAGGCGTGTCTCAGCTCTCCCTATCACAGCTCAGGAGGCGTGTCTCAGTTCTCCCTATCACAGCTCAGGAGGCGTGTCTCAGCTCTCCCTATCACAGCTCAGGAGGCGTGTCTCAGTTCTCCCTATCACAGCTCAGGGTGCGTGTCTCAGCTCTCCCTATCACAGCTCAGGAGGCATATACGATATATGATACAACATTTTAATTACATGCAATTACAAAAGTATTCAGATCCAGGTGCTGGTTTGAAAACTCTAGAATATTTTTCGTGGGACAACCCCTTTAAGTTAGGAGTCTGATCTGCTGTCTTCGTCTAAATAAATTTAGGGGTCTGGACTGGGGTTTGGTTAATTTTGATGTTACATGTCTGAATTCATTTAGGAACCTGGTATGGGGGTGTGGTCTGGGGTCTAAATTAATTTAGGAGCCTAGTCTGGGGCCTGAATTTATTTAGTGGTGTGGTCTGGGGTCTAAATTAATTTTTGACACTAAGGTATGAATATTTTTCTTTCTTTCTGTTCCTCTGGTCTTAGGTGTAGTCTGGGGTCATTCAAGAGTCTGGTCTAGGGTTTAATAATGTAATAATTAATTTGTTTAGTTCTGTGTTTTGTTCTCAAATTAAATTAGTATAATAGGCTGCTTTGGGGTCTGAATTAATTGTAGGGTCCAGACTAAAGCTTGATTTCATTTAAGTGTCCTGTCTGGGGTTTGAATTAATTTTAGGATCTAGAAACTGACATACTGATGGCCTATCCTCTGTCAATCAGCTATTCTTCAGTAGCTGCAGTGCTGAAAGTTGGAGTTGGAACTACACAGTTCTGTCCATTTCTGTTGTGGACGGAGCTGGTTACTGAAGCGTCTGCTCCCACTGAAGTGAGTACTGCAGGAACCAGCTCCGTCCACTACAGAAATGGACTTAGCTGTGTAGTTCCAGCGCTGACTTTGGTCAGCTACTGCAGCCAGGGCGTAACAAATAATCATAGGGCCCCATAACAAAACTTTGAATGGGGCACCAATCAGCCATGACCACTTTCTGCAGCAAGTCTAGAAAAGCTTATGATTGGTTTCCCTAATTCACTGGGCTAATGCAAACAGTACAAGGGGAATGCACACAGTGATGTAATAATGGTAGGATAGTGCGCACATTGAGGTAATAAGAATGGGAAAATGTGTACAGTGATGTAATTATAGTGGGAAAGGGCACGCACTGATGTCACAGTGCTGTCATAATGCACACAGTGATGTCACATCACAGAGATAGCACACACAGTGAAGTCACACTACAAGGATAATGCACACAGTGATGTCACAGTACAGGGATAATGCACACAGTTATTTCATAGTGCAGACATAATCTAATCAGTGATGTCACAAGACATGAGTTACACAAACAGTGATGCAGGTGGAATGCACACAGTGATGACACAGCACAAGAATAATGCACATAGCAGGGATACCATTCTGTTTTCTATACCACCTTGGGCTTCGCTCACATCACTGTTCGGCCTTTCACTTCTCCTCTTCACTTCATAGAAGCAGGAGAACGGAAAGGACGGATTTGGCATATAACTGAGCCGAACGGAGCCTAAGGACCCCATAGACTATAATGAGGTCCGTTAGGTTTCCTCTCAAAGGAAGATTTTTGAAGCAGAGACAAAAGTCCTGCGTGCACAACTTTTAAATGAAGCAGGAGAAGTCAATTTGAGTGAAGATAGGCCCCTTTAATTGTACACGGCCAGTATCCGTGTTTTGTGGATTCGCAAACATACGGTCGTGTAAATGTACCCTAAATAACGTTTGTACACAGTGACATAAAAAGTTATGTCTGCTGAAATGCAGAGAGGCAAAAACCAAAAATGTTGCTGGTCATTAAAGGGTTTTCTGAGACTTTTGAACTGATGACCTATCCTCAGCATAGGTCATCAGTATCTGATCAGTGGGGGTCCAACACCTGGGACCCCCACCAATCAGTCAGTGGTGCTTGCAGTAGCTCCGTGGCCTTCTCTCAGCTAACCAAGCACAGCGCCTTACATAGTGCAGTGGTCGTGCTTGGTATTGCAGCTCAGCTCCATTCACTTCTATTGGGCTGAGCTGTTCCTAGACAACGTGACTGATGATAAATGTGAAGTCATATGGCCTAGCAAAAGCTGATAGATGGCCATGGCGCTACTGCGAGTGCCAGTGCCTTCTCAAACAGCTGATCGTCAGGGGTCTCGGGTGTCGGACCCCCACCCATCGGACACTGATGACCTGCGCAGAGGAGAGGTCATCAATTCAAAAGTCTAGGAAAACCCTTTTAAAAGGGGTTCTCCCACAAAAAAAAATTCTACAGTTTTCAAACCAGCACCTGGATCTGAATAATTTTGTAACTGAATGTAATTAAAAATTTAGCATATTCAATAAAATGTATCTGTATAGCGCCACCTGCTGTTTGTTTTTTTTCTTATTTCTTTGACCTGCTCACTGAGAAGGCCGCACATGCTCAGTTTTATCCTTCAACTGCCTCCTGAGCTGTGATAGACAGAGCATGGACACGCCTCCTAAGCTGTGATAGGGAGAGCTGAGACACGCCTCCTGAGCTGTGATAGGGAGAGCTGATACACGCCCCCTGAGCTGCAGCAGAGAAGACACTCCCCTGAGCTGTGATAGGGAAGGCTGAGACACGCCTCCTGAGCTGTAATAGGGAGAGCATGTACACGCCTCCTGAGCTGTGATAGGGAGAGCATGGACATGCCTCCTGAGCTGTGATAGGGAGAGCTGAGACACACACCCTGAGATGCAGCAGAAAAGACACTCCCCTTGAGCTGCCAGCTTGATATAAATCTAGAAGAGCAATGAATGGGGAGATCTCTGGATCCATGTGAGTTACAGGGCTGGTTCTAGCTTTGTTAGAAAGGTATTGCTATGTACTATATGATGTCTGATTTTAATGTTTTACATTAGTCATGGGATGTTCCCTTTAAGGCATTTTCAAGCCTGGTCAATAAGGGTCTAACATTTTTTCGTTTGTTTCTTATTTCAGGTTTTTGGTTCAGCATAGATTTATTCTTCCATTGTCATTACATTACATAGCAGTGTTATTTCTTTGGCAGTCCTCGCCTTCCCATTCCCCGCGCTGACGCAGTAATATAAAAGCACCGAGGCTGTTATAACCCGTCATAAACTATAATTGCTGTTCATGGGGCAGGCAAGAACATTTGAGTCAGGGGAGGGTGGAACACACCTTAGGAGACGTAATAATAATCATAAGGAAATATAGAGAGGGAAAAATCTGAGGGATTCCCCAGAAAGATAACCTGTGTGACGTGGAGCGCTGCAGGCCGTTCTGTAACCTCACACAGGGAGTTCAGCGGAGTCCATCAGACCGTAGAAAACCGGGACAAAGGAAAAACCCACAAAACTTCACTGCTCTAGGGCTCATGTACACAAATGTAGTATTTTCTTTCCGTGTCAGTTCCGTTTTTTGTTTTTTTTTTGCAGACCGTATGCGGAACTATTTATTTCAATGGATCTGGAAAAAGAAAACGGAAGTTACTCTGTGTGCATTCCGTTTCCGTATGTCTCTATTTCCGTTCCGCAAAAAAATAGAACATCTTCTATTGTCCGCATTACGGATAAGGATAGGACTGTTCTATTAAGGTCCAGCTGTTCTGTTCCACACAATACGGAATGCACACGGACGTCATCCGTAATTTTTGCAGATCCCTTTTTTTGCGGACTGCAAAATACATACAGTCGTGTGCATGAGCCCTAATAGACCGAATGGCCACAATACGGCCACAGGAAGCTCCACCCCTTTTGCAGCACGGGCTCAGGGGCTTACATGCCGTCATATATACTGTATACTGATAAATCTCTCCTATAATTTCATATATAATGCACTAATCCATTATAATAATTCCTATTTTCCAACCGGCTCCGGTCCAGCAGGACAGTTCCAAATTTCGGTGGCTGTCCCATGGTCCCAGGACGGCTGAGGTATGTCTCGATTTTAACGAGCATAGTTAAGATGGCCGCAGCAGTGTCTTCACAATCGAATGGATGTGGCGAGTATGTTTTTTTTTGTTTTTTTTTACCGCCATTTCAGGGAAAATTCATTCGTTACCGCGAAGAACAAGGAAATTCGGCTATATGGCTAATCAAATTTTCCTGAAATTCGGATTGAAGTCCACTTCGGATACTTCGATTCGCTCACCGCTACATATGACATACGTGTCTGGATTTAGAGTCTCCCTTGTATACACATTGGAGGAGGGAGAACACTTCTCATGCTTCAATTTTTCTGCAAAAAAAAAAAACAAGTGACAGGACATGAGAAAGTGTCGCCCTAAGGCACCAGTATTAGTTCTGCTATACGTGACTGCCCTCTAGTGGTCAGATGGAAAACTGCAACTAACATAAAACTACAGACATGAAACTTCAGGATATCCAGGGGCGTAGCTACAGGGGGAGCAGAGGTAGCAACAGGGGCGTACATAGAAATCATTGGGCCCCACAGCAAGAATCTGAATTGGGCCCCCCTAACTCTGCCCATCACCCACACCTGGCCCATCCCACTACCTGCCATGGCAACTCCCCTGCCACATCCCCGTTGTATTCCTACTGACCCAGAGAATAAAAGGCACAACTCAGTTTTGCCACAAAAGGGAGAGCCGTAGTAACAAAACCCGTAAAACGGTGGAGAAATTGCATTTTTTTCCAGTTCCACCCCATTTGGAATTTATTGCCCACTTCCTACTACACTGTATGCCATATTAAAGTACAACTTGTCCCGTAAAAAATTAAGCCCTCATATGGATATGTGAACGGGAAAATAAAAATGTTATGGCTCAAGGAAGATAGGGAAGAAGTATAAAAATGCAAAAACGAAAAAACCTCCGGTATCCTAATAGTTAAGGGTTATCCAACACCTATTATGCCCCCCAAAATGCCGGGCACCACATACAGGTAATAATTATGCCACCCATCACCTGTGATGTTAGGGAGGCTCGTTCTCGTGGACTGCTATTGACTGCACGATGGGGTGATGCAGTGGCGGCCGTGTGGGCATCAGGAGTGATGCGGGTGTCGGAGAGCGGGCTAAGTATTACCTGTATGAGGTACCTGGGCATTTTGAGGGGCATTATAGGGGTTGGATAACCCCCTTAGCTCCTTGCTGCTGATGCTTAGTTTGCATGACCCTGCAAGGTGACTGAGTGGGGATGTTCTGCTGTGCTGGCTGGGCACACTGTCCTCTATCAGCAAGCAGAGTTCATGGGGAGGGGTCCTCTATCTATGAACCTACAGTGTCCACCCCAAACCCCACAGGAACTCTGCTTGCTTGCTGCTGCCCTCCACCCATCAAGAATACCCATATGAACTTTTTATTACTTTTCTTACTGTGGGCGGCTCAGCCGTGGCACACATCAGGGGCAGGCAAGACGTGTTTATTCTGGGCCGGCAGTGGTGATGCTGGAGGGGGCGGCCTGGCTGTGTTCAGTGACCGACTGTTCTACAGTCCGGTCCGGTGTGTGGCTGATGAGGCAGGCGGGAAGCATGGTATACGACCGCCGCGCCCACGCCCTTCTGTCTAATTGAGCCTGCTGCCAGAAGCTTTGCACTGCTAAATGCTGATTGGCCAGTGTGCAGTGCCTGAGAGAGCGCTAATCGCTATGCTGCATGCCTGGGAGTCTGGTCAGACAGGGAGGGTCGGGTCATCAGCGGCGCGTGCTGCTATAACATACAGTCCCATGTAAACAACACCTGTTCCTTAGTCTTCTATAGCATACAGTCCCGTGTAACTAACACCGCTCCCCTCCCTTCAGCCCCTCTAACATACAGTACCAGTTAAATAACATATTTCCCTCCCACTAAGCAGAGATGTATAATGGGGAGAACCACATCTCCCAGCATGTCTCTGGCACTTACATTCATTCCACCTCCTCACAGGTCTCCACTGCTGAGTGCTGCCTTTTTCTGCACTGGTCACATGATGGTGACCTCATCACAGGTCCTACCACTTCTTGGTGTGTTGAAAAGATCACATGACTATGATGTCATCGCAGGTCCTTCAGCTTTGGAGTTTAGGCAGAACAGGCGGCAGATACACAGTAAGGGTGCATTCACATCACCGTTAGGGCTTCCGTTCAGGCTTTCCGTTATAATATCGTTATAACGGAAAGAAACGGAATCCCTAGGACGGACATCAAAACGGACACCTTTAAGAGGCATTCCGTTTTGATCCGTCATAATAGAAGCCTATGGCCCTGCATAACGGATCCGTCTGGATGCCGTTATGCTGGACGGAAAACAAAGTCCTGTCGACAGGACTTTGTTTTCCGTCCAGCATAACGGCATCCAGACGGATCCGTTATGCAGGGCCATAGGCTTCTATTATGACGGATCAAAACGGAATGCCTCTTAAAGGTGTCCGTTTTGATGTCCGTCCTAGGGATTCCGTTTCTTTCCGTTATAACGATATTATAACGGAAAGCCTGAACGGAAGCCCTAACGGTGATGTGAATGCACCCTAAGTCCTAATCATTATTCTAACTGGCAGCATTATTCTTCCTGAGGGCACTAATGGGGGCATTAATATTATTGGGAGCCACAGTATGATAGCGACTTAAAGGAGTATTACCATCACAGACAATGGGGGTATATCGCTAGGATGTGCCCAAATTGATATATTTTTTTTATTTATTGTTTTGCTACTTTTGCACAATAAATACACTGTAAAAAAAATCATTTATTTTTGTGTCGTTATATTCTGAATGCTATAACGTTTTATTTCTTTCTGTCAACGGAGCTGTGGGAAGGCTTGTTTTTAGCGTAATGGCAAACAGCGGGTCCACAATACACGGGCATGGCCGTGTGCACCCCGCATCACGGATGCAGACCCATTCACTTGAATGGGTCCACAATCCGGGAGATGCGGTGTGGAACAGAGGCATAGAACCCGGACATACCCATATTTTTACCCAGGCAGCCCCTCTTGCTCGGATGTCCTCCCTTGCCCTGCGCTGGATCGCGCAGGGCAAAGGCTCTTTTATCTACAATAACAGACTGGCAGGCGTAGGCTTCTGCCCGGCAGTGTATTCGGTGTATACGTCACCAGCTCTGATGGGCCGGCTTTAGAGCTGCCTTAGCCGTTTTACAGGCTAGGACAGCGCTAAAGCCCACCCATCAGTGCCAGTGACATCACTGGGCTCACTGCTGGGTGGAAGCCTCCGCCTGGCAGATCCCGGTTCGTCACCGGAACTGCACAAAATGCCTTTTCCCTGCGTATTTCCATCTTAGACAATGGGGGCATATCGCTAGGATCGCTAGCCCACTGCTGGGACCCGCATCTATATCGAGAATGGAGCAGGGAGCGCAGCACCTGAAGGACCCCGGATTTGCCGGGGTCCGGCCACCACCAGGCACAGCTCCCCGCTGCTCCGATATAAATGAATGGGAGCGCACTGCGCATGCGTGGCCACTGCTCCCATTCATTTCTATGTAGCCGACGGAAATAGCCAAGCCAAAGTTCGCCTATTTTCGGCGGCCCCATAGAAATGAATGGAGGGCGGCTGCGCATGCACAGTGCGTCCTCCTTCACTTTGGGGGCTCCGTTCTCGATATAGGTGCGGGTCCTAGCGATATGCCCCCATTGTCCAAGATGGGATTAACCCTTTAAGTGACCAGGATCAGACTAGCCGTTACAGCAGGAGCCCCTGCTGTATATTACAGATAGTGACATGGAAAATTAAAAATAACATAATCAAACATTCTCTTAAAAAACATGCAATTTTTTATGACCTTTTAAATGACAATTTTTCCAGTTTACATGTCACCTCTATCATTACATCATACTTTACAAAGTATTATAAAACTAGATTGCAATTCTACATTTGTCCACCAGAGGGCAGTGTCTGAGCACTTATATTGTGCAGCTACTGTATATTGGACTCCAGTTTAAAAATTCTCCTGCACTGGGTGTCTCAGGATGAACACTTGACCGAATATAGGGAGGAAAGTTTTACTAAGTCATCCTATCTAGAGAGGTTATGGAATTTAATGTATATGTATGTATAGGATAATGTGTTTCAAAACAATTTCCGGGATTATATTCATGAACCAGGAGGCTGAGGATGAATAGCGTTACAGGAGTGTGAGGCTGTAGAGCAGGAGGAGCTGAGCAGATTCATATATGATTTTATGGGGAAAAAATTTGCAAAACTTTTTTAATTTATATTCCTGCTCATTCAGGGTTTAGTAGTCCAGTGGGCGGTCCTATCGGTGATTGACAGCTGTGTATGCACACTAAATTATCTGCCATGTATGAACTACAGTGTATGCAACACGCCACATTTATCCGCCCCGGCAATAGAAAAAAAAAATGAAAAAAATAAAACCTTGCACAGAATAGAGTTGAAGGACATCATGGAGCTTGGGGGCTAAGATTTAAAGGGGTTTTCCATGACTAGAAAACAATGGCTGCTTTTTTTTCTTCCAAAAACAGCGCCACACCTGTCCACAGGTTGTGTATGGTATTACAGCTCAGCCCCATTCACTTCAGTGGAGCTGAGTCGCAATACCAGCCACAACCCACAGATGGGAGTGGGGCCGTTTTTGGAATAAAGAAGCCATGTTTTTCTAATTCTGGACAACCCCTTTAATTATTCTTTGGTGCCCCTCCATATGTTCAGTAGGTAAAGCAATGAGCCAGGTAGATTGAAGGTGGCATCCAAACTTCTGCAGAAGCGCTCCGTTACCCACTGATGAATGCTTAAATCTCAATGTGGCGCCCCCAGGGGAGCAGAGAGGCCATTCCCCCTGATGAGTTCCTGATTATTTTATATGTGTTTTCTTATCTCCCCAGAGGGGGAAAATCCAATTTGGAATGAGTGGTTACATTGATTTCCCCCTTTATAAATACCAGCGCACCTATCTGCACTGAGGGCAGCGGCTGCCTAATACTGATCCGATTACTCCATGTATCATGTTCCTATTAAAAGGTCCATTTAACCAAGGGATAATATGTGCAATGAGGAGAACAGATATATGGCGGATGTTCAGGACCAGACTGATAGCTGGACAGCTCAAGCCTATACCTACAACTCCAGCTATATATTGCAATTATCCAGCCTATTATTATATATATGGGCAGTATTATAGTAGTTATATTCTTGTACATAGGAGGAAGTATTATAGTAGTTATATTCTTGTACACAGGAGCAGTATTATAGTAGTTATATTCTTGTACATAGGAGGCAGTATTATAGTAGTTATATTCTTGTACATAGGAGCAGTATTATAGTAGTTATATTCTTGTACATAGAAGGCAGTATAATAGTAGTTATATTCTTGTACATAGGAGCAGTATTATAGCAGTTATATTCTAGTACATAGAGGCAGTATTATAGTAGTTATATTCGTACAAGGAGGCAGTATTATAGTAGTTATATTCTTGTACATAGGAGGCAGTATTATAGTAGTTATATTCTTGTACATAGGAGCAGTATTATAGTAGTTATATTCTTGTACATAGGAGCAGTATTATAGTAGTTATATTCTTGTACATAGGAGCAGTATTATAGTAGTTATATTCTTGTACATAGGAGCAGTATTATAGTAATTATATTCTTGTACATAGAGTAGTATATAGTAGTTATATTCTTGTACATAGGAGAGTATATAGTAGTTATATTCTTGTACATAGAGGTAGTATTATAGTAGTTATATTCTGTACATAGGAGCAGTATTATAGTAGTTATATTCTTGTATATAGGAGCAGTATTATAGTAGTTATATTCTTGTATATAGGGAAAGTATTATAGTAGATATATTCTTGTACATAGGAGGCAGTATTATAGTAGTTATATTCTTGTATATAGGGAAAGTATTATAGTAATTATATTCTTGTACATAGGAGGCAGTATTATAGTAAGTATATTCTTGTACATAGGAGGCAGTATTATAGTAGTTATATTCTTGTACATAGAAGGCAGTATTATAGTAGTTATATCCTTGTACATAGGAGGCAGTAATTATAGTAGTTATATTCTTGTACATAGGAGCAGTATTATAGTAGTTATATTCTTGTACATAGGAGCAGTATTATAGTAGTTATATTCTTGTATTATAGGGAAAAGTATTATAGTAGATTATTCTTGTACATAGGAGGCAGTATTATAGTAGTTATATTCTTGTACATAGGAGCAGTATTATAGTAGTTATATTCCTTGTACATAGGAGCAGTATTTATAGTAGTTATATTCTTGTATATAGGAGCAGTATTATAGTAGTTATATTCTTGTATATAGGGAAAGTATTATAGTAGATATATTCTTGTACATAGGAGGCAGTATTATAGTAGATATATTCTTGTACATAGGAAGCAGTATTATAGTAGTTATATTCTTGTACATAGGAGCAGTATTATAGTAGTTATATTCTTGTATATAGGAGCAGTATTTATAGTAGTTATATTCTTGTACATAGGAAGCAGTATTATAGTAGTTATTTCTTGTATATAGGGAAGTATTATAGTAGAATATTCTTGTACATAGGGGCAGTATTATAGTAGTTATATTTTCTTGTACATAGGAGCAGTATTATAGTAGTTATATTCTTGTACATAGGAGGAGCAGTATTATAGTAGTTATATTCTTGTATATAGGACAGTATTAAGTATATATTCTTGTACATAGGAGGCAGTATTAGTAGTATATTCTTGTATATAGGGAAAGTATTATAGTAGATTATATTCTTGTACATAGGAGGCAGTATTATAGTAGTATATATTCTTGTACATAGGAGGCAGTATTATAGTAGTTATATCTTGTACATAGGAGGCAGTATTATATAGTTATATTCTTGTACATAGGAGGCAGTATTATAGTAGTTATATTCTTGTACATAGGAGCAGTATTATAGTAGTTATATTCTTGTACATAGGAGCAGTAGAGCAGTAATTATAGTAGTTTATATTCTTGTACATAGAGAGCAGTATTATAGTAGTTATATTCTTCGTACATAAGGAACAGTATTATAGTAGTTATATTCTTGTATATTAGGACATCATTATAGTAGTTATATTCTTGTACATAGGAGGCGTATATCAGTAGTATATTCTACATAGGAGGCAGTATTATCAGTAGTTACTATTCTTGTGCATAGGAGCAGTATCTATTAGTAGTTATATTCTTGTACATAGGATGAAGTATTATAGTAGTTATATTCTTGTACATAGGAGCAGTATTATAGTAGTTATATTCTTGTACATAGGAGGCAGTATTATAGTAGTTATATTTCTTGTACATAGGAGGAAGTATTATAGTAGTTATATTCTTGTACATAGGGAACAGTATTATAGTAGTATATTCTTGACATAGGCAGTTTATAGTATCTTGTACATAGGAGGAAGTATTATAGTAGTTATATTCTTGTACATAGGAACAGTATTATAGTAGTTATATTCTTGTACATAGGAGCAGTATTATAGTAGTTATATTCTTGTACATAGGAGCAGTATTATAGTAGTTATATTCTTGTACATAGGAGGCAGTTATTATAGTTATTATATTCTTTGTACATAGGAGCAGTATTATAGTAGTTATATTCTTGTACATAGTATTATAGTAGGAGCAGTATTATAGTAGTTATATTCTTGTACATAGGAGCAGTATTATAGTAGTTATATTCTTGTACATAGGAGCAGTATTATAGTAGTTATATTCTTGTACATAGGAGCAGTATTATAGTAGTTATATTCTTGTACATAGGAGGCAGTATTATAGTAGTTATATTGTTGTACATAGGAGCAGTATTATAGTAGTTATATTCTTGTACAGAGGAGCAGTATTATAGTAGTTATATTCTATATACAGTAGAAGGAATACTTCTAAAACCGACCACACACCAGATAACTGACAACCTGGACTGAAACCAGACATACATGAATACACAGTAGCTGCATTTTATATGCTAATAGTTCGTTGTTACCATATAAACAGCTTGTTTAACCCCACAGACAATGACAGTCTTATCTAATCTGCTCTGATTTCCTCCTGACCATATTCAAAGATAAGATTTCCTTTATATTAGCAAATACTGCAGATAATCACTATGTATTGTAGCAACAGCAGCATTTAGTGCAAGATCACTAATGGTTTAATGCTATCCCAGGGCTTTGCATATCATTTCCCTCAATATTTTCATGGGGGCGGGTTGTTAAGGGCCACACAATACAAGACTTTGGCAACAATAATAACCATTCTCCCTAAGGATAACTACTCTCGTAGTTATATAACTACTGTACTACTCGAAATGCTTACGAATATACCAAGAGTCCTAATTTAGTGGGACTAGCTGTACAGATCATGCTCCCATACCTCTGATCCCAGAGCAGTTGGAAGTCAGTACAGGCCTGTACAAAAATCCTGTGCATGCTTCGGTCCTCTGACTCTGGTGCATACGCTGTACACCTCCGAAACCAGTGCAAGTTGAAGAGTAATGCCGCACAACAGCGCATGCATGACATTGTGTACAGGCTTCAACTGAGGTTTCCACTGCCCTGGGACCTCGGTCAAGAGAGAAAACTTGATTAGGGGCGCAGAAAGCTGACTTGTCCAACCCAGGGGTGCACCACCAATGAGGCCAGGTGAGGCGATCGCCTCAGGCAGCACCAGATAGGGGCAGGAGGGGGCAGCAGAAGGGCCATGGGCTGAAGGGAAGGGGTTAGGTTAATAAATTGGCATGGGAGGGGCGCCATTTCAGCTTTCACCTTAGGCATCCCTGGTGCAGCCATTTAATTTGAATAAGCTAATTTACATATTAATAATTGGGCCGGTTGGGCGGTAAAGAGCATGCAACAAGTTTCCTTTAAAGGCAGCTTAAAGGGAATGTGTCATAAGAAAAGGACCTCATGTTTAAAGGGAACCTGTCATCACCTTTATGCTGCCCATACTAACGGCAGAATAAAGTAGAGACAGGTGAGGTGATTTCAGCGGTCTGTCATTTATAAGTTAAAAGTAAGTGGTTGCCGAGAACCAACATCACAAACATTGCAGACTAGGCCTGGAAAAGAGTCAAATCTTCATGAGAAGAGTCCTGGTTATTCATGAATTCCTGCTCTCCCCGCCCACCTTCTGATGACTGACAGTCTTCTACTTAGTTTTCTCCCTTTCTCTCTAGTAGAGAACTGCCAATCATCAGCAGATGGATGAGGAGAGCAGGAGATTAGGAATAACCATGACTCTTCTCAGGTAGATTTCACTCTTTCAAGGCCTAGGCTGCAATGATTATGGTGCTGGTTCTCGGCAACCATTCACTTTCAGCTCATGAGGGACACACCGCTGAAATCAGCATTTCTGTCACTATTTTATACTGCCCTCAGTGAGGTCACCATAAAGTTGATGATAGTTTCCCTTTAAAGGGGTTCTGCAGCTTTTTTATTTTTTTACTGATGATCTATTCTCTGGATAGATCATCAGCATCTGATTAGTGGGGGTCCGACACCTGGGACCCCCGCCGATCAGCTGTTTGAGAAGGCAGCGGCGCTGGCAGTAGCACCACGGCCTTCTCGCTGTTTCCCGCAGGCCCAGTGACATCACGAAAAGTATCACTGGCCTGGGGGCGGCTAAGCCCTGTTCAAATGAATGAGGCTTAGCCATGCCAAGGTCAGTGATACTAGTCGTGATGTCTGTGGGAAACAGCGAGAAGGCCGTGGTGCTACCTCCAGCGTCGCTGCTTTCTCAAACAGCTCAGAGGTGGGGGTCTCATCAGTAAAAAACTGCAGAACCCCTTTAGGGTATGTATTTTGTGGTCTGCATGGATCTGCAAAAAACACGGATGACGTCTGTGTGCATTCTGTATTTTGCAGAACGGAACAGCTGGCCCCTAATAGAACAGTATGCACATGGAGTAAATTCCTTTTTTAGTGGACCCGTTGAAACTAATGGTTCCATATACGGTCCGCAAAAAAATGGAACAGACACGGAAATAAAATATGTGCGTGTGCATGAGCCCCTAATCATATTTTTTGTTGAACACATTTTTTTTTTGTATTTTGGTGATTTTTGAAAAATAATTTTTGTGTCAATTTCTGTATTTAAGAAAAAAATCAAAATAATACGTCATGACTTCCTGTTCTGTGGAGATCACTTCTCAGCAGTCATCTCATTATCATCACAGGCAGGATGACAATGATAGATATCACCTGTAGATAACCAAGACTGTATTTCAGCCCATAGGCGCTCAGAATGACTGCACCCCTTTAGGCCACATTCACACGATCTGGATAGTACACGGATGTTGCTGCAGATTCCGTGTCAAAATCCAGATCAAATGCAATGTGAGTCTGTACCATGTCCATGTGGATGGGCTTTTCCTAGACCTATTCACACACTACAGCCATACACAACAGAAATACAACAGTCTGCCTTAGACTTTTGGGATCACTGACTGGGTCACGTGCCGCTTGGGGACACATTACCGCTGAGGCCAGTCATTGGCTGCAGTGGCACACATGATAACACAGGTCCGGAGGTTTACAGATGGGGATCTGAACACTGAAGAGAGTATTTTTAGGGTGGGAGGGCAAAATTTTTCCTCCACAGTCGGAAAGGGCCTTACCCAACCTGCCCCACCCCTTTAAGCCCTTCTTCTGACTTCTCCTCTCCCACATGCCCCCTTAGGATCTGTTAACCCCTTCCAGGTTCTTTATTATCCCCTTGTCATTGGTCTCTTACATCTTCTCTGGGGGCTTTTCTGTGGCAGTGTGAAGAATGCTGTGGCCGGATTAAAGGGAGGGCCCCCCGAGGCCTCCACCAGAACTGCTTGTGACCTGTAATGGAGGTGCAAGTCTTCCCCAGGCCTGATTGACAGGACAGTCCTCAAGAGGGCGCAGTGTGTGGCTGTAGTCCTGTGAGGAGCCAGTCTCTGCTCCTCCATCTGCTGTTCTGCCCCTTGGGGACAGCCTCAGGGGCTCCTCCTGTCCCCCACCAGGGTGACATGTCCAGGACCACCAGGAACCCTGCCAGCAAGGTAAGTGTATGTGTAGGTTCAGGATGCATTTAGTAAATGTATATGTACAGTATGTGTGTATATATGTCTGCAAATGTACAGCATATATATGTGTATATGTATGGTGTATATGTTTGAGGATGTACAGTATATATATATATATATATATATATAGTCACTTTCTATACCCACCTCCCCCTCCCCTTGAGAATTCTGCCAAATAGTGATTCCATAAGCATTTATAGAGGGGCCTCCACCAAGCTTAATCTGGCCCAGGTGCGGGGTCTGGATCCGGTCTGGGCTTGGTATTGGTATATTATTAAGGGGGTCTAGTCTGAAGTTTGTATTAGTTAAGGGGGTCTGTATTTCTTTAGGGGTCTGGTGTTTACATTAGTTTTGGAGGTCCAGTCTAGAGTATATACAAGTATAGGCTTCGTTCTTCATTTCCTTGTCAGTGTCACATCCGTGAAAAAAAATAACGTACGTGTTTCATCCGTGGTTGGTCCGTGTGTTTGTTTTTTACCATCCGTGTGTCACCCGTAATTCACTCATTGCTCAGCTGAAAATTAATTTCCAAAGAATCCACTATCAGCCTTCAGTTAAAAACGAATGCAGCACGAACCCATAGACTTCAATGGTCTGCATCATGGATCAAAGTAGTGCATTTCCCCGCGATTTTTTTACTGACCCACGGTCAGTTAAAAAATACTGAAATGTACAGAACAGACGCATTTAAATCAATGGGTACGTGTGCTGTCCGGAAAATGCAGACAGCATACATGAGTGAAAAACGGAAATGTGAGTCCTAATGAACGAAAAAGAAACGCTTGCGTGTCCCACTTTTCACATTTCCCCCAGACCTTCAGCTAACCTATGGAGCTGCTGTTTTTACTTCAAAAAAAGAACCAAAAAACGTCACTAAAAGTGCAAAAAACGCTAGCAAAAAGCTATGTGTGAAAGAAGCCTAAATCCCATTAAAAAAATTTAAAAAAAGTGTGGACTAAAACAGTTTTTTAGAATAACCAAAAACACCTTGGTGCCCGAGGCCTAATCTCTGCAAATTGCAAAGCCTTTTGTGTGGAAACCTGAGTCGCCCTGACAGATCATGTTTCCCGGTCATGGCTGCGGAGGTAAAACCTCATTGTCCCAGAGATGGCCTGCAGGCAGCCACAGCTCCTTTGTGTCAGCCCAGGCCTGAGCTTCCTTCCTTCACAGGACTCCCTCCCATGACTGCCTCAACCAGCAGTGTATATATGAGCCTTTCTCCTGGAGGGATCTGCAGGTAGGTGGTTGGAATATGGACGTTTACTACGAGGATTTGTCGCCATGAATCTCGCATATCGTTATCTTAAAATGGACATTGCACCAGCACTGCTTACTGGAAAAGAGGGAGGGGGGGATATTTGCAGATTTCAATGCAGATGTTTCATGACCGCTGGGCTCCCTATGTCTATGTGAAAATTCGGTGTTGCTAGGTAACAGGCTGTAACCGTTTGTGCGCCATTTGTCTTCGTCTTATTTCTGTCGATCAGGATTATCGCACTTTTACCCTCATTTCTGCAGTTTTGGACCTTTGCGCCAGTGTATCAACAGATCCCGTCTATCTATCCATGCGCCCCATTGTGATATAGATGGGTGCAAATACAGGTAAAAAAAAAATGATGTTCCCCTCCCCCTCCTTGTTTCTTTCAGGAACATTCTGCCCTACCCCCCTCCTTAGAGGTTTGCTTCATGCAAATGGTGAGCACAGAGAAAATGGAGCTGATGGACCCGTACTATGCAGTAAATGGCACTAGGTCTGACTCTTCTCAGGGTTTGTCGGCTCCATTATTTCACCTTAGGCCCAGGCTTCGTGGGCGGTATACAAAATAAACACGCATTGTGTATGACACGCTTTATAAAACAGTGCCATGGAGCCCCGGCCTAAATCCATTCAGAGTGGAATCCGTGACACTTCAGTGGGTCCCAGAGGTGCGCAGTGCACCCTATTAACTTCTAATGGGGTTCCATGGCAAAAATAGCAGCGCCCGTCAGACATCACATAGGACGGGACTGCTGAGCGCTGCTGTTTTATGACTTCCTAGTGCAAATAGTGGCCTTCCTGAGCTAACAAAAAGACTATGGGGGAGGGGCGCTGACTACACAAGCCTTTGTCTCAGTCTGTCTTTGTATACAGGAGCGGGGTTAGCTGTATGGTCCTGATGGGGAAAATAATAACAGGTACCACTGACGCCGGATTAAAGGAATTTTACCATCACCTTTAGGCCTCGTTCACATTTCTGTTTTTCACGGACGTGTGCTGTCTGCATTTTCCACAGACAGCCCACGTACCTATTGATTGTAAAGTGTCTGTTCACACATCAGTATCTTTTTAGAGACCGTGGTTCAGTGAAAAAAATCACAGAGACATACACTACTGTGGTCCGCCATGCGGAACAAAGAAGCCCATTGAAGTCTATGGGGCACATTTACTAAGACCGGCTTTTTACGCCGGTATTAGTTTCCTCCTCTGCGCTGCCATCAAATTTGTCTTATTTATGATAAGGCGCATCTATTGCAGCCCTTGAACTCTGGCATGACCCCTGTCTGACCCTCTTCACGCCCAACTGGCGAACACAGCATAAAACCGGCTCCGCGACTAAATATTGCCACATGGCCGGTTAAAAAAGGGTGGCATACGTGTAGCATCCGTTTTTCACTGACCACTGATAGAACATGCTTTGGAAATTAATTTTCAACTGAGCAGTGTCTGTGGATACAGATGACACACGAAGGGCAAAACCGGACACACGGACAAAACCTTCATGGAGGAAACATGGAAAGATTTTTTTACGGACGTCAAACGTACATGGAAATGCGAACGAGGCCTGACTACAGTAATAACTCGCCATCACAGGAAGAGACATCTGTGATAATATTAATGAAAATTCTGAATTATCAGATAGAAAGGCAGAATATATTGATACGGAGAGAAACCAGGCTACAATAATAAAATCTTACAGATGCCGCTCCTATCCCCGAAAATAGTCTTAATTATCTCTGATGTAATAATTAATGATCTGGGATATAATAATTATCTTGGATCTAATAACTATCAGCCTTCTGCTTCTTGTCCCATGAGATTTCACTTATTATATTACAGCTGTCGGTGTGAAACTAGCAGATTTTATGGACTATCAGATGCCGGATTAATGGAATTTTATTGCCCAGCGACCTGACCCCCCTTTTCCATGAACACATGAGCCGAATACTGTGAAGAAAGTAATAGAACGTATCATGAAAAAATATCACTGACAAGTGTGTACATGGTAAAAAAAAAACTATAAAAACCCTGGGCTTTATTTGACAAAGGACTTGTTATCTATGGCTACCAATCACAGCTCAGCTTTCATTTCTTTCAGCTTTCTGGAAAAATAAAAGCTGCGCTGTGATTGGTTGCTATGGGCAATAAGGCCTGTGCTTCTCTTAGGTTGTCTGTTGGGGGGAATGGGTTCTGGTTTTGCATTCAGGGGGTTCTGTCTGTATTTAGGGGTCTGGTAAAGGGTTTATATTAGTTTAAAGGGGTTGTCCGGGTTCAGAGCTGAACCCGGACATACCCAGGTTCGCACTCCGGCAGCCCTCCTGAACAGGGCATCGGAGCATCTCATCAGGGCAAGGGCTCTTTTGTTTGTAAACATTCACTGCCGGGGCGGAGGCTTCCGCCCGGCAGTGGAGTTCGGTGACATCACGGCCGTAATGGGCCGGCTTTAGCGCTGCCCTAGCTGTTTGAATGGCTAGGGCAGCGCTAAAGCCCGCCAATCAGCGCCGATGAGGTGACCGAGCTCACTGCCGGGCGGAAGCCTTCACCTAATTAGCGCAGGGCAAAGGAGGGCATCGGAAGCATAGGTGAATTGAAAGGTATGTCCGGGTTCAGCTCTGAACCCGGACAACCCCTTTAAGGGATCTGCATTTAAAGGTGTTTTCCAGGAGTAGAATATTGACCTATCCTCCACCAATATCTGATTGTGGGGGTCCGACTCCCAGCACCCTGGGCCAATCAGCTGTTTGAAGAGACTGTGGTGTTTTGGTGAGCGTCGCGGCCTCCTCAATAGCTTACCAAGCACAGTGCCGTCCATTGTATAGTGGCTACGTTTGGTACCCCCACAGATCGTGAGAACAGGGGCCCCGTACCCCCCTGCAGTGACCGGAGCGGCCATTCACACATGCGGGCGGCCGCTCCATTCATTTGTATGGGAGATCTGGATATAGCTGAGCACAGCGCTCCCCTATCTTCAGAATTCCCATAGAAATGAACGGAACGGCCACACAGATGTGCGACCGGCCGCTCCGGTCATTTCAGGGGGGCCTGCAGAGGGGTATGGGTGATTGGTGGGCGTCCCAGCGGTAGGACCCCCACCGATCTAACAGTTATCCCCTATCCAACTTTACCAACCAGAATACTCCTTTAAAGGGTCATGTGTCTATTTACGGTATTGGTTTGAGGTCTGTATTTATTTTGGGCGTCTAATCTGGGGTACGTATGTGTTGAAGGGTCCGGTCAGAGACTATATTCATATGTGGGGTGTTAGAAGTGATTCATATGCAATACCTGTGATTTAAAAGCCTCAGGTCGGGAGGTGCGCTCTATAGAAGGGCTTATTCACACATCATGCACTACTTTGTTTCATAATATGGACCAGACATGCCCATTGAAGTCTACGGGTCAGTGAAAACCATGTAGCCAAGATCCGCTCTGCAAAAGCTGAATATAGTTCTCCGTACTTTCGTAGTTTGGATGAGCCTTGCCCGTGCTAGCTGCAGAACCGCGCCAATTCATGATGAAATGTCCTGCTTTTTTTTTTTCTTTTGGGCTGCGCAGCAAAAACTACTCCACAACTGCACCATCTGAACATACCCTTAGGGCTCATTAATATGGCGAAATTAGCCGTCTGAATTTTAGCGGGGGTTTGGTATCAAAATTCCGACAGCGGGCGTGTGGTGTCCGCATCCCCTCGCTGAAAACCGTGATTAGGTCAAGAAGGGACACGTCCCTCCATTCTGTGGCGGATTCATCCGACATCAAAATCACCCATCTTCAAATACCCTTAGGCCCCTTTCACACGGGCGAGATTTCCACGCGGGTGCTATGCGTGATGCGAACGCATTGCACCCGCGCTGAATCCTGACCCATTCATTTCAATGGGGCTTTTCACATGGGAGAATTTTTTCACGCTTCAGTTCGCCGTTGCGTGAAAATTGCAGCATGTTCTATATTCTGCGTTTTTCACGCAGCCCTGGCCCCATTGAAGTGAATGGGGCTGCGTGAATAACGCATTGCATCCGCACGCAAGTGATTCACTGATGGTTGCTAAGAGATGTTGTTTATAAACATTCAGTTTTTTATCACGCGCGTGAAAAACGCATCAAAACGCTTCGCACCCGCACGGAAAAAACTGAACGAACGTACGCAATCGCAGTCAAAACTGACTGCGATTGCGTGTGGATTGGTGCGGATGCGTGCAGATTTTCCGGAACGCATCCGGACTGAATCCGTGATGCCCGTGTGAAAGAGGCCTTAGTATCTGACAACTGACTCCTTAGCTGTTATGAAAAATGGTGGCTGTCAGGTCTGCTGAGAGTTGTAGTTCCTGTGAGAAGTATTGTGCGTGTAGACACCATGAATTATTACAAATCCATTATCCTGCATTTCCACAATTAACGTAAATACAAGCGCCATCCCCTGTCCTTATAATAACCCCTTTTAAATTTCCTCCCAGCTGTAAAAGGAGCCGTAGATACTGCGGCACGACTCGGAGGGGGCCCTGCTCCACGCTGCTCCGTCCTTCCCTGCAAAAACCTCTGCAGGTTAAATGGTTAATACTGCTGGGGGGGGGGGGGATAATGCAGAAATATTGCTAGCATTTGATAAGCACAGGCCTATGATTTTGGGACTAATGGCTTGTATCCTAGGGATGCCATAGCCCCTATTATGTAGGGTGTCCAGATCCAGCTGGAACTGGTTTGAGGCAGATCAGATTCATGAACAATGCAGTGCCTGGGCTGCGTTGGGATCCGTTCCTACAAGGCAGGGAGAAGAGATTGCAACAAGGTACCTCATCCACTCAGTATGCACTTAACTGTAAGACACACCGCACTGGTACGTGACATTTGCAATAATAAAAACACGGTATTGGGGCGTGCCAACACGGGGAGGGCGACATTTTTCCTAATCTGCTGCAATAAAGCTCGGCTCTCTAGGATTTTTCTAGATGCAATAAGGGGATAACAAAACATAATATAACAAAAACCTAATAATAATATTGCAAAGAGCAGCAAATTGCGCAGGTGGAAAGCGAGGCGGACGGACCTGGGGCGTAAAAATTTCGAATTGCATGTACTGTCGATACGATGCATGTTGTGTCTGTGCTGGTTAATGCTGCAATGCACATGTATGACTCCATTGATCAAAGGCGTAACATGTCGGCACCTTGGAATTTATTATATTTTTTTAACCCCTTAGCCACTACAGGGCCATATTGAAAAGGTCAGAGTTTAAAGGGTGTGATTGGAGGTGATCAACGAAAGGGCGGTTGTTCGTTTTCACGTAGAAATTCGCATACATTGACTGTATAGTACATGGAGCATGAATACTTATACAGAGATAGCAGAGCTGAATTTGTCATGGGAAGGATGAAACTCTGGGCTGACATGCAGTCCTAGGCAAAACTTGCAGACTGGGATATATATTGTCATAGGGTCATCTGATTGTATATCACGCGCCACATATGCAGATCATATGTTACATTATATCATATATTATGATGTTCTGTGTTGCATAGTATCAGTATCATATTGCATGTTACATTGTATCCTATGATATATTAGATTACATATCCCGTTACATACCGCATTCCGTTATATCATTTGTTACATTGTATCATATGGTATATAACATGCGGCATTATATTATATTACATTATATGCTGCGTCCAGTTTTCTAAAACTGGCAAATACGATTAATTATTAATATTTTTGGCCCCTGCCGATACTTTTCCCACCGACAACGTATATATTTTGATCTCCTGAACGCACACACGCTGTAACAGTCGCCCATTTTAATTCTATTTCTCCCCCCTCCCCCTCCATCAGGTCCCTGTTGTTTCCCTTTTTGGAAAACGCCAGGAATGAGTCCGAATTACGTTCCAATTTCCGAGCTGCAAATGAAAAAAGAAAAACCTGTCTTGTAAAAAAAAAAAAAAAAAAAAAAAAGTGTGCATGCATTCATGTGAGCTGGCTTGTGCATCTTGTCTATAAGCTGGAGGCCTGGGAGAGAGGAGAGAGCGTGGCAGACGAGGGACACACAAGAGGCAGCTGTAATGAATGAGGAGAAGACAGGGGACAAAGGCTCGCACGGCTCTGGACCTCTAAACGTATTCCGCCTTGGAGAGACATCTCTTGTTACTTCCTAGAACAGGAAATCAGCAGCCCCCCCCGACGCTTTAAGTCTATTGGCCAGCCCCAGCCTCTTGTCTCTTTAATAGCTTCAATCAAGAAAAATGGAGAACTGTAGTGAAAATGTCTCCACAATGTGAAACTAGGCTCCTCACCATAAGGCAACCCATAGAGCCTTGGGGATATTTGCATTGGGTAAGTGGTGTGTGATGATACCAGGGTGGCCTCCTTGTCTTGCAGATTTTCCATGATTTGGAGTAGGACATTCCTTGCATTCCTCTGTGTTTTCTTTCCCAGATTAGATTGTCTTTCGTGGTCTTGTGTTTTGTTTTTTTTTTGTGTCTTCCTAGAGGAATCATCAAGGCTTTACATAACCTTAGACTTTTTCATGGAGTCTTGATATTCTGGGGGGGAGTGGTTGGAATGATGTGACATGTATCTTGTGTGTGATTTTTATTTTTCCTCATCTATGTTTCCTAAGCTGATTTCATACACATTCAGGGTTGACTAGAAGGCCTCAGCTCTTTGTCAGACGTCTGCATTGCCCTTACATTCGTGTGCCTAATGTGTTGTGGAGCTGGCTTTTCATGAATTACAGAGGATGGTTCCCTATTAAACCTACCCCCCTACGTCCAACCCCCCCACCACCACCACCACCACCTTAGCATCTGCCAAGGTTCCACGGGGAACCGTGTAGCTATAATTGGAGACACAATGCATCTAGGTGGCTTCACTAAAAGGACACTGGATTGATATTTGAGGGCCTCCTGTTTACTGCTGGCTTTGCAGAGACAGGCCCTGCCTGGGATTTGTGTGTGTGTCCCCCCTCCTCCTCCTCTCTTCTTCTTCACTGTGATTTCCTACAGCTGTATTCGAGCAGGAACCAACATCGGCCCACATGAAATATCTGTGTGGGTTTGGCTGGAAGAGGTGACCAGAATGACACGAATAATTAAAAAGAAAATGTAAGTGCTGCCATCCAAAGCCATCACATTTTTTATTTTATTTTATTTTTTTTCCCCAATGTTTCTTTCCTTGAAGGGTTAAATGCGAGGATCAAGGACCGGATGCTCCTTATGTCGTGCAGGGCCTGGTGAAGGGGGAGTAGGCCTTGTGTGGGAAAATCCAGGCCTTCTGAAGCTGAGGAGGGCTTTGTTATTTGTCAGAAGGGCCTTGCTATGTTTCATGGTGAGGTCCCGCCGTCGTAGGGAGGTTTCTCTGCGTTGTACATGGGTTTTGCATGGAGAGCAGACAGGCATGGGTTAAATTATGGCAGGTGGTGGATTGGTGACAGATAGGCAGCTCAATGCATTTACATTCGAATGCCTGGATGATTGTGTATTCTGTGAAGACTGAGGGTTGTGATTGTCTACGCGCTTGCAAATCCATAGCAAACAAGCCATTGTGATGCCCAGGAACCTCCATGTATCCTACCGTCGCTTTTTAAGGTTGACTTTGAATGTAATTCGGGATTGGCACAATCTAGAGGCCGCATTCATACACCGCCTGACGCCAGCCATTTTACATGGCCGTGTAAATATCCCCAGCGATCGGCCGCCAAAGAAGCAAACGCTTGTTGGTCAGCTGATCACCTCTTTTCTTCAGGAACGGAAATCATTGCTTTTCGCCAGCACGTCTTCCCGTATAAACAGGGATGTGCTGCCGACACATGCACACTTTACGGGGATGAATGATCGTATTAAAGAAGAACTGACGCAAAAATTTTTATTCTCTGACTTGCTAGAAAGGTGCATGATATAATCTGTAGTGAATGTCATCTTCTCATCAGAGAATGTAATTGTGAGTAATAACCTCTCTTCTTACTGTAGCTGGGTCATGTGACCAACTCCCTGACCTCCAACTGACCCAGGACAGGAAGCCAGTCACTTCTCTATTCATTCCTATGAAACTGAAAGTGAGGCTCCCATAGGAATACATAGAGAATTAGACTTCCTGTCCACACATAAGTCTCTGTGTGATTTGGTGAGTCTGATTCATAGTCACATGACACAGATAAGAAACTTCAGGATGATATAAGTCAAAAATACAGACACTGGTAAGAAAACTACATTCACTACAGATTACATCATGTACATTTCTAGCAGGACATGGAATAAATTTTTTTGCGGGAGTTCTTCTTTAACGATCATTTGGTCCTATGCAGTATAAGTATGTTGCAGGTAATTAGCCCCAATCAATCTGCCCCTTATTCATAAGAACATATCGAGAAGCATAAATCTTTCATAGTTCTCTGTATAGGATCTGTTCCCGGTATCCGCGAGAGGAAAAAAGTGCATGGCGGAAACGTGCTCCTACACTAGGGATCAACAACCTCTCCAGCTGGGGTGAAACTGAAGGCTGTATTATACAGCCCAATGTGGCAGACGATTGTTGGGAGGGAAGCGTTCCATCCCAGCAATCGCCTGCTCGCTAGAGGAGGAGACCGCTGCTATAACATGGGGAGGAGCGATCGCTATGCCATCGCTCGTCCCCATGCTGTATAGTGCCTTGCCGGCGGCAGATCGTGGGTCTAATAGCAATCTGCCGCCGGCAAGCCACTATACAGCATGGGGACGAGCAATGGCATAGCGATCGCTGCTCCCCATGTTATAGCAGCGGTCTCCTCCGCTAGCGAGCAGGCGATTGCCGGGAGTGCAAACAAAAGATTTGGATTGTTGGCAGTATTACACTGCCAGATGATCGCTAACGAGCATTCGTGTGAACATTCGTTAGCAATTATCTGCCGAAAAATGAGGCGGCTTAATACAGGCTTAAAGCTGTATTCTCATCTGAGACAATGGGGGCCTATTAAGGTTGCCTATTGAGGTTGCTGACCCTGACCTACACCCAGGGGTGGACTAGCCAAAGAGCCTATAAGGAAATTTCCAGGTGGGCCGATGCCCGGGGGGCTGCCCGAGCCCTCTTCACAGCCGCTGGCCAGGTACATAATGATCTGATGCTCTAAGCATTATTTAATGCTAAGAGCACCAGGTGCTTATGCCGCTGACCACCTGCTGCAGGATTCCTCCTGAACTCAACTGTATCACTGTCCTCAGGACGGTGATACGGTTGAATACTGTGGTGAAGGCAGCATTGTTTTGTGCTGCACTGTGCTATTAGGTTCTGCGGGAGTGCTATTTACAGCTGCTCCACAATATTGCAGGCCCCGCCTACTTCTGTTATCCCTGACTACTTGTATTGCTCCGCCTTCTGTCAGTTTGGACCCACCTACAATATGGGGCCACATTTAGGTTTTTTTTTTCCAGGGCCACTTTAAGTTCCCAGTCCGCCCATGCGTACACCTTAGATCAGGGGTCAGCAAGCTTCCGCACTCCAGATGTGGTGAAATTACTACTCCCAGCATGCTCCATTCACTTCTATGGGAGTTCCAAGTACAGGCAATTAAGCGTGCATGCTGGGAGTCATAGTTTCACCACAGCTGGAGTTCGCTCGTCACTGCCATAGATACACTGACAGCTATTCCTCCTGGCTCCCATATACTGGTAAAATGATTGTCAATGGTTCCACAATGCGTCGGGTTGCAACGTTAAAAAAAACAGACATGATAGATTTTTTGTTACAGGTCGCAAGTCACATGCGACTTTTACGCCATGTTTCATGCGACTGGCTTGCGGCTTGGCTGTGTTTTCACATCCAAATCACAAATCTGTGGAGGGTATTTATAAAGGGTCTTGCAACTATTTTAGATGTAAAATATATAGATATTAAAGAAGAACTCCCGCAAAAAAATGTATTCTCTGACCTGTTAGAAAGGTGCATGATATAATCTGTAGTGAATGTCATCTTCTTATTAGTGACTGTTTCTGTGAGTAAAAACCTCTCTTCTTATTGTAGCTGGGTCATGTGACCAACTCCCTAACCTCCAACTAACACAGGACAGGAAGCCAGTAACTGCTCTATTCATTCCTATGGGAGCCTCACTTTCAGTCTCATAGGAATACATAATAACTATGTATAAATATATCAGGGGTCAGTACAGAGATCTCTCCCATCATCTATTTATCCCCAGGACTGTGACTGTGACGAGGGGACATCCTCTGCGTCTGGAGGAAAGAAGGTTTGTACACAAACATAGAAGAGGATTCTTTACGGTAAGAGCAGTGAGACTATGGAACTCTCTGCCTCAGGAGGTGGTGATGGTAAGTTCACTAAAAGAGTTCAAGAGGGGCCTGGATGTATTTTTGGAGGGTAATAATATTACAGGTTATAGTTACTAGAGAGGGGTTGTTGATCCAGGGAGTAATTCTGATTGCCTGATTGGAGTCGGGAAGGAATTTTTTTCCCTAAAGTGGGGAAAACTGGCTTCTACCTCACAGGGTTTTTTTGCCTTCCTCTAGATCAACTTGTAGGAAAACAGGCCGAACTGGATGGACAGATGTCTTTTTTTCGGCCTTATAAACTATGTTACTATGTTACTATAGAGAATTAGACTTCCTGTCCACACATAAGTCTATGTGTGAGTTGGTGGGTCTAATTGCTGGTCACATGACACAGATAAGAAACTTCAGGATGATATAAGTCAAAAATACAGACACTGGTAAGAAAATGACATTCACTACAGATTACATCATGTACATTTCTAACAGGACATGGAATAAAATTTTTGTCGGGAATTCTTCTTTAAGTCATAAGGCGGTTGTTGAAAAGATAGAGGCGGATTGAGGGCGTGTCGGGGACCGTGCAAATTTACTAACATTTATGCCTGGAAACAGGCATACATGTTGGCTGCCTTAGTAAATGTGCCATTGGGACTTTTGCGGACCGGGTCTGCAAAAAAAACAGTATTCATTCCGTTTCTGTATGTCCGTATTTCCGTTCCGCAAAAAAATAGAACATGTCCTATTATTATCCGCATTACAGACAAGGATAGGACTGTTCTATTAGGGGCCAGCTGTTCCGTTCCGCAAAATACGGAATTCACACGGACGTCATCCGTATTTTTGGCGGATCCGTGTTTTGTGGACCGCGAAATACATACATTCATGTGCATGAACCCTTAGCTGGACTGGTTTTTAATTTAAGCCAGTGCAAGACCCCGCTGTCCAAGCTCCTTTCTCAGCAGCCTAACTCCTGAGGATTGGACATAGTGAAAGCTAACACTCCCTACACTCATGGAAGAGTCAGGACATCCTCATACACATTATTTATTCACTCCCGTTGAAATTCGCAGGTTTCAGCCACATCACGTTTTTCCCATCCGTTTATCGTATACAAAAATGATGCCTCAGACTGATGCCATACAGAGTTCCACTGTAAAAAAAAAAAATTAAAAATTAAAAAAATATATCCTTTTTTTTACTGGATTCTGCAGAATACAAAAGTGAGTTACACTGCGCTTTTGTATCCTTTTTTTTCCCCAACGGATGGGAAAAATGTGATGTGAACCCATGCTTATGTGTAACGTTCAACTTGAAGGGATTGTCCAGAATTAGAAAAGCAAGGCTGCTTTGTTCCTCGAACAGCTCCACACATGTCCATAGGTTGTACACTGTGTTGCATGTGAGCTCCCTCTAAGTGAAAGTTGCATTTAAAAGTATAGAAAATATAGCGGTAACGTGGGGAACAAATATGTATATAGTCAGAAGTGCCTGCTAGAAGTTATGAATTGTTAGCAGTCTGCAGTAAGGGTACAGAGGGGTGGTAGCCAGTTGGGGGTGTGCACAGTCTGAAAACGGCAGCACTGATTGGATAAAGTGAGTCTGTGCAGGGACACCCCCCCAACTGGTTACATCCCCTCTGTACTGTTACTGCAGACTGCTAGCAATTCATTCATAACTTCTAGCAGAAATAATAAAGGAATGGTACAACATAGAGACATAAGAATAGATGTTCCAGAATTGTTATTACATGGGGAATGCATGAAGATATTAAAACAGGCATGTCAGGAGAGGAGACGGTCGTCTTTAAATTAAAGGGGTTGTCCGGGTTCAGAGCTGAACCCGTACATACCCAGGTTCTCACTCCGGCAGCCCTCCTGAACAGGGCATCGAGCATCTCATGCTCCAATGCCCTCCCTTGCCCTGCGCTGGATCGCGCAGGGCAAGGGCTCTTTTGTTTGTAAACACTCACTGCCGGGCGGAATGGGCCGGCTTTAGCGCTGCCCTAGCTGTTTGAATGGCTAGGGCAGCGCAAAAGCCTGCCCATCAGCGCCGATGACGTCACCGGGCTCACTGCCGGGCGGAAGCCTCCGCCTGGCAGAGCCCGGTACGTCACCGGAACCGGGCTAAATTCCTTTGCCCTGCGCTAATTAGCACAGGGCAAAGGAGGGCATCGGAGCATAGGATGCTCCGATGCCCTGTTCAGGCGGGCTGCCTGGGTGAATTGAAAGGTATGTCCGGGTTCAGCTCTGAACCCGGACAACCCCTTTAATAATAAAACAACATATGCCCAGTACTTAATCTCTGCCATTTCCAGCACTGCCGCTCCCGTCCTCACCTCTAGTTTGTGTTTACAGTCTACATCGGTGACGTCAAGGTTTACGGCGCATGACCACTGCAGCCAGTCACTGGCCTCAGAGGTATACAGCATGAAATCGCTGAGGCCAGTGATTGGCTACAGCAGTGACATTCCATATACAGCTACATCACTGCTGCAGCCTGTAAACGCCGACCAGCAGTGCGGACAGGATTGTCAGCGCCGTAAGCCGGGTGGGATTAAAGGGTTGTCCGCTCCTTTTATATTGATAGACCATCAATATCTGATTGGTGGAGGTCCGACACCTCGCACCCCACCATCAGTTACTCAGAAGTAGCTCATTCCATTGTGTCAGGGGCAATAAAGTAGATATTGCTGTAACCAGCTCTATCCGCTACACAATGGACAGTGCTGTGGACTTCCTGTGCTAGAGATACTTCTGAACATCTGATCAGTGGGGATGCAGTGTGTTGGCCCCCCATTAGCTATTGATGGCCTATGCTGAGGATCGGACTTCAATATAAAAGGACCGGAGAACACCTCTAAGTGATGAGTATAAGTTCTTTAATTATTAGCAGGCAGGGAAGAACAGTGTGAAACAGCATCTCCGAGGATACACTGGAGATCCTGCACACAGCGCCCACAGATACTATACACAGGCAGTGTGAGCACTGCACTCCTGGTCTCTGGTCTCAGCAGCGCTTTATACATCTAGGATATAAAGAGTAACAGGAAGGGAATAGCTTGGTGGGCAGCGGCTTTGACAAATACTGGTGTAATCCCATAGATCACAGGAAGTATGAAGAAGGATCGGCACTCTGTAGATTTCTTTTGAATTGCTGATTTTATTGTCACATAACTATGACGCGTTTCAGCACTATCCGTGCCTTCATCAGACAGCACTGTCTGATGAAGGCACGGATAGTGCCAAAACGTGTCACAGTTATGTGACAATAAAATCAGCAATTCAAAAGAAATCTACAGAGTGCCGATCCTTCTTCATACTTACTGTTACGGGTGCCAAATCTAGGACACGTGCACCGCAACACCATATCCGTAGTGCCTACTGACTAAGACTACATAGATCACAGAAATTCAGCAGCACAGGAGAGACTTGTGGTCAAACTGGGATCACCTAACCCAGCTGCTATAATGGGTTAGCAGCTGGGTTAGGTGATCCCCGTTTGATCACCAGTTTTACAGACTAGGGCAGAGCTAAAGCCCGCCCATTAGTGCCGGTGACGTCACTGGGCTCACTGCTAGGCGGAAGCCTCCACCTAGCTGTACCTGTGGAGAGCCCAGTACGTCACCGGATCTCCAGAAAAAAGCCTTTGCCCTCTGTGATTCAGCGCAGGGCAAAGGAAAGCATCGGAGCATGAAATGCTCATATCAGGGGGGCTGTCTGGGTGAAAATGGGGATATATCCGGGTTCAGCTCTGAACCCAGACAACCCCTTTAAGTGCCAGTGCAGCCTAATGTTATAAAAGGTTCTAGTTGCTGTTGTTAGGTTAGGTTCACATCTGTGGTGATCCGGTAGTCTGTTCCAGCAGAGGCATAGTCTAATATCACTGGATCCCCATTGACTATAATGGGATCCGGCGGCTTTCTGGCCTAAATACTGGCATGCAGCTGTATTTGTCTATCCGAAAGTTGGGATTTATGCGGGAAAGACGCCAAATCCCATTATGGTCAATGAGGATCTGGCGGCTGTTCTGGATACAGTAACTTTGATAATCTGTTCCTCCGCCGCAACCGGCCACCTGATTACCTTTACAGCAGGTGTGAACCTACCCTTAGGTAGGATATCCATAGCATCCGGTCTGTCTCATATGGATTTGTTCAAAGGTGAACGAAGGGTAAAGTAAGTTGGCAACGTCACGACCAGCGCTGACAGTGCAGCCCCGCGCTCCTCCGTCTGTGTACTGGCAGAGCTGAGCAGAGTCTCTCACACGGGGACTCTTTCCAGTCTGTGTAGTGAGATAGACTTGATATTTTTCCTCTCTGTTTTTAGGAGCCTGACTATTGTGTCCCCCGCCGATAGCATAGGAGCCCTGATCTCTAATTAGAGCGGTGAGAGCATCAGCACGGTCTGCCTCCATTATACCAAATATTCACCGGACAGCCGTGCTGGGGCCTCCATTTATATTATAAAAAATATATATATTGCTTAACTATTCTGTGGCCGCACGGCTCTTCTTCAGGTTTGTGCTGATCTGAAGAGCAGATTCCAGTGAATGACGCCACCAGCCTCTGTGACTACAGTACCAACCCCTAATAATACCGTACACTAGTCTGGTGAAGGCTACTTTCACACTAGCATTTTTGCTGGATCCGGCAGGGTTCAGCAAAACCATTTCCGTAACTGCATCTGTTATGAACGGATCCGGTTGTATTATCTGTAACATAGCCAAGACGGATCCGTCATTAACTCCACTGAAAGTCAATGGGACGGATCAGTTTTCTATCGTGTCAGATTGTGTCAGAGAAAACAGATCCGTCCCCATTGACTTGCATTGTGGATCATGACGGATCCTTCTTGCTCCACATCCCAAGATGGAAAGTAAACCGCAGCATGCTGCTCTCCGGTATGAGAACAGAATACATTCTGGAGCGCTCAGTTCTGTTCAGTTATGTTTTGTCTGCATTGACAATGAATGAGGACAAAACGGAAGCTTTTTTTTTCCGTTATTGAGACCCTATGACGGATCTCAATACCGGAAAATAGAAACGCTAGTGTGAAAGTAGCCTTATACAATCCTGGAGAGCAGAGAGGTTTGTGGACTTGTATTTAGATTACAGAGAATTGTGTAGACAGGAGATCATGTGCCTTAGGCCTTGTGCACTCGGCTGTATCCGTTTTTCAGTCTGCAAATTGTGGATCTGCAAAATACCGGAGCAGTCCGTGGACTCATTATCTTCAATGAGTCTGTGGTCCACATTTTGCAAATCTTTTTTGTGAAATGGACATACGGATGCTTGTCCTTTACTTGGCCGCAGAATTCAGACTCATTGAAGTCAACGGGTCTGTAAAAAAATGCGGACGGCACATGGATTACTTCCGTATTTTGCAGTTTGCGGACCGCAAAATCCATACGGTCGTGTGCATGAGGCCTTAGGATGAGTTCACACATGGCATACTTGCTGCAGATTTAAAGGGGTGTCTCACTTCAGTAAGTGGCATTTATCATGTAGAGAAAGTTAATAAAAGGCACTTACTAATGTATTGTGATTATCCATATTGCCTCCTTTGCTGGCTGGATTCATTTTTCCATCACATTGTACACTGCTCATTTCCATGGTTACGACCACCCAGCAGTCCATCAGTGGTGGTCGTTTTAGAAAAAAGTTGCCGGCTCTCTGGTGGCCAGGACCATGGGACTTAGGTTAGTGCTTTTTCCTATATTGTGCAAGCACGACCACCACTGATGGATTGCAGGGTGGTCTGTAACCATGGAAACGGACAGTGTATAATGTGATGGAAAAATGAATCCAGCCAGCAAAGGAAGCAATATGGAGAATCACAATACATTAGTAAGTGCCTTGTATTAACTTTTTTCTACATGATAATTGCCACTTACTGACGGGAGGCATCCCCTTTAAGGTGCTGGTTCTCCACCTCTGTACAGGATGGGGTTATGAGAGCTTAGCTGAATAATTCCAGGGAGAAAAATGAGCATGCTATGTATTTTAATGGAATCTTTGCAGATTTGAGCCAAGGTTCTTTCCGTCACGTATGGACCCGGCCTTCCATACTTTTAAGAGCACACATTTAAATTCCCAAAATTGGGACATTTAAGTTCCGCCTCAGGAATAGCTAAAAAGGACCCCCAAAATTTGCATAAATCTTGTCTGCTCTGTGGTCAAATTTGCCGTACTGTCCTGCCAAAATTGTGACTGTTGGTAATGTCTGCCTTACACCAGCGGCCCTCCAACTCCCAGCATGCCCTGATAAATGATTGCATGGTGGGAGGTGTAGTTTCTTAACAGCTGGCCGGCCGCAGGCTTCACTTGAGTGAACCATGCACCGCCGCTCTGCATTGCAGCTGCAATCTTGACAGCTCAGCACAAGTAATTTCCTGCCGCCCCTTCATCCAGCGTCTTGGAATGTGTCCTCGCTCTCCGCTGACCTCCATGGTTTACAAATTGCTGAATTTAGTTTCAATATTCTGTATAAAGCAGATGTCTAAACTGCTCCATTACTAAAGCTTGTTCAATTCATTAAATACAGTATGTTGCAGCTGCAGTGTAAAGCATGGAGGACAGAACAACAGTCTGAGCTTCTGGAGAGATATGGGGGTGGGCTTTAGACTATTTCAGACATCTATGTGGAGTGGGGTCACAATTTTTGCTATTTTTGGATGGAGAAGGCTCAATGACTATGCATTCTCTGGCACGTTATAAGGGTATGGCCACACTGATGCAGTTATGGGATATATGCGGATAATAAACGGAGAGGAAGTATAAAGGACAGATACGATTTCTCCTCTTTTTTTAATTCTCTTCTAGTAACATAGTTTATAAGGCCGAAAAAAAGACATCTGTCCATCCAGTTCGGCCTGTTATCCTGCAAGTTGATCCAGAGGAAAGCAAAAAAAACCCTGTGAAGTAGAAGCCAATATTCCTCACTTTAGGGGAAAACAATTCCTTCCCGACTCCAATCAGGCATCAGAATAACTCCCTGGATCAACGACCCCTCTCTAGTAACTATAACCTGTAATATTATTACCTCCAGAAATACATCCAGGCCCCTCCTGATCTCTTATAGTGAACTTACCATCACCACCTCCTCAGGCAGAGAGTTCCACAGTCTCACTGCTCTTACCGTAAAGAATCCTCTTCTATGTTTGTGTACAAACCTTCTTTCCTCCAGACGCAGAGGGTGTCCCCTCGTCACAGTCACAGTCCTGGGAATAAATAGATGATGGGAGAGATCTCTGTACTGACCTCTGATATATTTATACATAGTTATTAGATCTCCCCTCAGTCGTCTTTTTTTCTAAACTGAATAACCCTAATTTTGATAATCTTTCTGGGTACTGTAGTCCACCCATTCCAGGTTTTGGCTTCCAAAACTGCATGAAGAAACCTGGCCGTGTGGCTGTACCCTAACAGTCCCGCTGCCGCCCCTCCTAGTTCTGACTGTAGGGCCATTGCAATCAAATTTACACTTGGTTCATCTTGTGATAGTCCTGTGTGATGTCAGAAAGAGGACTGAGCGTTAGATTAGTACCAGCTGGTGTTTTCAGAGGGATCCTCACAAATAGCCGGTTCAGCCGCAGGTGCCCACAGCATCTTGACTGCATAACACTAGACACAAGCTGCTATGATGTCTCCCATACACTGCACATGAACAAAACAACAGAATCAGTTAAACCTTCGCTTTCTGGCATAAGTGTTCTCTGCCAGGACAGCCTGCCGGATCAGTTAAATGCAGGTGTGAACCTACCCTGATTAAGTTTTACCATATAGGATATTATAGATAAAAACTGAGCAGTATTGAAGTAAACAAAGCACTTGGTGAGATAGACACGCACTGTTAGCTGCAGCAGTCTCTGTGTGTCTTTTCTTCCCTCTGTTTCTTCCCTGACTCACCCTGCCTGTCTATATTATGTGTGAGTGCTGTGTGCAGGATGTCCTGTGTATTTTGATAAGCAGATTCACACTGCTCCCCCTGCTGGAGTCAGGCGACACAGGCTGAAGATCCTTCACTTAGGATACACTGAGATTCTGCAGTGAATTAGGAGACAACGATCCTATGTCACATATCTATCATTTTCTACCCTTAGATATGACTGAGAACAGAAAAAGTGCAGTGTTATCAGACTCCTCCCCCTCTGCAAATCCAGAGGCATGATGGGAAATTTAGACTGCATTAAGGTTTGGCTACATTGCGACACGACCTTTCATGTAATGTTTGTCAATGGTCCCAAGGCGACTGTGACGCATAAGTTGCAAAAAATCTAGACATGACAGGAGTGACTTTTCTTCCATTGAATTTAAAGGGATTATCCCACGAATAATGTAAAAAATGAAAACCAGACATCATGTAATACATGACAATCTCTTTCTAACAAAGCTAGAACCAGAGATCTCCACATTCATTTCTCTGCTAGATTTATATCAAGCTGACAGCTCAGGGGGAGTGTCTTTTCTGCTGCAGCTCAGGGGCGTGTCTCAGCGCCTCCTATCACAGCTCAGGAGGCGTGTCTCAGCTCTCCCTATCGCAGCTCAGGGGCGTGTCTCAGCTCCTCCTATCACAGCTCAGGAGGTGTGTCTCAGCTCCTCCTATCACAGCTCAGGATGCAGTTGAAAGATGAAACTGAGGATGTGCGGCCTTCTCAGTGAGCAGGTCAAAGAAATAAGAAATTAAGTGGCATTATACAGATACATATTACTGAATAACTCAGTAGCTATACAGAATTTTTAATTACATTCAGTTACAAAAGTATTCAGATTCAGATGCTGGTTTGAAAACTGTAGAATATTTTTCGTGAGACAACCCCCTTTAAGGGTATGTCTACACTGCGATTTTAGGCGCTACATATGTCACACCCAAGTATTGCAGTGTAGCAGGGCTGCCATACGAATGAATGGGGTTGCAGTGTGACTTCCATGTTTGCTGCCACTGTGACATGCGAATTGCAAAAAAAATAAATAATAATAATTGTACCCAAAATCACATTGTAGTAGCCATGTAGCCATACCCTAATGCCAAATCACCATTCCAAAACAGTCACTGTGACTTCTCCCCGCTCACGCCAGGTGGCTGTACTATGGGGGATATTATAGACACTGGGGGCACTACAGGAGTGCCATTATAGATACTTTGGGCAGTGTGGGGGTGCACTCAGGGCACTGCATAGGTTGGGATGCTAAAAATAAAATAACAATGAAAAATGGCTGCAAAACGGCCATGAAAAACAGACAAACTGGCAGAAAATGGATGCAGAATGGCCATGGAAAACTGACAGTGACAGCCATGAATGTAGCCCTACATTTCTGCCAGTCTCCCAGAGTCCTCTTTGTGTGTCATTGTTAACTGCTGATCTTGCATTATATTCATGGGTCAGTAAACTCTGAATAAACACTGTTATATCTTACCCCGGGAAGTGGAATTCTGCAGTGTATGGAATTATAGGAAAATGAAGAAAAAAATATAAATATATTTAAATGGTAAAATTTTATATATTGGCGTTTAAACACCATTTTCAAAATCTCTACATGTTGTCAATGAATGGAAATATTTGCATCCAGAGGCTAGAATCTGTACCGACCTAACAGTTCTCACTGCTGTTGATTTGTTACATTTGTATCCAGTCTGAAACTAAACACCCTGGATTCCAGATGAATGGATTTTATCTGCACTGATACATTGTAACAAACTGTCAGAACAAAGTTTTGTGCTGCTGATGTGGTTAGCTCACAGAGGATTGTCTAGACTGGATTCAACTGTAGCAAATCTTCAGCTGTGAGAAGTGCTAGGACATGTATTTTACCCGGAACACATGGCGAAAAATGGGGAAAACGGCATGTTTCCGGCCTCCCAGTAGAATTTCGTAGCTCATACAACGGGCAGCTTCGCCCCATTGAACGGTATGAAATCTGCAGGCGGGTCCGCGGTATGAGCAGACTGGAAATCCACATGAGAAACCGACTTTCAACCTCAGACTTCTGCTGTGAATTCCATAACAAATAGATGTCAGATTCTTCTAATGTCTGTTTTGACTGTGTGAACACGGCCTTAGGCCTTTTACACTGGATTTACACAGGAGTTTCATACATTGGAGCAGTTTGCTGCAAAAATTATTAGAAGGCGCACACCTCCTGATAAATCTGGAATGCTGGAAGCTGCATGCTAGGAGCAGATGGAGATATGCGCCAAAAAATTCACCGTTATAGGTCCTTTGATTTGTCTTGAACATAATGATCACTTTTCCATCTTATTTTCAACTCTTGGTGAGTGTGGCGTAAAAAGTGGAATTTTTTTGCGCAGTTTTGGTACATGCGATAATTTGTGTAGTTTTTGGTGCTGTGCATTTTACTGCATGTTTTACCAATGGATCGCAAGCTCCACTGCGCTCCTTATGTATGGAAGTGTTACTCCAGTTTTTGTACACCGCCCACTACTGGGGGAACATTGGGGCACATTTATGAGATTACCTGCGTTTTAGCCCTATACCGGCCTCTCCATAACTTCGGCGGATCCACCGCCGCTTCTAAACGCAAGACAGCCTTGCTGTCTTACATTTAAACCATTTTCTACACCTAAAACAGGCATAGAAAATGGTTAATGAGACGGCCCCTCTTCCCCACCCATGCCACTCCCACTTTTTTAGACATGGCATGAACGGGAATAAGTCGCAGATTTAGAAGTATTGCTGTTTAATAAATGACCCCCATTTTCCTTTTTGTGGCTTTTTAATGTCGTAGTTGATAAACCTTGAGTGCACCTAATTAACAGAATGTAAAAATGGAATGATAAATTATGACAGTCTGTACTGGCTTCGTGTTCGTGACATGAGTCCTTAAAGGAGTTGTTGTGGCGCCCGCTGTTACATACTTGTTATGGCGCCCCTTTGTGTTACATACTTGTTGTGGAACCCCCTCGTTGTTACATACTTGTTATGGTGCCCCCTCGTTGTTACATACTTGTTATGGCGCCCCCTCGTTGTTACATACTTGTTATGGCGCCCCCTGGTGTTACATGCTTGTTATGGCGCCCCCTGGTGTTACATACTTGTTATTACGGCCCCTGATGTTACATACTTGTTATGGAGCCCCCTCGTTGTTACATACTTGTTATGACGCCCCCTGGTGTTACATGCTTGTTTTGGCAACCCCGGGTGTTACATACTTGTTATTACGCCCCCTGATATTACATACTTGTTATTACGCCCCCTGATATTACATACTTGTTATGGAGCCCCCTGATGTTACATACTTGTTATGGAGCCCCTTAGTGTTACATACTTGTTGTGGCGCCCCCTGCTGTTACATACTTGTTATGGTGCCCCCTGGTGTTACATACTTGTTATGGCACCCCCTCGTTGTTACATACTTGTTATGGCGCCCCCTGGTGTTACATGCTTGTTATGGCGCCCCTTGGTGTTACATACTTGTTATGGCGCCCCCTGGTGTTACATACTTTTTGTGGCGCCCCCCTGGTGTTATCTACTTGTTATGGCGCCTCCTAGTGTAACATACTTGTTATGGCTCTACTGTTTTTTTGTTTTTTTTTATTCTCTCTCAGAACGCCCAATTCATGTGTCCAGTGCCGGTGAAAAGAAGTCACTTGTAGCTCTGATTCCTATTGGCTGGCTGGCACAGTACCAGGAATCACTGCTCCGCTCTTATACAGGAGGAGCTGTGACCACTGGCACTGGATACACCAGGTGGACGTTTTGAGAGGGAATAAAAAAAGATGCCAGGTGGCGCCATAACCAGTATAAATGAGTAGGGGGCACCTCAACAAAAGTGTAACAGGAACATTCCTTTTTTAAATTATTCCAATTGAAACTTCTGCTGAACTGATCTAACAGTGAAAATTAATATTTACTCGTGGTAAAACCAAACACCTCATTCAAGTAATTCTTATAGGTAAAGAATATTTCTCTTTTGTTTGCAGTGCAAAATGAAGGGAGTGCAATGTACCGGGTCATCGGTGATCCTGCAGGCTGGAGCACCCCACTGATAGAGGCCCATGCTGTCCATCAGGCAGGATGCATTAAATCCACCAAGGCGTCCAGGAGGACAGCAATAAATAAACCACAGTAAGTAGTCGGAGGTCTTTACGTGTCATGTTACCCTTCACATTAAAGGTGTTCTATAACTGATGCTGACGACCTATCCAAAGGATCAGGGCCAGGACGAGGTAGTTTGGCACCCTAGGCAGAGCAGGCAAATTGCACCCCCCAAATCAATTCAAAGTGACAACTACTTACTAATAAAAAGATTAAAACATATTTAAAATAAGCAGTCATCACTTCCCTTTTCTTCTCCATTTGGTCCAGGCCATCACGGGTGGACTTCTTTGGTTTGTTGTGTGCAGCCTCCACTGCCACATAAGAGTAAGAAGACACCAGGATTACTACATGGCACATGGGAGACTGTTACAGATTCTGCAAATCAGCCCCCAAATTTATACAGTTCACTGTCCTCCTGCTGCTACTCCTAATACTGTGCCCGCTGTGCTTCCCCATGCCCACAAACACTATACTGTCAGAAATAACAGAGCCATACAGATAGTCCCCCATAGTAATAGTTCTCCCAGATTGTCCTGATTAGTAATGGTGCCCCCAATAGTGATAATACTCCCCAAGAGTGCCCTATTAGTAGCAATGCCCTCCATAATATGCCCAATAATAATAATGCCCCTACAATATCCCTAGTATAATAACCATAATGCCCCTCCTGCAGTGCCCTGTAGTTCTAATGCTCCGTTGTAGTTATAACCTCCATGTAGTGCATATATATATATATATATATATATATATATATATATATATATATACACACACACACACACACACACTGTAGTGCCAGTAAATAATGCTCCCCATGGTGCCAGTATGTAATGCTCTCCCCCTTAGTGCCAGTATGTAATGCTCCCTCCCCCTTAGTGCAAGTATATAATGCTCCTTCCCGCTAGTGCCAGTATATAATACTCCCCCCCCTTAGTGTCAGTATATAATGCTGCCCGCCCCAGTGCCAATATAAAATTCCCCTCTTAGTGCAAGTATATAATGCTCCCTTTATTGCCAGTATATAATGTCCCCCTTAGTGCCAGTATATAATGCCCCCTTTATTGCCAGTATATAATGCCCCCTTTATTGCCAGTATATAATGTCCCCCTTAGTGCCAGTATATAATGCCCCCTTTATTGCCAGTATATAATGTCCCCCTTAGTGCCAGTATATAATGTCCCCCTTTATTGCCAGTATATAATGTCCCCCTTAGTGCCAGTATATAATGTCCCCCTTTATTGCCAGTATATAATGTCCCCCTTAGTGCCAGTATATAATGCCCCCTTTATTGCCAGTATATAATGTCCCCCTTAGTGCCAGTATATAATGCCCCCTTTATTGCCAGTATATAATGCCCCCTTTATTGCCAGTATATAATGTCCCCCTTAGTGCCAGTATATAATGTCCCCCTTTATTGCCAGTATATAATGTCCCCCTTAGTGCCAGTATATAATGCCCCCTTTATTGCCAGTATATAATGTCCCCCTTAGTGCCAGTATATAATGCCCCCTTTATTGCCAGTATATAATGTCCCCCTTAGTGCCAGTATATAATGTCCCCCTTTATTGCCAGTATATAATGTCCCCCTTAGTGCCAGTATATAATGTCCCCCTTTATTGCCAGTATATAATGTCCCCCTTAGTGCCAGTATATAATGCCCCCCTTTATTGCCAGTATATTAATGTCCCCCTTAGTGCCAGTATATAATGCCCCCTTTATTGCCAGTATATAATGCCCCCTTTATTGCCAGTATATAATGTCCCCCTTTATTGCCAGTATATAATGTCCCCCTTAGTGCCAGTATATAATGTCCCCCTTTATTGCCAGTATATAATGTCCCCCTTAGTGCCAGATATAATGCCCCCTTTATTGCCAGTATATAATGTCCCCCTTAGTGCCAGTATATAATGTCCCCCTTTATTGCCAGTATATAATGTCCCCCTTAGTGCCAGTATATAATGTCCCCCTTTAGTGCCAGTATATAATGTCCCCCTTAGTGCCAGTATATAATGCCCCCTTTATTGCCAGTATAAAATTCCCCTCTTAGTGCCAGTATATAATGCCCCTTTATTGCCAGTATATAATGCCCCCTTTATTGCCAGTATATAATGCCCCCTTTATTGCCAGTATATAATGCTCCTCTGTGCCCCCCCCCTTATTGCCAGTGTAAAATGCCTCACCTTAGTGCCAGTACATAATGCTCTCCCTCCCTTAGTGCCAGCAGATAAAGAAAACCATGGGCAACTTTTGCAAAGAGCCTTGCTTAAAAATCTACTGTTTTATATCTATAGCTGCTATTCAGACCTCTCTGTTTCTATGGTTACAGACTACAAACACACCCTGTGTAGTCTGATCCTCCATGTGGCCCTTCTTCTACTGTCTGCAGCTGAGCAGCAAGAGAGAATGGATGACCGGGTAATACATGGATGGGCCTGGCCTGCCAGAGCACAACTGGCTCATGCTTAGCTACATACAAAAAAGCTGAGTTAAAGTTAAAGGGGTGTCCCAGCCAAATAAAAAAAAGGGTTGCCGTGGGATACAAAGCGTGTCAATAAATAACAGAGCTTATACCCACTAATGGCTTTTGCCCAGGTCCCGCACACCACTTTCTGCACCTGTCCTGATGTGGCAGGAGACATCTGGGAATGCTGCTCGGCCAATCACTAGCTCCAATGATTACCCGCCTCAGCCAGTAATTGGATAAGCAGCATTCCCAGCCATTTCCCACCTTGTCGGAACGTCAGCAGGAAGCGCAGAACAGTGGCGACTTGGCGGTGGAGGATCGCTGAGGTGAGTGTATCCCACTGCAACCCTTTTATATCTGGCTGGAATACCCCTTTAAGTGCCTCCATTATATCTCTAGCTTTTCCAGAGCCATTTTATTTCTGTGCATATATCCTATTCAGGAGTCTGGGAAAGCTGAGTGATAATCCCTACTGACAGCCATAGTCACAGTCGCCCAGTAACCAGCACAGGAAAATGCCTTCAGCCGCAGGAGGAAATATCTCATAGTAAACACAAAAGCAAAAAAAAATCAAAAGTCTTCACTCTGTATCTGCACAAGAACGCTCTTGCACTACCCCGGGGGAGGGGGCGGGATACAGATGTGTAATCAGTTTGGTATTTTGGAGAAGTAGAGCGGATCCTGGCAGACTGTCTGGCCTCCTTCCTGTGCAGGAGAGGTGGGGGATGGCGCTCTACCTTGAAGAGAGAACAGCAGCGAGGATGTGAGTGTCTGCGTATTCAAAATCAATTCCACCTTAAACATGAGGAAATACAAAAAATTCTACAATGCTTTTTCTCGGAAAGCTGGGTGAAAAGCGGTATGGCTGTTATTACTGTCCCCCGCTGGGAAAGGCAAGTCCAAAAAAGGACCAAAAAAACCTGACACATCTCTATTATATTATCACCCAGATAAATAGATTTTTTTTTCTGTTTATGTTCTGCATTCCCTTGTTTTTGTTGAGCTTATACACAACCGCCAAACTAAACGATCAGAGCTGCATAGTAAAGCATGGTGGAGATGACGCTTCAGGATGCCCCTTAGCTCCCTCTAGTGGTAGCCTGCTGGCCGCCAGAATTTTGATGTGTAATTGTATAGCACTGTAGTACACAGGGCCTACCATTAGTGTTGAGCGAGCACCTCTGTGCTCGGGTGTTCTGGCCGAGCACTAGGGGGTGCTCGAGTGCTCGGCCAGCATAATGTTAGTCAATGGAACTAAACCAGGCACCCCCCGCTCGGAAGAGGGGAGGGTGTCTGGTTAGTAGAAAAAGGTCAGAATCGCGACCTATCCTCTTTTACTCCTTTCACTCGTAAAAGTATGCTAATTAACTGAATTTGTACACATTAGCGTACAATGCGTAGCATTAGCATACAAATTCATACTCATTAGCATACAATGCGTAGCATTAGCGTACAAATCAACATTACAGTGAATGCTAGTACTCTCCAGCACGTTTATACGCTGCGTAGCAGCGAACAAACGTGCAGGGAAGACACTCGAGCACTGCGCTCGAGTACACTCGGTGTTCAGCTAAACACCGAGCAGACCCAAGCGTAGGCATGCTCGGCCGAACAGCTAGTTCGGCCGAGCATGCTCGCTCAACACTACCTACCATGTCAGATAAGCTGGGTCTGGTAATGCAGGTAAGCCATTAAGTGAATAGGGTGGAGTTGAAGAATTGGACGTAGATGAGTGCTATGCCTTGTCTCCTATCTTCTCCTGATGGGTGGAGGGAAGGAACCCCAATCGATCATGCATTAAAGGGGTTGTCCAAGTAATTTTTTTTTAGTTTCTAACTAGGCAAATGTAATGTTTTTTCAATGCACTTTATCTGCAGTTGCTCCTTTCTCAGATTTCACTGTGGGTCACACGACCTGTGATGTCAGCGTCTCTCCCTGCTCTGCTGATGTTTTGTGCACAAGCAGATATGAGTCTGTACACGAGATGTCACTGTGTTGGCCATGCCCCCTTCACAGCTGCTGCTGCTCTCTCCCTGGATTCTTTCAGATAAGATTTTAACCCCTTCAGCCAGCACAGACTCAGGCCTGAAAGCTGCAGGCAGTGA
The DNA here is from genome assembly GCA_900303285.1 of Rhinella marina. Lineage (NCBI taxonomy): Eukaryota > Metazoa > Chordata > Amphibia > Anura > Bufonidae > Rhinella > Rhinella marina. The sequence goes on from ONZH01001971.1 coordinate 286,203, forward strand.
GGAGACAAATGCTGGGCACAGAAGCTGACAGACTAGAGAGGTTCTGCAGAAGAACAGGTAGGGGGAAGTTCCTGTGTGTATCAGCAGTGTCATTGTACCGCTGGGACTTGCAGTCCTACACATAAAACATGCTGCTGAGTATCCCAACATGCAGACATGTCACTCAGGGCAGCACTTGTATTCACTCCCTTTGCAGAGCAGGGGGGAGGGGAAGAGATTGTTGTTATTGCAGGTAAACAAAGGTCAGAAGAGAACCAGGGAAATGAGGAAATATATATATTTTGCCTAAAACTTGCTTAACTTAGTTATATATTGCTGCCCATCAGATTTACAGTACTATATTTTTTTTTTCATAACTTGGACAACCCTTTAATTGGCTTATCTTAGAGATAAACCTTCAGTGTTATACTTTAGAAAATGTCTTGATGTTATTTGCATAGTTAAAGGGGTTTTCAAGGTGTTTTAATATTGATGACCTATGCTCAGGACAGGTAATTGATATCTAACCAGTGGGGGTCCGACACCCCTGCCTTTCAGCTGTTTGAGTAAGCTGGGTGCTACGCCCTCCTCACAGCTTACTAAGCACAACGCCGTTCATTGGATTCACTTGAATGGGACTGAGCTTGTACATAGGGTATGTTGATGATGAATGTGACATCACAGACCTAGGAAGGGGCCGCAGCACTGACCGGAGCTCCACGGCCTCTTCACACAGCTGATTGGCAGAAGTGCCAATTTGTTATTGATGGCCATTAATAACAAGATTGTGATATGTGTTGGGATTTTCGAGATCAGACTCCTACAGTCATGAAGAGATGTTGTATCCTAGTTATAGTCCATCACTATAGGAATGAGATAGGAATACCCCTATAAGATCAATGATGGTTTTGATTAGGTGTGAAAGGACCTTTCCAGTATTCCTCTTGCTTTCAGCGAGTAGAAATGGTCATTTTATTACAACCAGAAGCTGGAACCCTGCCCAGTTAATTGTTTTCATTGACTTCCTCTTCATTTTGTACGACAGGATTGAATGAACACCAACGTGTGATCATGGGAGATATGAAGACCCCGGACTTTGATGACCTTCTTGCAGCCTTTGACATTCCTGACATGGTAGATCCGAAAGCAGCTATTGAGTCTGGACACGACGAGCACGATAATCACATTAAGCAAAGCGCCCAAGGAGACGACGAAGCCCACGTCCCATCCTCTTCCGACGTCGGTGTAAGTGTTATAGTTAAGAACGTAAGGACCATTGAATCTTCAGAAGCTTCAGAGAAGGACTCTCATCACTCCACAGGTAACGGCCTGCACAATGGCTTTCTTACTATCTCAAATCTTGAACGTTTCAACAAGGAAGGCCTGAAATCCCTCAAAGAAAAAGCAATGGTGTCCGGACATGTTCAAAAAGACTCAGTTTTCAACCAGTTCAGTCCTATTTCCAGCGCTGAAGAATTTGATGACGATGAAAAAATTGAAGTCGACGACCCTCCCGATCGTGTTGACCTAACCACGGGTTTTGGCCCTAACATTTTAAGTGCGGCTGTTTCTCAGCACCCTTATGAGCGAGATAAGAAGGTGGAGCACTTGATGAAATCTGGAAATGCCGTTCCCAGCAACGGTAGCAAAAGCAAAGAGTGCCAAAAAGGTTTTGAGACGGCGGCTCTAAATGCCTATGACCTGAAAGTGAAAAAGGATGAAAAACTGAAAGAGTGTGTCCAGAGGGTGCTGGATGGAAAAGTGCAATCGGAGAAAGGAGAAGTCAACGGGGAAAGCCTATCACAGTTGAAGTTAAAGTCTTCTGCAAAACTTTCTTCATGCATTGCTGCGATTGCTGCCCTCAGCGCTAAGAAGACCGCCTACGATCCGAAGGATATGCAGTTCGAGGCTGAAGAATCCCCTCAGGTGCCAAAAGAAATGAGCGATAGTCCATCGGCAAATGTCAAGTGTCCCGATGCTCATTTGACTGTCCAAAGCCTCATTGATGGTGCAAAGAAGACCCCTGTGAAACCAAACGATAGCCCGAGGAGTGTCTCCAGTGAAAACAGTAGCAAAGATTCCCCATCCTCTGGTGGGTCAACTCCAGCTATCCCTAAAGTAAGAATAAAGACCATTAAGACATCATCTGGTGAAATCAAGAGGACTGTTACCAGGGTGTTGCCAGACTTTGAACCAGAAGGAACCAAACAGCCTTCTGATCGGTCGCCTTCGATGGTGGCTTCACCAGTTTTGTCATCCCCTACGTCTGCCGCCGCTGTGCTTTCTTCTCCATCAAGGGCGTCTGTGCAAACGAGCCCTGCCACCAACCCTGCTTCTTCTACGGATGCTCCTTCAAAACAGGTCACAATCAAACCCGTGGCCACAGCCTTCCTGCCGGTATCTGCGGTAAAAACGGCAGGCTCTCAAGTAATAAACTTGAAGTTTGGTAACAATACTACAGTGAAAGCAACAGTCATCTCCGCCGCATCGGTCCAAAGCGCCAGCAATGCTATCATTAAGGCCGCCAATGCCATTCAACAGCAGACGGTGGTGGTTCCAGCTTCGAGTCTTGCCAATGCCAAATTTGTGCCAAAGACGGTGCATTTTGCCAACCTCAACCTCTTGCCTCAAGGTTCCCAATCTACTACAGAGCTTCGCCAAGTGTTGACCAAGCCTCAGCAGCAAATCAAGCAAACGCTTGTGCCCACCACGGTGGTGACACCAACCAAAAAGGTTTCCAGAGTCCAAGTGGTGGCTTCCTCGCAAAGTTCTGTGGTGGAAGCCTTTAATAAAGTATTGAGCAGTGTTAACCCGGTTCCTGTATATGTTCCCAATCTCTGTCCACCAACCAACGCGGGAATCAGCCTGCCGGCCCGTGGATATAAGTGTTTAGAATGTGGAGATGCTTTTGCCTTGGAAAAGAGTCTTCTACAACATTATGACCGTCGGAGTATACGCATCGAAGTCACCTGCAACCATTGCACAAAAACTTTAGTTTTTTATAATAAATGCAGTCTTCTCTCACATGCACGTGGACATAAAGAAAAAGGGGTGGTCATGCAGTGTTCACATCTTATCCTAAAGCCGGTCCCAGTCGATCAGATGATCTCTTCGCCCCAGAATAGTGTTTCCACTCCAACGACGCCAGCTCCTCGACAAAGCCCCGCTGCAGTGGTGGCACATACAGTAGCAAAGGTGGCGGCTGGAGCTTCCAGCCCAGTGATATCTGCTCCCATCAGTGCCCAGGTCAGGACCGCTATGCCTCTAGATGAAGATTCATCCAAGTTGTGCCGGCATAGTCTGAAGTGTTTGGAATGCAATGAAGCTTTCCCAGATGAAACTTCCCTAGCAACACACTTTCAGCAAATGGTGGACTCAAGTGGACAAGTAGGTACCATGTTTACTCCTGTAGACACCTGTCGCTACTTCATTTTACATTGCTTCCCATAGGACACCAGTGATGAGCCTGTTTGACCATTCTAGAATGGAAATGTATTTGAGCATCAGACAATGCTTCATTTTCAGCTGCCATTTTTTATTGGGAGGAGCTTAGTTGTCACTTTGACAGGGAAGGCATCATCTGTAGGAGAGCAACAGCTAAGGCAGGTGTTTAGGAGGACATCATTTTAGGAAGATGCTTGGAAGGGCGCCATGTGATGCAGGCGCTTGGGAGGGTGTCATGTGAGGCAGGTGATTGTGAGGGCGCCATGTGAGGCAGGCAATTAGGAGGGCCCATGTGAGGCAGGCGCTTGGGAGGGCGTCATGTGAGGCAGGCGCTTGGGAGGGCGTCATGTGAGGCAGGCGCTTGGGAGGGCGTCATGTGAGGCAGGCAATTTTGAGGGTGCCACGTGAGACAGGTGATTGGGAGGGCGTCACATGAGGCAGGTGATTGTGAGGGCGCCATGTGTGGCAGGCAATTAGGAGGGCCCATGTGAGACAGGCGCTTGGGAGGGCATCATGTGAGGCAGGCGCTTGGGAGGGCGTCATGTGAGGCAGGCGCTTGGGAGGGCGTCATGTGAGGCAGGCGCTTGGGAGGGCGTCATGTGAGGCAGGCGCTTGGGAGGGCGTCATGTGAGGCAGGCGCTTGGGAGGGCGTCATGTGAGGCAGGCGCTTGGGAGGGCGTCGGGTGAGGCAGGCGCTTGGTAGGACATCGGGTGAGGCAGGCGCTTGGTAGGACATCGGGTGAGGCAGGCGCTTGGTAGGACATCGGGTGAGGCAGGCGCTTGGTAGGACATCGGGTGAGGCAGGCGCTTGGTAGGGCGTCGGGTGAGGCAGGCGCTTGGTAGGCCGTCGGGTAAGGCAGGCGCTTGGTAGGACATCGGGTGAGGCAGGCGCTTGGTAGGGCGTCGGGTGAGGCAGGCGCTTGGTAGGGCGTCGGGTGAGGCAGCGATTTATAATTAAAGCACCATTCAGTCCATGGCAAGCACCATTCAGTCCATGGCGCTATACATATGAAAAGGGGTGGACATACATAACATAAAACAAGTACAGCACGTTCACACAGGGTGGATTGTGTCCAGATTTCGCAACATCTTGATTTATAATCAGATTTTTTTTCTGGAACATAAAATACTTAAAGGGATTGTCCACTTTCTGGTTATTGTTAACGAATGTGTATATACGATGATTATATGACACTAATATAGCCTTTGTTGAAATTCTGCACAATTTTCTATATTTCATAAGGTACACAACATCTTTTGTGCCGTCCACACAGTTCTTGTCCAAAAAATAGTCGCTGATGGAGGGTCATGTGATCAGGCAAATCCCCTCCATGTGATGTCTCCTCCATCCAAATACACTGCACCTTCACTAAACTCCAAACAGAACAAGTGCAGATGGCAGGTGCAGTGTATCTGAATAGAGGAGACATCACATGGGGGTGATTTACCTGGTCACATGACCCTCCATCAGCGGCCATCTTGTGGACAAGACCTCTGTGTAGAAAGCAGAAAAGATGTTGTGTACCTTATAAAATACAGAAAATTGTGCAGAATTTCAACAAAGGCTATATTAGTAAGTGTCATATACCGGTAATCATCTTATATACACATTGGTCAACAATAACCAAAAAGTGGACAACCCCTTTAAGTATTGTATTCTCTAGAAAAAAAAAATCTGGATTACTAATCAGGAAGATTATTATTATATGACACGGCTGACATAGTTTTGTCCAGAAGTATTTCCAGGAAGCATAAACTGAGGACTTTTTAAATGAACAGAACTGCATGCCTGCCCTCTGATAATGACTTAAAGGGGTTGTCTTTCACAGACAATGGGGACATATTGCTACAGTAGGATATGCCAATGCTCGGCTATTTTCGGCGGCCCCATAGAAAATGAATGGAGGATAGCTGCACTTTCGGGGCTCCGTTCTCAGACCTGCACCTAGAAGATAATGGGGCTTATCCTAGCGATATGTCCCCCTCGTCTGTAATGAGACAACCCCGTTAAGTCTATAGCAGCCACCTATTTCCTTGTTGGTGCAGCATGTCATAAAATTATTAATGCATAGCTACAAACAAATATATAGAGTATCAGAGAACCAACGCTGGGGTTATATAATCCTAGAAAGTAATACATTATGCAGTAACACATTCAATAGCTATGAGGAAGCTACAGCCTTGCAATATTAAAATAGATAAGAATGGGAATTGCACCATCTGCTGGGCACAAGCGATAGTACAGCTACATTCATTTGAATTGCACCACCTGCTGGCAATAATTGGTAGTTCAGTTACATTTACTCTTTCTGTGTCCATACTGTGTATTGGGCAATTCTAAAACTTCCTTATATCCAGAGGTTGATCATGTCCTACTGAAACGGGTTCATGGCGCGTTCGAGTAGGTAACTGGTAATGGGCAGTGCACCTGTAACAGTGGGACATTATCAGGACAGCATTTTGGCCTCTAGAAAGATGCAAATGAGAATGCTTCCATTCACTGACAGCAAAAAAACTTTTCACGTTACAATGATTTTAACAATTAAGTCGAATGACGAGAACAAGGGAGTTTTCCAGTACCAACCTATAGGAAAAGGTTGGCAATACACTTACCATTCCGAAGTTGCGTGGGTCGACCTCCAGGACTCCCATGTCATGTCAGACTCCTCTTCTGAAGAGCCAGCTTCCGCAGACGACACGTCCGTTACCAGGTTTCCAGCCCGGGCTATTGACGGGACGTCATTTCCATTGTGGACTGAGTCAGAGCTACACCTCTCCCTGGTGCATGCCCAAACTCCTGAATCCACCCCATCTGCACCAAGGAGAGGAATAGTTCTGGCCCCATCCACTTCAGAAGTGGCGTCCCCCTGGTAGCCAAAGTCAGAAACCTGATAGAGGATGCGACGTTGGCAGAAGCTGGAATTTCAGAAGTGGAGCGTCATGTGATAGGGTCCCCATTTTTGGAACTGTAAGTATATTACAAACTTTCTCATACCATATGTAATTAAGGTGGGTTTGAGAGATGCTGGGTCCCAGAAAGCCCCTTTAAGGGTATTTGCTCATGAAGACCATCCCTGTTAATAACCTTTATGAGGGAATGTGGACATCATAATTGGGGGGAGATCCCCTACTTGTGCCCCTCTTCCTCCATTATGAGTCAATACATAGCAGCTTCCATTTGGGCAGACTTGACTTGTCTTGAATGGTCACCATGCAATGCCACATTTCGCCTGCAGGGGCTGCTGTAGGAGAATTTCATGGCTGGCCACAGCTACTGTCAAAATCAGCTGTTTGCTGGAGTTGCTCAGAGCGGGACTGAGGTGATCAACTGATTGTCCCCAAGACAACTGTGATGAGGCAGCTCCTTTACGTAAGGGCTCATGCACATCAGCGTATTTTCTTTCCGCGTCCGTTCATTTTTTTTTGCGGACTGTATGCGGAACCATTTTATTTCAATGAGTCCGCAAAAAAAAAAAAAAAACAGTTACTCCGTGTGTATTCCGTTTCCGTATGTCTGTATTTCAGTTCCGCAAAAATTATTATGGACAAGGATAGGACTGTTCTATTAGGGGCCGGCTGTTCCGTTACACAAAATATGGTATGCACATGGACGTGTGAACTACATACGGTCGTGTGCATGAGCCCTAACTCTCATATTTGAGTCGAGCATCTTTTCCTATCAATCTTCACTGTGCCATTCCTCTGTTACTCCTCCTAGATATTTATGAATAAATTGAAAAATAGGTTTTTTCGATTCCTCCTGTCAAGGGGGTGTTTCCCTACATGGCCTGACACTTCTGATTGGACAGTTTGAGTATGCAGGGACACACCCTCTAGTGGTAAGACCCATTGCATTTTATTCACAAATTTCCTGGAAGAAAAATGGAGGAACGGCACAACATCGAGGTGTAAGAAAAAACATTCTCCAGGATTGTTATTTTTATGAAGAATGCAAGTGTTTTATAAAACTGACATGTCAGGATGGAGAATGTGATGACCCCCAGTATACAAAGCACAAGCCGGAAAGTGACAGGAAGTGTAATAGTATGAGCGTCCGGTGTCAAAAATGCAAACATTTAGGATTCTGTTAATAAAAACACAAAAGTAACAGGTCGTATTCTGGTGGTAGATTCCCCGTAATGGCGATTCCTTGTGGTTTTGTTTTGCAGAAGACGTGCAGTGTCTGTATGATGCTGCTACCGAACCAATGCAGCTTTGCATGTCATCAGCGCGTCCATCAACACAAGTCCCCCTTCACCTGCCCCGAGTGTGGCGCCATCTGCAGGTCAGCTCATTTCCAGAGTCACATCACCAAGAACTGCCTGCACTACACCCGCAGGATCGGCTTCCGGTAAGTCTTCCTTTGTAGATAATGGGGGTGGGGGTGCTTCTACCGTGTTTCCCCGAAAATAAGACAGGGTCTTATTTCTTTTTTTTCTCTGAAAAAAGGGTTAGGGCTTATTATTGTGGTAGGTCTTATTTTTGCCCCCAGTGAACATATATTTAATTTTTGCCCCCACTGAACATATATTTAATTTTTGCCCCCCACTGAACATATATGTCATTTTTGGCCCCTCTGAATATATACCAGTAGGTAATTTTTTTGCCCCCGGGCCCCTGTGCACACACAGACAAAAAATATACTTACCTCAACTCCGCTCCGGACTTCTTCTTCTCACCCAATCCTTTCATCCAGCGTGCGCTGTGTCATCCCATCAACCAGTGTGATCCCGGGAAACCCGGCACTGAAATCACGTCTTGCGGGATGATCACAGGGGAGAGGTCTTGCAGCGCCGGATAGGGTATGGATATAGGCGTGTGTATAGGTAACTAACTGCGCAGTGCTGCATACTATACTATAGTATAGTACGCAGCATTGCGCAGGTAGCGCCACCAGCAGAGTCCCTGACTGGCCATTAAAATCACTTGCGGGCTGCGCCCCCCGGGCCTGAACCGTAACCATATTCTCAGTGAATCCTCAATGTACCTAGGGCTTATTTTTGGAGTAGGGCTTATATTTTAAGCCTACTCCAAAAACAGGGCAAAATAACACTAGGGCTTATTATCGGGGTAGGTCTTATTTTCGGGGAAACAGGGTATGATCTCGTTGTTTGTTTACAGATTCCCTGTCCTCTGGATCGGTCATCAGTATCTGAACGGTGGGGGTCCGACACCAGGGATCCTCACCAATCAGCTGTTTGAGAAGGCATCAGCGCTCACAGTAGCGCCGAGGCCTTCTCACAGCTTTGCCTAGACTATGTGACGTCACATTCATCGGTCATATGGCCTGGGCGCCGCTCATTCCCATTGAAGTGAATGGGGCTGAGCTGCGATACCAAGCACAGCAGCTATACAGCTGATCAGCGGGGGTCCCGGGTGTCAGACCCCCACCAATCAGATACTGATGACCTAAAAAAAATAAAACATACATAGAGATTTTATGCGTTTTTTTTTTTTAACTTTTCAGGTGCATTCATTGCAATGTGGTGTATTCAGAGATCGCTGCTCTGAAGTGTCACATTCAAGGCTCCCATTGTGAAGTGTTCTACAAATGTCCTATCTGTCCGATGGCATTTAAATCGGCCCCCAGCACCCACTCTCACGCCTACACCCAGCACCCAGGGGTGAAGATTGGAGAACCCAAGTATGTACTGTGCATCTTTTATTTTCTTCTCTCTGACGCATTCACGGGTATTGATGTAGAAGAGCTGAACTTGGCGTGCAACGTGTTCTTTTGGGTTCACCTGCATAGATACATGTCTATATGCCCATAAGTCGGGACCCCTATGTACAGTATGAGCCAAATTGGAGGGTCGCCGACGAAGGAGGCTTTTGTGGTAATACGGCAGGTGTGTGGCCAGCAGCATGTTTCTGAAGCTGGGCCAAATCAATCAGCGACCCCTGGGCTGATTTTAGGTGCCAAGTCGAGTCAACCACTGAACGGTTATATGACAGGAGATGGGTACGGTACCCCCTAGTTTTCACTACTGCCCCCTGCTCTTTAGGGCTCATGCACACGACCGTATGTATTTTGCGGTCCGCAAAAAACAGATCCGCAAAAAATACAGATGACGTCCGTGTGCATTCTGTATTTTGCGGAACGGAACAGCCGGCCCCTAATAGAACAGTCCTATCCTTGTCCGTAATGAAGACAATAATAGGACATGTTCTATTTTGTTGCAGAACGGAAATACGGATATACGGAAATGGAATGCACACAGAATAACTTCCGTTTTTTTTGCAGACCCATTGAAATGAATAGTACTGCATACGGTCCACAAAAATGGAATGGACGCGGAAAGAAAATACGTTCGTGTGCATGAGCCCTTATACTGTAGCATCTACAGATTCTAAGGTTGTAGTTAGTTATTGGCGTAATGCTCACTCAGTCAACAGCTATTCCTCCCCCATACACATGCATGCTCAGTACGGCTGAGCATGCACATGTCTTGAACAGGTTGAGGGACAAAAGTTGCTGCCAACCCTATTGATGGCGGCTTATCTCCCCGAGAACAAAAGGATCAGGCGCTAGAAGTGTATTTGCCAAACTGATCCATTTATCCTCCTGTGCAACAGCTTACTTCACTCTCACCATTCAGAACACATGCATGCTCAGCCAAGCTGAGAGTGCATGTGTATAGGGGGGGTTGGGGAAATAGTCTGGTATCTTGTGAGTATATCCTGCTTTGTAGACTCTCCCGCCGCTTGATCATTGTGTTCCTAAACCCAGGTTATATGAGGGGCTGCGGGGGAGGGCTTCACCCGTCATTAATTATTTCGCTCTCCTTTATAAAAAATGCAAAACTCTTAAGAAAATGGGAAGGAACACAAGCGAATTTAATAAGAAAAAGCATATTGCTTACCGTAGGAGGTGAAAACACCGTTCTGCTTTTAACAGGCATGTAAAATAGGTATTGATTCGGCATTTCACTGTAATTACAGCATCTTTACAACCTCAGTCACACATGAGTTCACCGGGAAATGGAGGAACTTTGCAGCTTTACTAGGCAAACTACTTTTAAAGGGGTCTTCTAGTTTAAAGAGGTCGTAAAGGGATACATATTACGGTTATGACAAGTTATCCCTTGTTCACAGGATAAGGATAACTATTAGATCGGCGGGGGTCCTACCACTGGGACCCCCACTGGTTACTAGAATGGAGACCCTCTACCCATTGGGGACCCCTGAACGGATGGAGCAGCAGGTCAGGGAAGCTCATTGCTGCTCCATTCATCTCTATGGGAGCTCCGGAAGTCCAGCTGAGATGAATGGAGCAGCAGTATGCATGCTCGACTTCCGTTTATTTCAGGGGACTCCATTCTCATGATCAGTGGGGGTTCCAGAGGCAGAACCAACACAGATCTAATAGTTATGGCCGATCTTACGAATTGGGGAAACTTGTCACAACAAGAATACCCCTTTAAAGGACTTTTAATATTTAATCAGTGGGGGAAGGTGTCCAAACTACAGCACCTCTGTTGATCAGCTGAATTGAGCTGGAGCAACAAAGCTACTTCATTTAACTGATTGGGGGAAGGGATGAGGAGTAACCAGACCTCCAGACTCCCATGATTAAATATTGATGGCTTATCTTAACAATTTGCAAAAATCTGATTAATAAGGCAGTCAGGGGTAGAGAAAGAACTGGCTTAAGAATTGCTAATAGGCTTTGACTTTTTCTCAAACCTTCATTTCTTGCAATCTATACTAGGCCCCATAACTGCTGCATGACATCCAACCTCTATCCCTCAGACCTTTTACCGACCCATGTATTCCCAGTATAGCAAAAATCTGATTAATAAGGCAGTGAGGGATAGAGAAAGACCTGGCTTGTGTATTGCTAATAGGCTTTGACTTTTTCTCCAACCTTCATTTTTCTGCAGTCTATACTGGGCCCCATAACTGCTGCATGACATCCAGCCTCCATTCCTCAGACCTTTTACCGACCCATGTATTCCTAGTATGGCAAAAATCTGATTAATAAGGCAGTGAGGGATAGAGAAAGACCTGGCTTGAGTATTGTTAGCTGTAGAGGATGTCTGTACTGATTTAGAAAATTCTTTGTTTTTTTTTTTCCAGAATTATTTACAAATGTTCCATGTGTGACACTGTATTCACGATGCAGCCGCTGCTCTATCGTCACTTTGACCAGCATCTCGAGCACCAGAAAGTGTCCGTGTTTAAGTGTCCGGACTGCTCCCTACTGTATGCACAGAAGCAGCTTATGATGGATCACATCAAGGTATGAAAAAAGCCAAAAAACAACATATTCATTTGGGTTTTCAGATGCTGGAGCAAAGGTGTAATTCATTAAGGTGGCCATACAGAAGACTGTCACCCAACTTTCCATTAATCCCGAATAATAATATTCTGTATTGGAATTAATATTTCCTTTCCTAAGATCTTCTATTGCTTGGCCTGTGTCAGTTCTTACTGCACTTCTGGCATTCTGTTTATGATGAGTACGTTCTGCAATGCCACCACGAGCAATGACTATGGATTACATTGATAGATCTCTGTGCCTTTGACAAGATCTGTCTGTCACCTCCAGCCCACGGATAACATTACTGTGGTCTGGACCAAACACATCAGCTGCTTAGAAAATGATGGGGTGAAATAATGATTAATTAGGATTGGAAATCTGATGAAACCCGAATTAAAATGATTACAATGAAAACTGTTCAGGCACATGTAGGTATGCCCTAAATGTCCATGGTGGAAAAACTCTTTTGCCCTTCATCCAGATTCAGAAAAATCTGATTAATAAAGCAGCCTGAAATGGAAAAGGGCGTGACTTGACTACATTCAAGTCCAGGTTTGTCTGACAGTCTGGTTGTTGAGGATACACTCCCTACAGGTAGTGTATCCTCAACAACTAGATTCAGAAAAATCTGATTAATAAAGCAGCCTGAGATGGAAAAGGGCAGGACTTGACTACTTCCAGAGTTTTGTTCCTTTCCTTTGCTGTCAGTACAGTTCAAGTCCAGGTTTGTCTGACAGTCTGGTGGTTGAGGATACACTCCCTACTGGGCCTTTTTGACAGGGATGTCACCAGTGCATCTCTAGCAACCAGCCTGCCTATTGGTGGAGGATTCCCACTCTTATATGAATCAATAGCTTGTTTGATTGACTCCTGAACTTCTAAACCTGGTTTCATTCTCCTTGTAGTCCATGCATGGGACGTTGAAGAGCGTAGAGGGTCCTCCAAAACTCGGTTCCAATTTACCTCTGAGCACCAAGCCCACCACCCAGAACTCCAACAGCCCCAGCAAGGAAGAAACCAAGCCTGTCAATGGAACCGAGAAACCGGAAAAAAAAGCCGTCATCCCGGAGAAGAAGACAAACCAGTTGGTCAAGAAGAGTGGAAGCCCAGGCTGGACCTGCTGGGAGTGTGAGCAGCTATTCAACCAGAGAGACGTCTATATATCACACATGAGGAAGGAGCATGGGAAGGTAAAGTTGTACTCACCCGCTAATAGCATGCGCTGCTGATGTAATGCCCACATATGCTGAGCACTGGAGATGTATGTGATATAGTAGTGATTATAGACATGTCTATGGGGGTTGTAGTTACACAGCTGGAAGTTGATGATCCCTGATCCCTCCAGGGATATCCCGGGCACTCTCCAGGCTCTCATTGCTGTACAATTCTCCTCAGGATAAAGGAGATATCCTGCACTCTCAGGAAGAGCCAACAAATTTCCAAGGTGCCCCACATACTCACCTCTTCCTTATCCTGCACTTCCTTCCACTCCTGGGTGCCGTCACACATACTTGCAGTTGTCTCGCCTCACCTGAGGGAAGTGCAGAGATGGGCAGAGCTGAGAAGCTGAACATCTAGTCTGAGGTCTGTTAACAGTGGTTTCTAGTTTAAACTCTCTATAAATTGCTGGTCTGGGGTCTGTATACAGGGGTCTGCTAACAGTGCCGTCTGGCCTGGAGTCTGTATACAAGGTCTGTTAACAGTTCGGTCTGGTCTGGGGTATGTAACAGGGGGTTCTGGCAGGGGCGTAGCTATAGGGGGTGCAGAGGTAGCAGTCGCTACCGGGCCCAGGAGCCTAAGGGAGCCCAAAGACCCTTGTGCCGCATAAGAAGACACACAAATTACTGATGGAAGGGGGCCCAAGCTGAACTCTTACACCAGGGCCCATGAGCCTTTAGCTACGACCCTGGGTTCTGGTCTGAGGTCTGTTTACAGGGGGTCTATTAACAGTGCGTCTGGTGTGGGGTATGTAACAGGGGGTTATGGTCTGAGGTCTGTTTACAGGGGGGTCTATTAACAGTGCCTCTGGTGTGGGGTATGTAATGGGATTCTGGTCTGAGGTCTGTATACAGGGGATCTGTTACCAGTGGCATCTGGTCTAATGTCTGTAGAAATGACTGGTCTGGGGTCTATATATAGGGGGTCTGGTCTGGGATCTTTATACAGCGTGTCTGTAGACAGTTGGTTCTGGTCTGGGGTCTGCACACAGGAGGTCTATTACCAGCGGTGTCTGTATAAATGGCTGGTCTGGTATGGGAGGGACGAGTTCCCCTTTCTCTTTAGTAGATTATAGTGATTCGTTGTATTGAATGGCGCCCCCCCTCACCAGTCTGAACACTAGATGGAGAAGAATACAGAGCGACCTGGCAAAGCCGTATTCCTGAATGTAACACAGACCCCCCCCCATAGTATTCATTCTGTGCGTTCCCAACTCATTAATCTTTTAAGGAGAATAAAGAAAAAGCTGCCGCACTTTAACTTCTGTGATGTCCTCAGATGTCACAGTGTTTAGTATTCTGCTTTGTGTAAAAACATGTGATAACTGGGGCCCTGTCACCAAAATAGTCTCCTAGGACAAACTTTTTTCTGTATTCCTTATTAGGACACAAGTTAAATACAGGGGACCCTTCTGTTAGACAGAAAGCAGTGCTGCTGCGAACAATGACAGAGAGGAGAACGCTGGAGCTATGCATTTCTATCAAGCCTGGGTGACTCTGTGACTGTGCTGCTCCACCGGATGGGTGATAACTGTTGGATCATTCTTAAGAATTGAACGGTCCCCGAGTCCCCTTTCTGAATAGAGCAGTAGTGTGCACAGGGGTGTAACTACCATAGCGGCAGACCATGCAACTGCTATGGGGCCCAGGACAAGAGGGGGCCCAGTCTTAGTTGGGATCATCTCCTCTTCTACTGGAGGTGAAAACTTGGTCAGGAATCTACCCTCTAAAGGAACAACTTTTAGCAAATGAGGCAGTGGAAAAATGACCCAAGGGCCATTGAAAAGGGGTTTAGGCAGAAACCCTTCTGTCCTGTGTGGGGGGCCTGGTTTGATCCTTGCTATGGGGCCCTTACTTCTCTAGGTACACCATTGAGTCATGTCATGTTTCCTATCCGTTCACTTATATGGGACTGACATCAGCAGTACTCTTGAATATCGGAGAAGAAAAAAAGAAAGAAAAATGTCTGCGTGCTTCTCGTGGTAGGAAGGTTCGAGGGACAAGATATAATCTATATAAGTTCTTTTATTAGGATGTCAGATAACGCGTTTCGGAGCCGAACAGGGTCCTTCTTCAGATCACATCCAAAATCCAAAATTTTGGATGTGAACTGATGAAGGAGTCTGTTTGGCTCCAAAACGCTTTATCTGACATCCTAATAAAAGAACTTATATATACTCTATCTTGTCTCGCAAAGCTTCCTACCACGAGAAGTGCGCGGACCTTTGTGTCTCTTTTTTTTTTTCTTCTTAATCTTCTCCGTTATTTAAGTTCCACGTCGGCCCGCACCGGTGACTGACTGGACGGGCAGCAAGCCAGTGGGATTATCATCTTACTTCTGCTCTTCAGAGTGTTGTGCCTTCTGCACAATTTGCTGATGTGAGCAACTCTGCACCAGCTCCGCACCTCCTGCATTACGGAGCACTCTCCCTCTTCTTTCTTCATCATCAGCAGTCTGTTAGTCGAAAAGTGATGGCATATCCTAGCGATGTAGCACAGCATTTTAAGATGGTATTACCCCCATAGAGAGGTCATCCAGCTGTTTGGATTTTATTTATCAACCCCAGTCTATAGTACCAGTTTACAAAGATTACACACTCGCCTGCTCCCCGCCGCTCCATTCCAGCTCCCTGGTTCCCTTCAGTGGACTTCCGGTCTCTGTTCTGTAAACTTCCTGTGCAGATTGGGGTCACATGTGCTCCTGCAGCCAATGACTGGACTCAGTGGTGAAATGTCCCTAGATGGCATGTGTCCCAGCGCTGACGGGCAGCTTGGAGACACTGAGGTCAGTTACTGGCTGCAGCGGCGCACGTGACCCAATCCGTTCAGGAAGTTAACAAGATGGGAACTGAAAGAAGTCCAAAAAGCTTGATGATCCCCTTAAGGAATTGTTTTTTTTTGGGTTTTTTTTTGCAAGTCCTTGATGTAATCCAAAAGATTTGCCAAAAGTAAATGTTAAAGTTAAAACTAATTAACTTAAATGTTATATTTAAAAGCAATTTCATTTAAAAATGTTATGGTTTTCGGAAAGGTTAGCTGCATTTGATTTGGAATTGGTGGTGTTAATGAGCAAACAA
This sequence comes from Rhinella marina, assembly GCA_900303285.1. Classification (NCBI taxonomy): domain Eukaryota; kingdom Metazoa; phylum Chordata; class Amphibia; order Anura; family Bufonidae; genus Rhinella; species Rhinella marina. Next base: position 302,183 of record ONZH01001971.1, read on the forward strand.
GCAGAAATAAATTTGCCTTGAAAAAAAAAGGAAAACTTAAAGGATTTGCATGTTGCCCCGCGAGTTTCGAGCCTTCACGCGGGATTGAACAGCTGCCTCGCTAAAGTGCTTCTTAATCTTTTATGAAATACCTTACTCCCCCTCTAAAAGCCGAGAGAAAGCCAATGTAGATCTAACCGGCGGCGGAGAAGAGAGAGGGGTGAGCTGAGCCGCTGTCGAGCTACAAAGTAGAGTCTCCGATCGCGTCTTCTAAGTCTCTGGTTGTACAGGGTAACTTCAATCGGAGGCTCGCAGCTTGCAAGGAAAGTACAGCCATGATTCTGTTTCTAGTCCTGAACAGAGGAAAGCAGCGTGATACTTGGAGGGGGGCGGCTGGTTTATAGGCTATAAAGGAGCCTGCGGGAGGACGGTAGAGTCTGACCTACATCTTACCAGGCCAGACAGGAACCGAATTAATGAGATGCATCAAGTATCATCTAAAGTCACCAATTCTCCATTGTAGGACCCCCTACCGGGGCTTAAACATGGACGGGGGCTAGGTAGGAAAAAAAATCAGACAGTTCAGAAGAGGACAGAAGCCATTAAGCAAGAAAAAGTGGAATTGTGTGTAAAATTTCCACATTCTCCTCTTTCAGCTATAATATGTCGATATATTCGGGGTTCGGGGAAGCTTCGGCGCCCCAAAGGAAAAACTGTCTTCCAATGACATCACATGAACTTGTCTAATCGACACAGCGCATGGAAACTATAGAACAGGAGTCAACAGCCTCCAACACTTCGGCACTTGTGAACCTATAACTCCCAGCATGCTCTATTCACACTTGTGGGGGTTTCTAAGAACAGCCAAGCGAGTGTGCACGCTGGGAGTTGTAGGTTCACAGCAGCTGGAGTTTCGGAGGTTGGTGACTCCTGCCCTAGAGCACATAGATACCCTCCAAAATTCAAAAATAGTCAATGTAAAAGTGGTACAGATGCACCGATCCAGTGTGTTTCACCAATGTCTACATACATTGTCCGCCATAGATGCCCCCATATGGTTCCAGGGGTGCATCACCAATGAGGCCAGGTGAGGCGATTGCCTCAGGCAGCACCAGGTAAGGGGCAAGAGAGGGACAGCAGAAGGGCCATGGGCTGAAGGGAAGGGGTTAGGTTAAGAAATTGGCCATTTCAGTTTTCGCATCAGGCAGCAGAAAGGCTAAGTACACCCCTGTATGGCTCCTACCGCTGTATGTCACAGATGTGTTCCATATAGGGGCAAATTTGGTACTTCTGGGGCTCCAAGAACACTTTTGTCTGGGGGTCCTTATCGCACCACTAAAGCTCCACCATGGCTGATGTTCAGACTAGTCTGGGCACTTTTGCTACTGCTTTACAGCTAGGACGGGCCCCGCGGGCCCCTGTATAGCTAAACCAGACTTAAATATGGTATGCACTGATCTCTGGGGGCCCAAGAATTTGCTTGGTTTGAAAAGTGGTAAAGTAGACCACTGCTTCGATATGGTGCCGGTCACAGATGGCCCCCTATTGTGGCATCTTTTTGGCTTCCCCTATAACGGTTCTGACCAGTCTCTTTTGGTGTCCTTCTCTTCCACAGCACATGAAGAAACACCCGTGTCGGCAGTGTGACAAGTCCTTTAGTTCATCCCACAGTCTGTGTCGACACAACCGCATCAAACACAAGGGCATCCGCAAAGTGTACACCTGCCCGTGAGTATCGTGCCACCGGCTTCCAAGTGACTCATCTCCTAATTGTGGTGACCTCATGGAGATTATATAAGCCTTTTAGGATATTACTTGTATATGTGATATCTCTCTGTACAGTATTTAAGCCACATGGAAAATCTGCCATAATAGGTTGACTGCATGTGTCAGGGGCATAACAAGTAATCATCGGGCCTCATACAGAATTTATGTAGAACACTACTCCCATCATCTGTGGCTTAATGCACGAGTACAGAAACACTCATGTATGTCCATGCACCTTCACATATATCTAGATAGAAAGCTCCTGCTGTCCTTCACCTATGTGATACAATTCTTGCTGCTTGCAGCCACCACTAGGGGGAGCTCACTGCAGACTTCAACTCCAATTGGAGTCAATAACTATCATTACAATCAACATGCTGAAAAAGCACAGACCTACATATAAACGGACATGTGTCTTATTTTTGGGTGACCTAAGTGCATGTTTCTCCACATAGGCACTGTCCTGATACCAAGCGAGCTTTCACTAAACGCTTAATGCTAGAAAAACATATCCAGCTCATGCATGGCATGCAAGAACCCGAAGGAAAAGCTGAAGGAGAAGTAAAGACTGAGGAGATGTTGGAAGTCAAAGAAGACCCACAGGTAGGATTTACAAAAGCATACTTGATATTGTACAGCACAGACGCTGGATCAGCAGGGGATGCGCAGCATCTGTAGAAGGCTTCTGTTCGCATCTACATCAAAGGCATTACATTCTTCTGTTAGAAACTGAGAAACAGAGTGCAAGCCAAAGATGGGTCTGTAACATGATGGACACCGACGGATCTCATGGACTGTAATGGGGTGCATTGTCTATAATGGAGTGCATCAGGTTACGAACATGGTGTCCATTATATTACTGGACAAAATAGCGCAGCATGTTGTATCATCTAGGGATCATGCACACAAACATATTTTCTTTCCGTGTCCGTTCCGGTTTTTTTTTTTTGCGGACTATATGCGGAACCATTCATTTGAATGGGTCTGCAAAAAAAAAATGGAATTAGTCCGTGTGCATTCCGTTTCCGTATGTCCGTATTTCCGTTCCGCAAAAAAATAGAACATGTCCTATTATTGTCTGCATTACGGACAAGGATAGGACTGTTCTATTAGGGGCCAGCTGTTCTGTTCTGCAAAATAGAGGAATGCACATGAATGTCATCTGTATCTTTTGTGGATCCGTTTTTTACTGACTTCAAAATACATGCGGTCGTGTGCATGAGCCCTTAGTCTGGTATTTTGAATAGAATCTGTGACTCACATGTGAACTAAGCCTTAGACACCTGGAAAACCGGATGTAACCCTATTAACATATGTACGGTACATGCGAAATCCAATATGTAACACTTGCACCTTCCTTCTTCTTCCCCTTTTTTCCCCTACTTTTATTTTTCTTCGCTCCTATGTTTTACATACGTTCATCCTTTTCCTTCAGTTCTTTCCTTCCTGCCTTCATTCCTTTTCTACTTTTTCCCATTCCTTCTTCCTCTTTCTCCCCCATACTTCCTTCCTTTTCTTTCTTTCCCTTTTCCCTTCTTTACATTTATTTTCCTTCTCACCTTTCTTTTCATTCTATTTTCCATTTCTTCCTTCCACTTATGTTCCTTTGCTCCTATCTCTTCTTTCCTTCCATTTCCTTCTTTCCTTTGATATATTTTCAGTTGTTCTTTTTTCCCCCTTCCTTCCATTTAGTTTTCTTCACTTTTCTTTTTCCCTTCCTTCCATTTAGTTTTCTTCACTTTTCTTTTTTCCTTCCTTCCATTTAGTTTTCTTCACTTTTCTTTTTCCTTCCTTCCATTTAGTTTTCTTCACTTTTCTTTTTCTCTTCCTTCCATTTATTTTTCTTCACTTTTCTTTTCCCTTCCTTCCATTTATTTTTCTTCACTTTTCTTTTTCCCTTCCTTCCATTTATTTTTCTTCACTTTTCTTTTTCTCTTCCTTCCATTTATTTTTCTTCACTTTTCTTTTTCCCTTCCTTCCATTTATTTTTCTTCACTTTTCTTTTTCCCTTCCTTCCATTTTTCTCCTTTTTTCCCTTCTTCCATTTATTTTCTTCACTTTTCTTTTCTCTTCCTTCCATTTATTTTTCTTCACTTTTCTTTTTCCCTTCCTTCCATTTATTTTTCTTCACTTTTCTTTTTCCCTTCCTTCCATTTATTTTTCTTCACTTTTCTTTTTCCCTGCCTTCTATTTATTTTTCTTGAAATTTTTTCTTTTTCATTTCTTCTTTTGATGTATTTTCAGTCTTTTCTTTCCTTCCATTTTCTATCACTACTTTTTTCCTAATTCCTTTTTCCTTCCCTCTTTTCTTCATTTTCCTCCCTTCCTTTCCTTCCGTACTCCTTTTTCTTTTCATTCCTTCCCTTTTCCCTTTCTTCCCCTTCTTTCCTTCCTTTTCCAGTCTTGCCTTTCCTTTCTTTCCTCACCTCCTTTTGTTCTTTTCCTCCATGATGTGGGTGATTATAGTCTGTCTACAGCACTGCAGAATATATTGTCACCATCTTCAGTGGGAAACATTTGAGCTTATATTGGTTGTTCCTTTCACTAGGAGCCTACACCAAAACGGAAGTTGGAAGAACCAGTTTTGGAGTTCCGATCCTCAAGAGGCGCCATCACCCAACCCTTAAAGAAACTCAAGATCAACGTCTTCAAGGTCCACAAGTGTGCAGTCTGTGGCTTCACCACCGAAAACCTCCTCCAGTTCCACGAACACATCCCCCAACACAAGTCCGACGGCTCCTCTTACCAGTGCCAAGAATGCGGCCTGTGCTACACCTCCCACGTCTCCCTTTCCAGACACCTCTTCATCGTCCATAAGCTCAAGGAACCTCAAGCCCCCACCAAGCAGAACGGTTCAGGAGAGGACAGTCAACAGGAGAACAAACCAAGCATTGGGAAGGAGGCGGCAGATAACGTGTCGTCAGACAAGACGTGTAAAGTCTGCTCTAAGACCTTTGAAACCGAAGCTGCATTAAACACCCATATGAGGACTCACGGGATGGCTTTCATTAAGTCTAAAAGGATGACCTCTACCGAGAAGTGACAGGACCACCACTCCATACTGACCATGGTGAACATTCGGTGATCCAGGCTACCAGTTCTTAGGGTGTCACTTTGGGAAAAACAAAAAAATAAGGACCGAAAAAAAAATTTGTGGCAATATTTAGTTGTATCTTACCGGCCTTTATACCGTCACACCCCAGTACTAAGCAGTATTCCTGTAAAGCAGATGTAAATATCTAAGAATTTTTGATACTCTGTGACTGTATCGATGTTTTTTTTTTTTTTAATATATGTGATATCTCCTAGACGAGAAGGATATTTAACCCCTGCCAGTCTGCTTTCCATGATAGATGAATATTGGCAGTGTAACGGTAGTACAGGTATGTGCTGCCGAGGCTATTTCTGAATGCTTCAGAAAGAATATAGAACAGACGTACAGATATATACCAGGACTAGAGATACAGGGGAAAGTATATGGATAATCGCATCATAGGAAGACATGACTGTAACCCATAGACGGAGCTGTCGCTTTTCCAGTGAAGCTTTGAACCAGTATAGATATCTCATCCAGTACTATTAATGTGCTGCTCTATGGTGCTCGGGGGTCAGATTTCTGTCATTTTAATACCATTCTGGATGTAGAATTTAGTTTTTTTGCTAAATTTTTTTGAATTTACTGAATGGCATGATGTCAATATGCAAATATCTTGGCACTTTCCAAAAAATGTCTGAAAGCAGTTGCAAATAAATCTCCCCCCCACCCAAAGAAATGTATGAAAGTAGTTCCAACAATCTTGGCACCTGTCTTTAAAAAAAGTAAACGTATTTGCAAAAATCTTGGCAGCCCCACTCCACCTCCCAAAAAATTTATGAAAGCTGCCCCCCCTAAAAAAAATGTATGAAAGCCGTTGTAAAAATCTTCACCAAAAATCTTACCATTTTCCCCAAAAATGTTTGAAAGTAGTTGCAAAAATCTTGCCACCTGTCTTAGGTTTTCTTTTTTTTAAAGGCAGTGCCAAGATTTTTGCAACGGCTTTCATACGTTTTTTTTTAGGGGGGGCAGCTTTCATAATTTTTTGGGGAGGCGGGGTGTGGCCGCCAATATTTTTGCAAATAGGTTTTCTTTTTTTTTATTTGCAAAAATATTGGCGGCCACACCCCACCTCCCCAAAAAATTTATGAAAGCTGTTGCAAAAAAATCTTGGCACCTTCTAAAAAAAAAAATGTTTGAAAGTAGTTCCAAAAATCTTGGCGTCGTCTAAAAAATATATCAAAGTACTGCCCCCCCAAAGAAAATGTATGAAAGTAGATGCAAAAGTGTTGGTGCCCCCTAAAAAATATCTGAAAGTAGTTGCCGAAATCTTGCCTCACCCCCAAGGGTTGCTCCTCTGTTATTCATTAGGGGCAGACAACCATTCGAGAACCATGAGACGGCCATTGACCTCCAGGAGGTTATGTCAGGTGCACAACAACTCTTCATATGGGTCACATCCATTATTAGCGTAGCTGTGGCCGGTTAAGAGGTAGCAGTCGTACAGAGGGGTGTCCTTTATGCTGCAGTTGATGACAGTTGAAGGATGGAACTGAGCATGTGCTATGAGCAGTGGCTACAATAAATTTTAAATTACATGCAGTTACAAAAATATTTAGATCCAGGAGCTGGTTTGAAAAAAATGTAGAATATTTTTCGTGAGAAAACCCCTTTAAATGTAGGAGTTGCCCACAGCATCCAATCAGATCACTGCTTTTGGTTTTAACCTTATTATAACGTGTAATCTAATTGGTTGCTTCTGGACACAGCAAGATTGTCCTTTATTTTTATTTTTTTTTGGGGGGATGGGGGATATTTGCCAGGGTTGGATTGGCCATAGACCTTACAGGGAAATTTCCCGGTGGGTCGATGCCCAGGGGGCCACCTGGGCCCTCCTCACAGCCGTGACAGTAGAAGTTTTTGGGGATGTATTTTGTGCTGCTGGCAGTATTTTGTGATGGACTGTGGTATTTGGCTCTGTTGGGTGGTATAATGTGCCACAATATGGTATTGCTGGTCCTGTCTTACAATAATTTGGACCCAATTACAAAATGGGGCCACTTTTAGTATTTTTTCCAGGGCCACTTTAAGTTCCCAGTCCGCCCCTGGTATTTTGCTCATTGCATTACTTTCCGTCAAATGCGGTTTCAGTAATACTGAATGGCGTATTCTATAATTTCCACCCAATTTCCTCCTAATAATCAATCCCCTGTAAATATAACTCCAGGAGCCAGGAACTCTTCTTGGTATTACCTTTTCTTACAACAGCTCGGTGACAACCCAGCTTTCCCACGGTTCTGAACAGCAATCCTTGAAAGCAAGTCTGGGAGATGTTATATAGCCCTATTGGTGGCCACCCAAAATTTCCAAGACTACCGAATGGCAGTTTTATTTTCAACTTCTGTACCAGGTCAGGGGCCGGGCACCTAGAACTACATAACTAGCTGTTCAGGACTCTGGCAAAGCTGGATGATAATACCTCCGAAAGGTGACCATGTTTGTGGCCGCAAAGCCCATTAGAACCAGGAATTGCTTGTATGGGATTTTTTAATGATGATTTTTTTTTTAAATACTTTTAATTATTTATATTGATCCCATTTTAGTCCACCGATCAGTCCTGACCAGTGTATCTCAGCCTTGTTTAAAAGGGAAATTGTAGCTAAAGCTGTCCTTAAAGGGTATGTCCACTTTTGTGTACACCATTTGTCTCTACAATGCATCTAAAGCAACTTTGCAAATTGTCTTGATTGAAAATATTCTGCAAGTTAGGTGTCTCCATGGTAACAGACTACAAACATACCCTGTGTAGTCTGATCCTGCAGTCGTACTCTGTTCCATGCTGCCTCTTTCATATTTCTTTACAAGGGGCCGTCGGAAAGAAGTATGACTTCAGGATCTGACCACACACAGGGTTTGTTTGTAGTCTGTAACCATGGCGACCCATAGGTCTGCATAAACAGTAGATTCTATTCAAGACTAGTTACTCCCTTTTCTTTATTCTAGATGCATTGGTGCAAATAAAACAAGTTTGCATAACGTCCGATATGTTTGCTTTAACGTCCGATATGTCCATGTTGAATGTTCACACAGTGAAATACCTCATAAATCTGTGATGTTTGCCGATCTGCCTTTTTATTTTCTGTTACTTTAGTTGTCGGATTTGGGCTCCAGAGTGCGGTATGAGTCAGAATAATGACACATGGGAACCGTAGAATAGCCCCGTATGTACATAGGAGATGTCTGGAGGACTGTTTTATACACCTTTTCTGTGTTTTATTTTTATTATGTAAAAAAAAAAGGTTTTTCAAAATGTTAAAAGGGTATTCCGAAAATATTTAAAGGGCACATCCTCATCTCTAAGAGGTCCCGTTGACGTTCTTACGACCAACGTGGATCTGTCATTTCATCAGTATCAGCTATTGTTGTCATGGAGGCGACTACACAATGCCCCTGCAGCGGCCTCTGCTGGAGATATTTGGTATTGCAATGTAGTGCTTTCCCTTCTGGCTAATGGAAGTGCCCCCCAACCCCCAAACAGGACATGTAAAAAGGTTGTTTCATCTCTTAGACCCAGATTTACTTAGTATACTTCCAACTGCAGCGGCCAACCCCCCCACCCCCCTCTGAGAACACATGCAGGCTCAGCCACCAGAGACATCTGGCAGCGGCCCACCCCCTCTTAGAACACATGAAGGCTTTTGGCCACCAGAAACATCTGGCAGCGGCCCACCCCCTCTGAGAACACATGCAGGCTCGGTCACCAGAGACGTCTAGCAGTGCCCCCCCCCCGAGAACACATGTAGGCTCGGCCACCAGAGACGTCTAGCAGCGCCCACCCCCTTCTGAGAACACATGCAGGCTCGGCCACCAGAGACGTCTAGCAGCGCCCACCCCCTTCTGAGAACACATGCAGGCTCGGCCACCAGAGACGTCTAGCAGCGCCCACCCCCTCTGAGAACACATGCAGGCTCGGTCACCAGAGACGTCTGGCAGCAGCCACCCCCTCTGAGAACACATGCAGGCTCGGCCACCAGAGATGTCTGGCAGCAGCCCATCCCCCTCTGAAAACACATGCAGGCTCGGCCACTAGAGATATCTGGCAGCGGCTACCCCCCTCTGAGAACACTTGAAGGCTCGGCCAAGCCCAACATGCATATGTATGGGGGGTCGGTAAGAATAGCTGTTGGCCAAAAGAGAGTTCTGCTAACAGCCATAGAAGATGGACATGCCAGAAGAAAACAGAGGGGAGAGTGTTGCCTATGTAGGTGACCCCACAACTCCAAAATGGCTGACCTAGTATTAAGAAGAGCAGCTCTGAAGCCCAGACTGCTGCTCTAACTAGTAAAATACTATTACTATGTAGAGCGGGAAAAGAGGAATATTCATGAAGGGGCACTTTAAGTGTTTTCGGAATACCCCTTTAAATCCCCAGTTCGTCATCTCTGTAGCCAGCACTGCAAAACGATCTGCCTTTTTCAATAAGACCTCGTTGTGACGATGCACAGGGACAGTCGTCGCCAGCAATGAGCTCACCGCAGCGGCGTCCCACCCCGAACAGGTCCCTTCTCATTTGCACAGTTCTTTGTGAAGTTGCTCTAAGTTATTTGAAGGGGTTGGGGGGGAGGGGCACTAATATGTGCAGTATAGTCCTTTTCAGAACCGTTCTAGGGACTCTTCCTTTCCATTATTCGTATTATTTTTCTACCTGTTTCTGTACCTCTGTATTATTTTGTATCCATTTTCTATCTCTGTATTTTGTGTATATATTGAAGGTGCACGAGTCCGTTCCGTGGTCGTCCAGTCTTGCTGCTGTCCTCCGCCTAATACACTCGGTGTCTTTATAAATGTATTGAAGAGATTTCACCTGTAAATAAACATGGAGTATTTGACGCGGTGATGTCGCGTTTTTTTTTTTATTGGTGTGGGAGGTTTTTATGCACTTTATATCGTAACCCTTTTTACGTTGCTGAATTTGCGTCATAAGGATGGTCCGGCCAGCTCAGACTCCATAGGGGACGGGAAACTCGAGACGCTGCCTATTCACAGGTAAAGCTGGGGTGGTAATTGATTTTTTTATGCATAATGATTTTAGCTTACGCTCCACAGCTGTGAGTTGTTCCTGTGATTTGTCGATGGCCTGTATAAAAGCCGGATTCTGGCGATTTGCCGCACTCTGCGCCATGTGGACGGACTGGATACTTGCATTTCTTTTCAGCCTGGCTGCCGTCGCCTCGGCTCCGGCGAATCTGTCGGCCAAATGTTTACAAGACACCATGGACTACTTGTCAGACCTGAACTCTAAGGAGCCCAAAACTTATGCCATGCTCAGTAAGTACCACTGCTTGCTTTCTCCGTGTTCACACTGATGTTAACCCATTTAGGACCAGGCTAGTTTTGGAAATTTTTCTCTTGCTATAACTTTAAAATTGACACGGCTGTACAAGGACCTGTTTTTTGCAGGTCCGGTTGTGCTTTCTAATGGGACCATTTAGTCTTCCACACAATGTATTGCGAGACTGCAAAAAAAAAAAAAAAATGTGGGGGGTGAAAAAGAAAGAAAAATGAAGTTCCGACATTGTGGATTGGGTTTGTTTTTACGGCATTCACTGTGCGGTAAAGATAACATGATAACCTTATTCTATGTGTCGGTACGATTACGTAGATACCAAATTTATATGCTTTTTATTATGTTTTTTACTACTTTAAAAAAAAATTAAAAAAAAACTTTTTTGAAAGTGCTTTAAAAAAAATTTACTTTTTTTTTTTACATGGAACAGTATCTTCAGATTTTACATGTGGATATCGGCATGGATTCCACACCTAAATCCGCAGAAAAACCATGCGTATTTACAGCGGACCAGATGGGAGGCATGAGGGGAGAGGACAGGAGGGGTAGTAGTGTGAGGAGGATGGTGGTGTTACGGTGGCAGCTCTCCTGCTCCAGCGCTCCCTTGGGCTGTGCATAGTGAAGAGAGGGGCACATCTTATAAAGTCGGGCAGAACTGACCTGCATGACATCAGCAGTCAGCCCTCAAGGCTGCCTGACTTGCAGGCGCAATCAGGCTGTTCAGAGAGCCGGATAGTATTGTATACCCTACAGTGCTAATGAAAGATGAATTCTCACGCATGCGCTGTGGTTATGAAGCGCAGGGGACAGGCCATGAATGTGTCGTCAGTGATGACTGATGCGTTCGTTGTGGGTTGTAACCAGGCTAGGATCACGTGCACAACGTACAGTTCATAATCCAGGAAGCGGCAGGAGCATATCATTTGACCTGGAACACAGTGCTGGTAGGCAACATTTAATAATCAATAATAATTTTAATAATTAGAGCAAAAGATGTTAGTCTCAACAAGGGAGCGAACATTAAATTAAAAATAAATATATCTCGGAATACCTCTTACAATCTGTCCTAAAGATATGACTGGAAGCCAGAGGCAGTTTAAACCCAGCCAAGAGCTGTGGAGTCCATGAGCCATAAATGTGCGTTACCTCCACAGTCTGCTTTCACGCACAACCTCTCTTCTTTTGGCTGCTCAACCTTTTTAGGAGTGCTGACCTTCTCTCATTCTGGGGAAATCTGTCTGGTCCCCTCCCTCATATCTCCATATATGCTGATTGTAGCTGCCGCAGGACTGACACTATTTTTGCTGCTCCCACCTCATCTCCCATCTCTACACTCACTAACCGCTCACAGGGAAGAGACAAGCTCAGGTTTAGGGCTCATGCACACGAACGTGTGCTGGCTGTGCCCATGCTGTGCACACAATCAACAGAAAATAAGACCACAAAACATCAGAACATGATCTTTAACCCTTTAGCAGTGACACAATGGGTCACTGCATATTCTGGCTCCCATCGTGTCTCTGCATAGATTTGAGATCTGCTTTTCAGAAAAATAAGACAATGAGGGCGGATCTGCAGCGTGCAAACTGAAAATCAACGACGAACACATGTTGGTTTTTGGCTACGTGTATTTTGGTTGCGTGAACATAGCCCAATTTTTCTCACAGCTGAGGTTCAGAGTATCTCCAGAATGGAAGGACTTGTAGGGTGTTCCTGGTATACAGTGATTAGGACGGTGGGGACAATGGGGACAAAACATAAGTGAACAGAACGGAGTGCTTCAAAAAGTATTTTGTTACGTGTGGTTCTGTTCCCATACCGGAGAGCAAACTGCAGCAAGCAGTGGTTTTCTTTCCGTCATGGAATGCGGAGCAAGACGGATCCGTCATGACTCACAATGCAAGTCAATGGGACGGATACGTTTTCTCTGACACAATAGAAAACGGATCCGTCCCCCATTGACTTTCAGTGGAGTTAATGACGGATCCGTCTTGGCTATGTTACAGATAATACAATCGGATCCGTTCATAACAGATGCAGACGGTTGTATTATCAGTAACGGAAGCATTTTAGCTGAGCCCTGCCAGATCCAGCAAAACGCTGGTGGGAAAGTAGCCTTAGAGATACTGTAGAGCAAATTGCTGACAAAGTATCACTCTCTTATCTTCACTCCAGTTTTTTACAAGACCTTCTGACGTAAAAAAAAAGAAAAACATCAGAAAAAAAACAATTGATGTTGAACAAGAATATTTAGACAATGGTGAAAGCATCTCTCACCCCTGGAGGGCTTCTCATACCGTATATAGTCCATGTTGCGTTAATCCTGGCAGATTACGAGCTATCCGTAATTTCCATCATCTATCATACCTCGAGCCGAAGCCATAGTTTCCCTCTTGGAGAGAACAGGTAACGGACAGCCATCTTTTTATCATCTCTTTTACAATGTTGTGAAAGAAGAGAAGGATCAGTCGGAGGAACCTTACGAGTCTCATCGGGATTCTCAGAAGTATAGCTGCGGGCAGACAGTTTACACCAAGATATTCTCCTGTAAAAAATCATGTTTCAGTCAATTTGTTTTAGTACATGACATTGTGGGGAAATGTTCTTCATTTCTCTCAGGGAATTGTGTAGGAAATGAAGGAAACATATATATTTTTTATTTAGTTTACTCTCTAGGCTGCACTCATCTACGAGTCAATGTTATGTTTAGTATCACACCATATATCAAGCCAAGAACGTAAAAACCTCAGTTCATTCAGTCATTTTATTTAACGGAAACCGCCATACTTGTTTTAGCTACAATAGTGTTTTGTTTTTTCTGAAACTGAGCTCCAAAACTCCTGCATAGCCCTAGACGGGTAATATCATTTTATAAAGTGATCCTGTGTTACCTGGTGTTCAAAGCGTGTAGTGATGAGCGTGTCCACCTATTGAGCAGAGTGCTGGTGGTCACACATGCTCAGTCACTGTCTTCACAGCCAGATGCTCAGTTTACAGTAGGGCAACCAATTGAAATTGAGAGCTTTCCGCCCTGCATGTCGGAGAAGGAGCAGAGGCTCTGCAGTAGGCTGGCAGTATAGCTGAGAAGACACCTTCTACAGGGGAAGTAAGAAGGTACTATATTGTCAACTGCCAGAAGGGGGGGAGGAGACTGATTCTGTTCAGAGCCTTTTGAAGCACTGACAATTACTTTAAAACTACTATTAACAGCCAGGGGTGCACCTAGACTTTCTGCTGCCTGAGGCAATAACTAAAACGGCGCCCCCCTCCCCTTCCCAATGCCAATTTCTTAACCTAATCCCTTCCCTTCAGCTCATGGCCCTTTGGCTGCCCCCCTCTTGCCCCTACCTGATGTTGCCTGAGGTGATCTTCTCACCTGGCCTCATTGGTGGGGCACCCCTTTCAACAGCATTTCATGACTTTTGGTATGAAGCTGTTTCGGGATAACCCTTTTAACGCTCTCATAATTTGTTATTGGTTCCCTTCCAAGGAGGCCTCCTTTCATCAATGAGTTCTCATTCACAATGCAGTCCTCACACTGATGCTACATAGGGTCCACGGCAGAGAAAGGAGAGTGCACCAGCTCTTCCCTTGGGGCACACCCTGATGTTGGAGCTCCGGTCTGATGGCAGTTGGAGTGCCCTTGGTGGTGTTAGTGTTGTGTAAGTGCAAGGCAAGCGATATAAGTGCTGTGGCTAGTGCATGAGATGTGTTGTAGAAAATGAAGTCTCTCTTTACTAGAATGGGAGTGCATAATGGGAGTTGTAGTACATTCAATGGTATCAAAACACAGTTCCAAACAATTCTCAGTGCAAATCTTCCCAGATAGCAATGTATGGATATAGGCCAGGATTGGGATTGTAGTACTCCTTCCCTCTATCTCTCCAAAGTGTCTTTCTGCAGCATCTAAGGCAGTATTATTCTTGCAATGGTGGCTGTAATTCCGAGCTGACGGGTACAGGATTAAGATACGGCTGGCCATACTGTGTCCAACTGTGAAGGGTGTCTTAGCAATGTCCCTCTCTCTGCAATAAAGTCTCCATCAGCCTTAAACCGTGAATACCTTACTGACTGACTCCAGTGCTTGGCCATGCAGATTCTCTCTTTGGAGTACTGTGAAGTAGAGATGGTTTTCTCTCTGTGGATCTCTCAGTTCTCTGGAGTTTAGGTCTAGTAGTTTGAGGGGTGAGCAAATGTAGCTCCCTCTCGCTTCCTTAGCTAGACAAACTGAGTGACTAAGCTAGGGGCAGACCTAAGGGCAGTTTCAGGATTATTAACCCCCACTAATCCATACAAAACGATTCTGGTGCATCACAATACATTAGAACATTATATAACATTATGCAACAATAGACAATTTGCACGTACCTTATTCTGGGATGCTGCACAGTAGAGGTACTGCCAATATAATGTACAGTGTGTAACAGTAATGAAATTAAAAGTAGTGACAAACTCAAATAAACGTGTATTGTTGATTGTCTTTCGTTACAGGCAGAAAATCTACCCGTATAAAAGGATCCTTGCTCTTATTTTAGGTCCAATAAGCCAAGCCTTGATCCAGTATATCCACCATCATTATTTCCCATGATTTTACATAGTAACATAGTTTATAAGGCAGAAAAAAAGACATCTGTCCATCCAGTTCGGCCTGTTATCCTGCAAGCTGATCCAGAGGAAGGCAAAAAACCCCTGTGAGGTAGAAGCCAATTTTCCCCACTTTAGGAGAAAAAATTCCTTCCCGACTCCAATCAGAATAACTCCCTGGATCAAGGACCCCTCTCTAGTAACTATAACCTGTAATATTATTACCCTCCAGAAATACATCCAGGCCCCTCCTGATCTCTTATAGTGAACTTACCATCACCACCTCCTCAGGCAGAGAGTTCCATAGTCTCACTGCTCTTACCGTAAAGAATCCTCTTCTATGTTTGTGTACAAACCTTCTTTCCTCCAGACGCAGAGGATGTCCCCTCGTCACAGTCACAGTCCTCGGGATAAATAGATGATGGCAGAGATCTCTGTACTGACCCCTGATATATTTATACATAGTTATTAGATCTCCCATCAGTGGTGTTTTTTCTAAGGTAAATAACCCTAATTTTGATAATCTTTCTGGGTCCTGTTGTCCACCCATTCCAGTTATTACTTTAGTTGTCAACCTCTAATCTAGGCCTGACTCATTCTGGAGGCCCAGACCCATGCCCTTTCTTGATTCTGAATCTGTGTCCTGTCTATCAATATAATGACTTCATATGGTGGACAGCAGCCCTTCTTCTATGAACTTGGTGCATGTATTGTAAAGCCCCCACCAAAGGATCTTCACGAAGATTATTTATTTTTTTACTCTTTGAACCAAAAAATGTGTCCTCCTCCAAGGGAAGGGCCAAAAATAAGAATATCTTTTTACTTTTGTAAAGACTGTCAAGGTGACATCTCAGATGCTGATTTGCTTCAGGCAGAGATAGACTGCTCCATCAGAGTAGTAGAGTATCCTCCAGTGGCTCCAAGCACAATAATGGACCCAAAGTGAACTCCAATAATGGACTTTGGAGCCAATCACTTGCCACTAAGGTCTATTTCATATGTGATAATGATATGTACTGTGTGTACAATGGTAACAACAAAGGTTAGAAATAATTAGAGTTGGACATGTCCATGTTCTGTATAGATAATGGGTGGTCCTCAGTCATCATCTCCATTGGTCCTCAGTCCAGCCCTGGGCCTATGTCCAGAAGGTCATTCTTCTATTATTCACAGGATACATGTTTATATTCAATTTAACACCGATGTCAAGAAGCCTGTGATGTGTTCTCTTACAGTGTATGATGCTTTGGGAAAGCAGGGAAGTGGTATCGTGAATGGGAATGTGGACCGACTTGGATCTTATAGTGAATGCCTTTCAGTTCAAGTTCCTGGGAGGAGGTTTGAAGGAGAATACTGCAAGATGCATGTGGAACAGGTCTGAAATGTTTGAGAATTGTATTACTTAAGTTCCAGGGATTGTCAATTTGGTCAAATACCCTATTAGTACATATTCAGTTAATGGAAGGACTGTCACATTCAGAACCGCAGGTATATGGAGCACAGAAGGACTACAAAAAGTCTCTCTCTGGAGGAACCATCATGTCTGTAAATTGCATGGACAGCCCATTTATTTTAATAGACACCATGTATGTCTGACCAGCAACACCACCACTGCTACTATGACTCTTCTAGCTTGACTTTCCGTAATTTCCACCATTTAATAACTGCTCTCAATCTCTTAGACCTTCCTACTACATTATTTTTTTTCATACAAATATTATTCTTAAAGGTAGAGATGAGAGAAGTATTCATAAATTCGATACAACTGCTTTGCAGAATTTTACAAAAAATTTTGCTTTGTGACGAATTACTTAGTCATGAAGCAAATTTCTTTGTAACTAGTGGGAGCGGCAATTGCATCGCTCCTCGTCATTGTACCCCTCAGATGCCATGTTCATAAATGATCGCGGCATCTGAGAGTAATAATCGGGTGTAAAATAAAAATTAAAAAAATGAAATCATATTTACCTCATCCATTTGCTCGCAACGGGCCGGCCACCACCATCTTGATTGAAGATCTTGCGCGAAATCTCACACGGCCCATGATGGCCTGTGATGTCATACGTCATGTGGGATTTCATTTGAGATCTTCAAACAAGATGGTGGTGGCCGGCCTATCGCAAGCAGATGAATGAGGTTAGTATGATTTTTTAGTTTTTTTACACTATTTCAGGGAATTCGCTACCACGAAGCGCGAGGAAATTTGGCTTTGCAACGAATTAGATTTTTCGCTCAACACTTCTTAAAGGGTTAGCTATTGCTCGTCTATCCTCAGAATAGCTCATCAATATCAGATCGGTGATGTTCGACACCCCGACCGATCAGCTGTTTCTGGCAGTTGCCAGCGCTGGAAACTATGCAGTAGACGGAACTGGTTCCATCCAGGGTGATGCAGATCAGTAAGTGGGAGCTGCAGGGGAGCACGACCAATGAGGCCAGGTGAGGTGATCGCCTCAGGCAGCACCAGGTAGGGGCAAGAGGGGGGCAGCGGAAGGACCATGGGCTGAAGGGAAGGGGTTAGGTTAAGAAATTGGCATTGGGAAGGTGGGGGTGCTATTTCAATTTTTGCCTCGGGCAGCAGAAAGGCTAGGTGCACCCCTGGCTAAGAGCCTTCCATCCACTGTGTAGTTTCTGGCACTGGTGGCTGTCTGAAACAGCTGATCGGTGGAGGTACTGGGAGTTGGACCGATATGATAATGTTGACCTATCCTGAGGAGAGGCTATCAATATCCAAGTCCTGGAAGACCCCTTTAAGCTAACCATACATTTTAGACAGCTGTCTCTGTCAACCCCCAATTAACACATGCACACTGTGTTCTAGCCACCTCTAGACACTAGATTACCTTCCTGAGAGCAAAAGGATAAGGAATATTGTAATCCAACAACCTTTTCAGATGTCTTCTCCAACATCTGTCATCAAAGGAGAGTTGGTAGGCCACCAAAAACACAAGGTGGAAGTCTGGTCCGGTTTAGGAAACCCATTTTCAGAAACCCTAGTAAGACATTCTAAGTTTATAGAGGTTTTCCTCATTATGGATCTTCATCAATAATCCACATCGAAGACCATCTACAAAGTAGACTATCCTCTTAATTCCCTTTATCCCTTATAACGATCTGCTGATTTGCTCAATTGGCCAGCCGGGTACAACAAATAAACCGATTCACTGAATTTTCTTCTCAATCTAAGTGATCCTCGAACAAATCAATACGGCCAATAGAAAGTAAATGGTGCACGAAATCACAAATCTACAAAACTGTAATTGTGCAAATAGATATATCTCTGGTTTCAGTCTTGTTGATCTAACTGCCTCGACACTTTTTTATGATCTCTTATTGTTCACTACTGCTGTTACTTTTAAAGGGGTTCTCGATGAGTCAAATGTTCATGGTCAAAAAGGATGGGATATCAACATCTTATTAGTGGGGTCTGAACTCCAGTTACCTACCAATCAGCAGAATGAAGGGCCCACCCTAGTGAAAGTGAGGCCGGACCGGGACGGAGTTTAGGGGAGGCCGACATGACAGGGTTTGGTGAGGAGGGGCCGGTTAGGGAAGAGTTAATTTTGTATTGGGAGGAGTTGAGGGGAGGGTGGGGGGTTTGCCTTTAAAAGAGTGGGGTTAGGGGTGTAGGGGCGCCATGTTAGGTGATAACTTTGAAGAGAACTCCCACCCTCCCTCCCTTTAACAAATATGGTTAGTTGAACTTAAATAATTCAAAGGGGTGAGTTGGCTTTGGTTCAGGGGTTATGTTTGTACGGGTGAGTATTTGTTTGGGCGCTTTTGACGCGGCAGTCGTGGCGGTGGGAGGTCCTTGAAGCTGGTGATATTGCTGGTACTGGAGAATGGGAGGGCCTCATTGGTGGGGGCTGGACTCTCATGGTTGGGCAGTTGGTTGGTGGTAAGAGGCATCCATCAGTTGGTGTCTCCGAGCTGGTGTTCATCGGCTGGAGGCAAGATGGAGTTTCCAGGTTATTGTTTTATGGAAATTCATTGTTGGGGCTTCAGGGACCTGCCTCGTTGAAGTTAATTTATGTTATTTATTAAATGTTTATACATTTAATTTAATAAAAACGGCTGCTGTGGCCGATTTAATCCGATTTTGGTCTCAGCGTTTTCTTTGACTGGGTTTAAAGGGTTAAGGGGTTATTTAGTTTTAGTGAGGACCCGATGGAAATAACCAATATCCGGTTCATGAGGCTGACCTGTAGTACCAAGATGTGCTACTGTGCTTATGTAACCATTCTGCTTATTGGAGGGCGTCCCATTGGTTTGACCCTTACGTATCCTAAGGATAGGTCATCTCTCAAAAACCAATTTAATCTCTGCTTTCTCGGGACTACCATACAGTATAATCCTAATGTCTCAATGTTCTCTTGTATCTTCTCCTTCGTCCTATTACCATTCTCTGTGGCTTTCCTCCTAATGATATTACTTTCAGTTCTGAACTTTATTTCCCATCGATATAAAATAAAACCATAGAAACAATCAAACAGAATGCAAGTCTGCCCCATCTGTACCTTTCCATCTTGGTTTTAGAAGATCTACGAAAGGTTGTTGGTTTTTTAGAAGATCTAACCCTAATTTTTCCCTTTGTAATTATTTTAAAGGAAGGAGTAAAATTTGTCATTGGGATATGTGTTCCAGATTCTTGCAGCAGCAGAGATATTACAACAATGGCTTCTATAGGTAAGCTAAAGGATAAGATTATCTGTTTATCAACCGGTATATTGTAGAGGGGGAGTCTTGCGCTTGGTACCTCCCTGTAAGACCACTTGCAAATACACTCAGTAGCATCCCGATGCTATCCATGTATTAGATGGTCTGCTATTCATGTGAGTGATACAGCTGATCGTTGGGGGTTTCAAAGGTAAAGCCCACAGCAGATCAGCTGATCACCTGGTTGGCATACATTTCAAGAGTGGTTTTCCACATGAGACATCCCTTTTAAGTACTTAAAGTTTAAAAGATGATATATGTTTTGTGAAGCTGTTATGTTTATGACCATCTTTCCATTAATAGTATCATAATTAGAGTTGAGCGATCGTGCTCGTAACGAGCACTGTACTGCTCGGATCCCCTGCGCTCGCATGGGCGCAGGCATCCGGATCCGTCGGGTGAGGAGGACGGATCCGGATGGCTGCGCCTATGCGAGCGCAGGGGATCTGAGCACTACAGTGCTCGTTACGAGCATGTTTGCTCAACTCTAATCATAATGTGTTAAGTCCATACATTAAAGGCTATGGACAACTTTGCAGCTCTGCTTCTGGCTGTGTCATCTCTGCTCTCCCCCTCCCTTCTCCTAGTGTTACCGATATCAGCAGGGTTAGGGAGGAGTTTGAACATGACAGATCAGAGGATGGAGAGAAGGGAAAGAATCCAAGTTATTAGGAAGGATTGATAAGAGCTGTAGATAGGGAAGAAAGCACATACAAGACAGTCTGCGGTGGTAAGGAGGCGGAATCCACAAACTCATCAGCATCAGTAACTGGCAGTACAAGACAGAGGAAATCCCTTTAAAAAAAGGGGTTTTGTGCAGCTGTTATTTAATGTTTATGCCCACCTTCCATTTATAGTATGATTATGCGTTAAATAAATATTTTACAGTCAAGAGACAAAATTGCACCATTTTTTTTTATTTGTTTCCCAGATGCAAATTTTTCTTCATTAAAAGGTCTTACCATTTTGTGTCTGCAAAGTGTGTGTAAACCCTTCATCTAGGTGATGGTGCTGCTGAATCTGAAATCCGTCAGACCCCTGCTTTTGACTGTGTCAGTTTTCTGCTCTCCCCCTTCCTTATCCAAGTGTAGAGATAGCAGCAGGGAGGGGGAGAGGAGATTGAGCACAACAGACCAGAGGATGGAGAGGAGGGAAAGAAGTTATTAAGGAGAGAAGTTCACACCGCTATAGTTATGGAGAAAAGCACAAACGAGGCAGTATTTAGCAAGAAGGAATCTAGACACTCCTTTACATCAGTGACTGTCAGTGCAAGAGAGAAGAAATTCTTTTAAATACTTGCAGTCTATAAAAATATATATGTTTTTTGCAGCAGTTAATTGTATGGCCAGCTTTCCATTGACAGTATCATTATGTGTTAAGTCTATACTTTAAAATCTATGGACAAATTTGCACAATATTTATTGTTAATTTGCTTTCTAAATGCAAAATTGTCTTCATTAAAAATGTCCTACCATCTTGCTTCTGTGTAGAGTCTGTATAAGTCCTTCACCTAGCTGTTAGTGCTGAAGAACCTGATATAAATTGGTCAGAGCTCTGCTTCTGGTAGTGTCATCTCTTTCTACTCTCCATTCCCTTCTCCAAGTGTTAGAAATAGCAGCGGGGATGTGGTGGTGTTGAACATGATAGATCAGCGGAAAGAGAGGAGGGAAAGAATTATTAGGGAGGGCAGATCACACAGCTGTAGATAGGATAGAAAGCACACACAAGGCAATCCACATACTCTTCATCATCAGTGACTGTCAATAAAAGGGAGAAGAAATCCCTTATGGACTGCAGAGCGGGAAATCTGTCCAATTGAGCTGTGCTGATATATGAGAACTAGTGAGGACAGTAGCATCCTGGACACACAGACCTCACATCCAGCATTTATGACTGAATATGAATGAATGAATGAATGAGGGAAAGGTATCCATAGCGTTTAATTCTGCTGCCATTTTGAACAAACTCAACATTTGCTCATCAAGTCTATTATAGGTATTTTAGTGGTTCTAGAGTTTTGACTTACCTTATAATATGTATTTCAACAGATCTTCTTAAATATAAGGGGAAATCATTTCTGGAACCTCTGCCTAGTTTTGTAATTCAGAATGAAACCATTCCTGTTGTGGCGGAAACATTCTGCTCCCGGGGCCTATTTCCCACTGATACATTTGCCATCATTTGCCTGTAAGTATGATCCTCCTGTCCATCTTGAGTTGTGTT
This sequence comes from Rhinella marina, assembly GCA_900303285.1. Classification (NCBI taxonomy): domain Eukaryota; kingdom Metazoa; phylum Chordata; class Amphibia; order Anura; family Bufonidae; genus Rhinella; species Rhinella marina. Next base: position 323,833 of record ONZH01001971.1, read on the forward strand.
CTGTAAACTCCAGCTCAGTGACCATAACTCTGTCCTAATAACCTTTTTGCTTTTGGCAGGTGTCTCAGCAGCTTCTTCATCATCTGGCCTATAATTGCGTCCATTTACACCGCCGTTCTCCACTTCAAAGCCTTACCATCATTAGAGGGTTGCAAGACCATCATTTTGCATCGGAATCAAAGGGCGTCGGAGCACGATAAGCCTGCAGGAAAATCCAATTTCCCATTGGAGGAGAAAAACAGTAATGTCAGAGATGACTATAGCTGCGGGTCTCTATATCACTTGGAATTGCGCAGTTTACTTTGCAGATTGAGTCGTAGTTACAGAACAAAATCTTTACTTTCTGATGCCTAAAGCAGTAGAGCTGGTACTGGCCAACTAGGGAGAAGTTAGCTTTAGATTGCTCAGGGAATTCCTATGGTTCTGTGCCACATAGGGCCTGCATATACTACTGCAGTAATGCACTAGATTATGGAGATGCCTTTAGCCAAAGCTACCTGTGTTACTCGAGTAGCAGCTCAAGTGCACAGACTTTGCCGCCGCTAATTGAGGCAGGTGTCCCCAGACGTGGTCCCAGATGTCCCCAGAAGATTAGTGGCTAAAGCACATTCAGTAGCAGAGCCTCTGTGCTTGCCAGGGGTGCACCACCAATGAGGCCAGGTGAGGCAGCACCAGGTAGGGGCAAGAGGGGGGCAGGGGAAGGGCCATGGGCTGAAGGGAAGGGGTTAGGTTAAGAAATTGGCATTGGGGAGGGGGGCGCTATTTCAGTTTTTGCCTCAGGCAGCAGAAAGGTTAGGTGTACCCCCTGGTGCTTGCACCACTACTTGAAGCAACAGCGCAGGCGCACGATTGACAGGGCCAAATTAGATGTCTGATCCTGTTAATCACTAGTAGGCACCACCGAACCCAGATTCACACATCAGACTGCAATCACGTTTCCACCAGAGTCCGGTGACAACATGCTTTACGCCACTCCACTTGGCATTGCGCTTACTGATCTTAAGCTTCTGCGCAGCAGCTCCTCCATGGAAACCTATGCTGTAAAGCTCCTTAGGCACAGTTCTTGTACTGATCTCACTACCAGATGATAGGCAAATTTTACAATCCGCCATGCACTTTGGCACAGAGCAGCCCCGCTTTGTCAGCTTGTACGATCTACTGCTCTTCGAGTGTTGCTCCTAGACAATTCCACTTCACAATAATGGAACTTAGAGTTGACCAGGGCAGACCTAGCACAACCCATACTACTACCAATGTTTGTCTACGGAGATTGCATGGCTGTGTGCTTGATTTTATGCGCCTGTTTGCAATGGTTGTGGCTGAAACATTCAATAATTCGGGGGGGGGGGGGGGGGGGGGTCCACTATAGGATGCATAGGGGTGCAACATTTACTGGCGATGCCATACACAGTGCCTTCCAGGAATGGGTTGTGCTGTTTCCATTCAAAATGTTGGGATGGGAGGGTTATAAGGGCAATCAGAAATGGAGGCAAAAGGCAGCAGCATTCTACCATTTTGTATAGGACAAACAGCCCTGCATGCATGGGGTTCGTCAGTCGGATCCAATATAAACGGAAGCCAGGGATGCACCACCAATGAGGCCAGGTGAGGCGATCGCCTCAGGCAGCACCAGGTAGGGGCAAGAGGGGGGCAGCAGAAAGGCCATGGGCTGAAGGGAAGGGATTAGGTTAAGAAATTTGCATTGGGAAGGGGGGGGGGGGAGGCGTTTCAGTTTTCGCCTCAGGCAGCTGAAAGGCTAGGTGCAGGTGATCGGTGCCTAGGTGAGGTCCAGTATTTGACGCTTCCTTCTCTATTACCCAAGGGATGCTTCTGGAGGATTGCATAGCATTGCACACAGTCAAGTGTTGAAATTCAGTGGGGGCCCCCCCACAAATCGCAGATAAATGTTGGAGCACAGAACAGTTAAATACAATTTTTTTTTTTCTTAAAAAAACCCCAACAGACAGATTTAGGCCGCTGAAAGAGATCTCGATAAAGAGTAAGATGAATGGTAAGAAGCAGGCGATTCCTTTTGAGGAGCCGCGTAAAAACCCCCTCTGGTCAGTGTAACGCGGCGAATAGAAGAACACGATGTAGAATTAGCAGGTTAATGACAGTAACTAATGTACCTGTGAGCGTCTCCGGGGCCGGGATATGAATTAATATCAGGCTGATTCATTGGGGACTGCACGGGTGTCAAAGAGCAAACTATCAATAATTCATCAAATCAGTTAGGAGAAATTCATATAGTATGCAGCAGCCGTTATATACAGTAATAAGGCAGGGGGCACATGGGGTAAAGGGCAGAGGGCGGCAACATGAGCTCCTTTAATATACAGAAATGAATCAGGTGCGGATGGGCCCTCAGGCAATAAAGGTCATAGGGCCCCTGATGACCACTAGGTTCATGACAGACTTCAGCTGGGATAACACATTACATTTGGATTTGGGCTGGTCTCTTGTATCCTTCTACATTCCCTTCCACCAGGGGGCGCTTGACGATATTCTGATGCAGCCATTTATCAGTCTCATAGTCATGTCTAGCTCCAGGGCCACAATTTGAAGGAATTTCTCATCATAAAAAGTAGTAAGATATGCCATCCCTTCAGAACCCCCCACTCTTCCTGAAAATGAGTGGACTGCCCCACTGCTCAGGCGTTGCAGCCCCTTCACTGCGTTTCCCTGCAGAGCAGCGCTCCTGGCCACCAGCTTTACGGTGAATGGGTCCATATTGCAGTTCCCTGACCAGGAGCTCTGCCGTGCATGGAAATCTGCAGCTCTACAGCTTCGTTCTCCAAAAGTCAGACCACTGTCGATCATAAAGAGATGGCATATGGGAGTGCAACTTTAAAATTCATCATATACGATAGGATGCTCCTTGGACCTACCCAATCATTCTCAATGGGCCCCTTCCACTCCTGGTCTGGGTAGGCCTGTACCTAGACCACTAATCAATCTGAGAAATTTATCATAACTGCTGTAAAGTAAAACTGGCTTAGTTGCCCATAGCAACCAATCAGATTCCACCTTTCATTTTTCAAAGCACCTCTGACAAATGAAAGGCGGAATCTGATTGGTTGCTATGGGCAATTAAACCAGTTTTTATAGATCTCCCCCAATTTGTCCACTGATTTCACCAGCACAGCATATATCAGTGCATTGTGCTATAAAAATAGCAGGCGTAGTGCTATATTTATTGCGTCTTCCTCTCACAGATTGTTTGTGTCCCACAAAGTAGCCTTACATCTTTTGCATGACACTAAAATTGGGCCCTTCCACCAAATACAGTACCTCTGCTCTTAGGACCCGGTGTAGTATGTGGGCCTGCTACTTGGGTGTGGACATCCCTGTCCTTTTAGGTGGCACATTTAGGGCCATGGTCTTATACCCAGGTACCTGAGCAAGAATAAGAAATAGGCTGCTTGCCCCCGAATACATATGGTAGTCTGCTGAAAGTGAGGTACTTGTCATAGAGTAGTGCCATCCTCATGGCAGAAACATAACCTGAAGCTCCAAGGGCCCAATGTTAACGGGGTTGTGTCATCTCAGACATTAGTAGCATATCGCTATGATAGGCGACCAATGTCACATAGGTGCGGGTCCAGGGGTGGATTGGGAACTTAAAGTGGCCCTGGAAAAAATACTAAAAGTGGCCCCGTTTTGTAGTCAGGTCCAAATCGATGGAAGGCCGGGCCAACACAAGTAAGCGAGACCAGCAGTACCATATTGCGGCACATTATACCACCCCAATAGAGCCAAATACCACAGTCCATCACAAAATACTGGCAGCAGCACAAAATACATCCCCAAAAACTTCCACTGGCCGGCTGTGAGGAGGGCTCAGAGGCCTCCTTGGCATCGGCCAACCGGGAAATTTCCCTGTAAGGTCTATGGCCAGTCCGCCCCTGTGTGGGTCCCGCCTGTGGGATCCCCTCCCATTTCCAGATCTGGGCCCCCAAAGAGAAAAAGGGCACACTTTGCAGCCGAGCCAGCGCTCAGCTATTTTCTGAACACCCATAGAAGTAGAAAAAGGGTTGGCTGGCTTTGCATCACTTTGGGGAGGCCCGTTCTGGAGATAGGTGCAGGTCCCACCTCTGGGACCCGCTCTTATCTGAAATTGGTGGCCTATCAAGAGGAGACAACCCCTTTAAATCTATGACGAGCCCCACCACGAGCCCATCCCATGTGCAATTTGTAATACTGGTGTCTTCTTATGCGTCAGAGGGGCTTTTCGTTGCCCTCGGGCAGAGGGGTTCAGGTGCGATTACTACCTCTGCACCCCTATAGCTATACTCCTGGACTTATAATTGGGGTTCTCTATGGCTAATAGAGGGGGAACCTCCTTATACTACATTGATACTGAATAGTGGTTGTCTATGGCAGATGACCCCTTTAAAGGGCTAACATAATGGATTCAGATTTTCTCAAGAACATTCAGATTTTCTCAAAAACAACATGCATGCTCGCCATAATAATCTCACTAATAATGGCGGTCCAGTGGAGGGACCCACCCCCCATCTAACAGGACATAGGGCTGAGCATCCACTCTGATTCAGCAATGTCCATTCTTATGTTCTAGGGCAGAGATTTGCCAACCGTGGCCATCCCGCTACTGTGATACTACAACTCCCAGCATGCTAGGAGTTGTCATTTCTGAACACCTGAAGAGTCATAGGTTGCAGATCACTTTTCGAAGGGCGCTGACACACGTTCAGGTTTTTTGATGCAGTTTTTGAAGCCAAAACCAGGAGTGGATTGAAAAGAGTGGAGAAGTTGTATCTGTCCTTAAAGGGGTTATCCCACGAATAATGTAAAAAATGAAAATCAGACATCATATAGGACATGACAACCTCTTTTTAACAAAGCTAGAACCAGCCCTGTACCTCACATGGATCCAGAGATCTCCCCATTCATTGCTCTGCTAGATTCATATCAAGCTGACAGCTCAAGGGAGTGTCTTTTCTGCTGCAGTTCAGGAGGCGTGTCCATGCTCTCCCTATCACAGCTCAGGAGGGCGTGTCTCAGCTCCTCCTATCACAGCTCAGGAGGCAGTTAAAAGTTGAAACTGAACATGTGCAGCCATCTCAGTGAATAGGTCAAAGAAATAAGAAATTAAGTGGTCCTATACAGATACATTTTATTGAATAAATCAGTAGCTGTACAAAATTTTTAATGACATGCAATTACAAAAGTATTCAGACAATCCCTTTAATACTTTCTCTCCTCCTATGATCTACGCCTGATTTTGGCTTCAAAAACTGCATGAAAAAAGCCTGACCGTGTGTGAGTCCCCGCAGACAGGGATTCTTAGTGGAATAACTAAAGGTTTACACAACTTGTGAATCTTGTCTGCAGCTTGTGTTGATCGAGTTCTGAAAAGTTTTTCAATACAAGAGAATTTCCCGGCTGTGATGACGGTGAACCCCCAAAATCAGGAGTACCCCACCTTGAACGGAATCCGAGTCCTCAGCCTGTTGTGGATCATTTCAGGGCATACCAGTCAGCTGGCCAGCGTCTTCAACATCGGTGAGTATGTAATAACCAAATCCACATAAAAAACTTTCTGTTCCAGATCTCTCCCTTGCATTGCAAAGGGTTAAATCTGCACCAAAAATTGCACCAACAATTGTTGTGCTGCAGATTTCAAAATCCGCACAGCAGGTCAATTTCTCCACGGAAGAAAATTGCAAAGTGCACATGAGGCTTGTCTAATCTTGGCCGGTACTCTGTTAGGGTCCATTCACACGTCCATTTTTTTGTTCCGCCTCCTTTCCGCATGCGTTTCCCCAATTTCGGACAATTATGTGGATAGGATGCGGATACATTCATTTCAATGGGTCCTGGAAAAATGCGCACAGTGCACCTTGTGCATTCCGCATCCGTGTTTCCGTTCCGACTGTCCGCATAAAGAAATCCTCCTGTCCTACTTCTATCCTGAATTGCGGTCCGTAGCATAATGAAAGTCTATGGATCAAAAAAAAATGCGGAAGACATGCCGAAAGGCATCCGCATTTGCGGATTCCGTTCCAGGAGGGGAGAAAAAAAAAGAAAAGGTACAGATTAGAGATGAGCGAGCAGTGCTCATTAAGAGCACTGTAACGCTCGGGTCCTGGGTGAAATGCCCGCAGGCATTGCGGATCTGTCCTCAGCTGCATGTAAGTCAATGAGGACGGATCGTTTGGTATGACACTCATACCAAACGGTTCCGTCCTCACCCTTCTTAAAGTCAGTGGGGACGGAACCGTTTAGTATGAGTGTCATACCAAACGATCCGTCCTCATTGACTTACATGCAGCTGAGGACGGATCCGCAATGCCTGCGGGCATTTCACATGGGACCCGAGCGCCACAGTGCTCGTAACGAGCACTGCTCACTCATCTCTAGTACAGATGTTATTCATCCTTCCGTTTTTTGCGGATGTATGACATGACATATGGATACATCCTTTCCGTTTTTTACGGAAAAACGGAACGGATGTCCTGGAAAAACTGAGTTTTTTTGCGGAACAACGGATTTCCAGGATGTGCACAAATATGGACGTGTGAATGGACCCTTAGGGCTCATGCACATGACTGTATTTTTATTTCCGTATCCATTCTGTTTTTTTTAGCAGGTCAAATCAGAACCATTCACTTCAATGGGTCCGCAAAAAAACAAACAAACAAGTGCATTCCGTTTCCGTATGTCCGCAACTATGTTCCACAAAAAAATAGAACATGTCCTATCCTTGTCTGTTTTGTGGACAAGGACAGGCGTTACAATGGATCCGCAAAAATATGGATGCAACACGGTCATCCTGTCAACATGTCATCCGTTTGTTTGTTTTTTGGCGGATCCTTGTTCATGAGCCCTTACTCTGCGGTTTTTCCTTGCGAAAATCTGAGGGGCCAAACTGTTTTACAGGTCAAGCAGGATCAAGTTAAACCAAGCATAGTGTCTGGTAGGGTTGATCCTGCTGATCACAGTTCCGAATCCTGTCCTTTGTGGATAGGACTTACAGGCCTGTTCATCCTGAGCCTCATGTTTCATAAAAAGAATAATGGACCTGTAGTGAAGCCTGACTGATGAGCAGGAGAGGGGGAGATGCAACCCTGCATAACAACTGGGACCATTCGTGGTCTGTAGAAGGTTTAGTGACAATGCTATGGGCTTTACTGCTAATGGTTGTCGTCCAGGCCCTGTTAACATATGGGAATACACAGAATATTAGGAGGACATCTCAGGTTCTTCAGATGGCAATGTATTTTGGTGTCTCACTACAGATAACTCCTTCGAATGGAAATCAAAAGTACTCGAGAAACCGCTGTACTTCTACACGCTGAGCGGCCCGGTGTACTTGGGTGTGGACTCATTCTTCTTTTTAAGGTAAGAAAGTTGAATCCTCCAAGACATCTTTGCCATTGACCTGAAGTGCGAAGCCAAATTACATAACTGACAATGTTTAACATCCTTTATGCAAATGAACCCCTAGAGGGATGGCTTTCAAGACCCCTACAAATAGGATGTTTTTGGCCAGTGAGTGATACACATGGATCCCCAATCAAATATGGTGGAAGGGAACAGATGTATATCGCTGTAACAGGAACAATGGGGTCATTTTTAAAAAAAAATCGTCTTTGTTTGCACTGGTCGATGAAGTGTCTAATTTATGACGAGGCGCACACCTCATCGCAAATTAGGCGCATCCTTCTGTTACATGCGCCTGTAGTGAAAAACGCCACTCCCTGAGTGTTGTAGTTTTTCGACTACTTTGATGGCCTAAAACTGGCAGCAATGTAAGTAAAAATGACGAGGACAGCATAAAAACTCCTGTGCGACAAAACACGGTCTTGCAATTTTTTTAACGGCAGATCACGCCTGAGGTGAAATCTCTTAAAAGAGGTAACAGACTTAGGGCTCACCCACACGAACATATTTTGTTTCCGTCCTGTTTTGCGGACCATATGCGGAACCATTCATTTTAATGGATCCGCAAAAAAACCCCAAAAAACGGAAGTTACTCTGTGTGCATTCCGTTTCCGTATGTCCGTATTTCCGTTCAACAAAAAAAATAGAACATGTCCTATTATTGTCCGTAATACCGACAAGGATAGGACTGTTCTATTAGGGGTCGGCTGTTCCGTTCCGCAAAATATAGAATGCACACGGACGTCATCCGTATTTTTTGCAGATTCGTTTTTTGTGGACCGCAAAATATATACGGTCATGTGAATGAGCCTTTAAAGGAATTTTGACATGATTGATGTAAGAAATGAAAATCAGACATCATATAGTACATGACAATCTCTTTCTAACAAAACTAGAACCAGCCCTGTACCTCACATGGGTCCAGAGATCTCCACATTCATTGCTCTGCTAGAGTCTCTTCAGGCTGACAGCTGAGGAGGTGCGTTCTTTCTGCTACAGCTTTCTTCCTATCACAGCTCAGGGGGCATGTCCTCTCTCCCTAACTGCCACAGCTCTTAATATGACTGGTGACAGTTGAAGATTCAGACCCCACCGATCAGATATTGATGAACCATCCAGACTGTGTAGTTTCTGGTGCTGGCGGCTGCCCGAAACAACTGATCGGTGAGGGTTTCGGGCAGGGGCGTAACTACCATAGCGGCAGACCATGCGGCTGCTATGGGGCCCAGGACAAGAGGGGGCCCAGTCTTAGTTGGGATCATCTCCTCTTCTACTGGAGGTGAAAACTTGGTCAGGACTCTACCTTCTAAGGCCCCATCCAGACGACCGTGTTTCACGGCCGTATACGGGCGGTGAAAGCCAGTCCTGTGCTGCCCCAGAGGACGGGAGCGCACGGCATCATTGGTTGCTATGACGCCGTGCGCTTCCTGAGGCCGCCGCCGTACAGTGAAACACGGTCGTCTGAATGAGGCCTAAAGGAACCACTTTTAACAAATGAGGAAGTGGAAAAAATGGTCCAAGAGTCATTGAAAAGGGGTTTAGGAGGAAACCCTTCTGTCCTTAGTGGGGGGCCTGGTGTGATCCTTGCCACTGGTATTGATGAGCAATCCCACTGTAAACACTTAAAGGGGTTATCCAAATTTGAGGTTATCCAAATTCCGCGACGCTAGGGAGGCTCGTTCCCGTCCCTGCCTGCCATTGGCTGCTCCTCTCAGACACAGAATGTTTTCATCCACGCACAGGGAGAAGCAGTGCGGGGACCTTGGTAAGTATATTACATGTGAGGGGCCCAGCACATGGGGGGCTGTTTCAGAATTTGGATAACCCCTTTAACTATGGTGCTCTTTAGTCCTCACCACATTTTCATTGCCTCTCTTAAAATGAACCATAAAAACCATAGCATTTAAGACCGTAGAGTTTAATTTCTTCTCTGTGTCGGTCTTCTCCGTGGAGACGCAACGCCCCGTCTGATCTCACAGTTGTTGAAATTTGCAGGTGAACCCTCCACCGCTTCGGCGTCTCGTTAGAAAGACTCTAATTACGAAGGTTAAACTGAGGCCGGACTCCTTTCCTTCCTCGATAAGGAGATGAAGAGAGAACGCGATGTGTCCTGCTGTTCTAGAGGGGGAAATGACGACGTGTAATATGATAATATCTAACCTAAAATGTCAGCAAACTGTCGGCTTAATAGGGTCACGGTGGCTGCAGGGAAAAGCAAATGTAACCGGGTGAAGGAGGACTTAATTACTTCCTTCTCCCAGGTGGCAACACTTGTGGGATTCAAGATGGCATTTTGATAAATGTAGTAGAGCAGCTGGGAAGTTAATGTAGTTTTAGAGGCCACTAATTGCGATATGAAAATATTCACTATCCAGAAAAAAATCTCATCCCATCGCCGGTGTCTAACGTACTTGAGCATCCTGATTCATAGATTCAGCCATTTAAAGGGTATGTTCACTTATAATCCTTCAGCTGACTTACAAGTATAATCTGCTGAAAACGTTAAGCAATATTAAAAAATACTTTACTGAGCTCAAATTTGCCAGTATCCCCTGCTTGTTCAGTGTACACAGTTTGCTCTAGTGCTCAGGGCTGGCCTCAGGGCACACAGCTGCCCCTAATGACTTGGAAACCTGAAGTATAAGGGATCACTGGGGGAGGCACAATGGTAGAAGATCCTACTATGGATACAGGGTAGGAAGTGGACACCAGCCTTGTAGTTTAAAAGATGCCAATTAGGTTGCAGCTCAGCTGGGCATGCATGTGTTTTCAATGGGGAGAGCAGAATAAGCTGATGCCAGACACCTCCCTTGGGAACAAAAGGATTGGCATGCTGAAATCCAACATCTCACACATGGGTGGCATACACATTACATGGTTGGTCGGTCCACCTGATTCTGTGGGCTTATACTAGGTCAGGGCAAAGGAGGACTGGGTATGTTGGATTTTAACATGCTGATCCTTTTGTTCTCATGGCAGATATGCCACCGCAAGAGGTGTCTTTCAGCAACTTATTCCCCTCTCCCTATTGAGAACAACAGCACTCTGAGTGATGCCGAGCATGCATGTGTCTGTGGGATATAAGCCACTGGGAGAGAGTTTCCCCACTGAAAGAAATAGAAGACTACCTCTCGAATGAACATGGAAGGTGAATTGCTTATCTATGGGATTTATATCTATAGGATATCCCCTTTAACCCTTTCACTACCAAGCATGTATGTAATGTCATGACTTTAAATTGCAGTTATGATGTAAGAACTACGTTTAGATATTAGGTATCATAATAAAGCTCAGAATCTTTCAAATTGAACTTTTCTTCCTGCTATCACCTCCCTTTACCAATCACAGCCTGTTACTGTTATCTCTGTCTCTATACACCATGGGGGCAGGGGGTGCAGGAACCTTTCTTTCTTCACCCCCTTACCAATCACATTCATGTTATCACCCCCTTACCAATCACAGTCTGCTACAGCCACCTCTCCCCGCTCGGTACACCCTGGGGGCAGGGGATGTAGGAACCTTTCTTCATGTTATCACCCCCTTCCAATCACCGTCTGCTACTGCCACCCCTCCCCCCTCTGTATACCTGGGGGCAGGGGGTGTAGTAACTTTTCTTCATGTTATCACCCCCTTACCAATCACAATCTGCTACTGCCACCCCTCCCCCTCTGTACACCCTGGGGGCAGGGGGCGTAGGAACTTTTCTTTATGTTATCATCTTCTTACCAATCACAGTCTGCTACTGCCACCCCTCCCTGCTCGATACAAAATGGGGGAGGGGGCGTATGAACTTTTCTTTATGTTATCATCTTCTTACCAATCACAGTCTGCTACTGCCACCCCTCCCTGCTCGATACACCCTGGGGGCAGGGGGTGTAGGAACTTTTCTTCTTGTTATCACCCCCTTACCAATCACAGTCTGCTACTGTTATCTCTCCCTCTGTACACCCTGGGGGCAGGGGGGGCAGGAACCTTTCTTAATGTTGTCACCCCCTTACCAATCACAGTCTGCTACTGCCACCCATCCCCCTCTGTACACCCTGGGGACAGGGGGTGTAGGACCTTTTCTTTTATCACCCTTTTACCAATCCTGTAGGAACTTTTTTTTCATTTCATCACCCCCTTAGCAATCAAGAAGTATATATGCCCACCTAATCAGGCCTCTTGTGACTCAACTATGTACTGGAATCTGTATTGTAGAGATTTTTGGTCTTTTCAATTCTGGTGGTTATGTGAAGATATGTGCATGTAGACATAGACATACCTGGCACTTGAACCTTTATATTTAGGAGGTGTTGTACATCTCAGGTTCTGCTTGGTCAGACTTTTAGCCTCAAATATGCATTTTTTTTAAACAAGCGTTACATTTAGATGCAAAATTGCATGAAGGTGCCCATCAAGGGCTGGATTGCGTTTTCACTGTGTACTTGGTTGTGATGGCTAACCTCCAGCACTCCAGCTGTGGTAAAACTATGAATCCCAAGATGCCCCCTTGCTTGGCTGTTCTCAGAAATCCATAGAAATTAAAGGAGCATGCTGGGAGTTGTAGTTTCACCACAGCTGGAGTGCCAGAGGTTAGCCATCACTGCTGGGTACGGGGGTCTGTTCTCATTCTGATTAATTATATAATTACGTTTTACTTGTGTTTCTCAAACTTAAAAATTGTCTTTGCATCAAAGGGATGAAGCTTAGGATACAAGGAGACCTCAATGTTGTGGCATGATAGTAATGTCCGAACATATTTATTACAAAAATATATTTTTTTAAAATAGAACTATTTTGCAGAAAAGCGCTAGGTGCATGTTGATGAAATGGCTTCCTTCATTGGGTGCACTTGCATTTAACATTGTAACTTTCATTTTTTTTTGTTTTTGCAGTGGATTTCTGGGAGCGAAATCGTTGCTAATTTTAACTGAAAATTCTGGTCAGGAAGTAACTTTGACCATGATCATGAGCTATATCTGCAAAAGATTAAGGAGGTAAGTGCCTCTCTCACACTTTACCCAATGTCCTTACAAAAATTTGATTTGTATATTATTTTTTCAATGCCAGATCTTACCCTAGCACCCTACAGCCAGGGGCGGGTTGGGAACTTAAAGTGGTCCTGGAAACAAATACTAAAAATGGCCCCGTTTTGTAGTTGGGTTCACACTGATGGAAGGCAGGGCCAGCAATACCATATAGCGGCACATTATACCACCCCAACATAGCCAAATACCACAGTCCATCACAAAATACTGCCAGCAGCACAAAATACATCCCGAAAAACTTCCACTGGCCGGCTATGAGGAGGACTCAGGCGGCCTCCTGGGCATCGGCCCACCGGGAAATTTCCCTGTAAGGTCTATGCCCAATCCGCCCCTGCCTACAGCCCTCATTGTGGGACTTACACTTGAACTAAAAACTACAAAAAAAAAATCTTGCTTTGTACCTAAATTAAAGGGAACCTGTCATCACTTTTTTAGTTATCTAGCTAAAGTTACTGTCGTCCATCAGACCTCCTTTCAAGACTTGAATTCACCTTTTTCTATAGCCTCCATACCCTTTATAATCGTTGTAAAGTTTTCCCACCAGTATGGAAATTATTTTTACACGTGCTATTCGCCGCCTCTTTCTTGCCCACGTCTTTGATTGACAGGCCACCTTTTGTTTCACTTCCTGTCTTTTGTCCTGAAATCATGCGCATGCGCCTTGTGTTCAGTGTGATCCAGAAGTCTGACCTCACTGCCCTGTGTATTCCTGACATCAGCCTCACATCTGAAAGTAACAGCGCAGGCGCAGGATTTCGAATCAAGACCAGTGAGATTTGAATGAGGCAGGAGATGGGCGTTTCGAGGGTGGGGTTTTCATGAGCGCCTCTAAAGAAGAATGACTCCTCCAGGCGGCATAGTAAGACAGGATTCTTTTCTTACAATCTGCATACAGCGTGGGAAAATTTTAAAAACTATATTTGGTATAAAAAGACAAGCAAAATATAAAGAAAACAGACTGTTTAGCAGCATTGTATTATAATAATATTTATCTATATACATTATAGACATTATAAAGTTATTAGTTAAACAGTTACAAATGTTGATGACAGATTCCCTTTAAGGAACGTGAAGCCAATAAGAAGTGAAGAAGAGTCCGGTGTGGGGCAAGGCTCAGACTCCCTACATACAGAGCGGGAAATCTATTAACCCCTACAGGGGCGGATTGGTAACTTAAAGTGGCCCTGGAAAAAAGCTAAAAGTGGCCCCATCTTGTAGGCAGGTCCAAATTGACAGAAGGAGGGCCAATACAAGTAGAAGAGGCCTGCAATACCATAGTGCAGCACAAAATACCGCCCCAGCAGAACCAAATACCACGGTGCAGCATAAAATACTGCCGCCTCAACCACAGTATTCAACTGAATCACCATCATGAGGACAGTAATACAGTTGAGTTCAGGAGGGCATCTGCGGCTGTTGATCATCAGATCATTATGTACCTGACCTGCAGCCATCAAGAGGGCTTGGGTGGCCCCCTGGGCATCGGCCCACCGGGAAATTTCCCTGTAGGCTCTATGGCCAATCCGCCCCTGAACCCCTAAGTAGAGGATTGGGAGTCATCCTCTATTGAAAGGTTTGTCTCATCACAGACAACGGCTTTCCAACTGGATCTGTAATGACAATTAAGGGTCCTTTTCCCGGGCCGAGAATCCACCAGATAAGCGCTAACGAGCATTCATAGGAATGCTGATTACTAGTGATGAGCGAGCACCGTTGTGTTCGTATGCTAGGGTGCTCTGGCCGAGCACTAGGGGGTGCTTGAGTGCTCGGCCGAGCATCCGAGCATTATTGAAGTCAATGGGAGTAAACCGAACCCCCCTGGTTTACATAAGTGCCCCAAATAAAATAAAAAAGAGTCCCAAACATTGTAAGAGCCCTTAAAATTGCTTTTATTTGTTTTTACAATAAATACTGCCCCTGCCTAGTGCGCCTCTTTCCCTACACTATCTGTGCCTCCTTGCGGCAGCTCTCCTTGATTAAGACTGGCCAATGATCCGTACCTGGCCAGCCAATCAGTGTAATGCCAGTAGCTAAGATGGGTACTGGCATCACACTGAATGCCATCCCTCCCTGACGCTAATTAATTAGCGTGCGGGGAGGGAACTCGAGCATGGAGCTCAAGTACACCCGGTGTTCGGCCGAACACCGAGTGTACCCGAGCGCCGGCATGCTCGGCCGAACAGCGAGTGTTCGCTCAACACTACTGATTACCCGATGAATGAGTGGAACGCTCATTGTCACATCTGTTGCCGACAAATAATGAGTCAGTATGGGGACGAGCGTTTGCATTAGCACTCGCTCCTCACCCTGAGGAGGAGATCACTGCATGTAAATGCTGCGGTCTCCTCCGCTGACGAGCAGGCAATTGCCGGGAAAAACGCTTCCTTCCTGACAATCGCCTGCTGTATCGTCCCGTCTAAAGGGACCAGAGCTGATCACTACCAGTTTGGTACCCGGCGAGAAGCTAGTTTTGCCAAGGGAAACTGCGGCCAGACAGAGTATATGGATTATTAGAAATTACATTATATTAATAGGGGGGCCCCACTGTGCGCCATCCATACACCCCAAGTGTTTAATACTGATGACCTATCCTCAGGATAGGTCATCGGTATGTGATCGGTGGGGATTTGAAGAGGCTGTGGCACTCCGGTGAGCACTCTGGTCTTCTTGCAGCTTACCAAGCACAGCGCCGTCCATTGGATAGTGGCTGTGTTTGGTATTGCAGCTTAGCCCCATTCACTTGAATGGGACTGAGCTGCTCCTAGGCCACGTGACCGATGAACGTGACGTGGTGCTCACCGGAGCGCAGTGGTCTTGGCAATCAGCTGATTGTCGAGGATACTGGGAGTCGGACCCCCACCGATCACGTACTGATGACCAATCCTCTTTGTTTGATATGTTGAGCCTTTGATTTTTATTCTCACTCTAGGATACAGCCCCTCCACCTGGCTTCCATCCCTATATCTATCGGGCTGATCTCATTGGTAAAATGGGGCGCCTTTTGGGAGTTGCCCAAGCATCAGTGGGACAGATGCAGACAGGTGTGGTGGGCCAACATCCTTCTCATCACCAACTTTGTCTCAGTTTCAGATTCTGTGAGTATCTACATGAAATTTCTTTTTGTCCGTAATATTGTAGAATAATATCCCATTCAGACCTATGTTTCCATGGTTACAGACTACAAACAAACCCAGTGTAGTCTGATCCTGCTGTCGTATTAATGTCATTCCCATCTCCGTCAAGGGGATTCCGCTTTCTGATCCAGGACAAATGCTGGCCGTCGGCCAGTCAAAAAAAACCATTGCATGCAACTTTTTTTTGTCTTGCCGGATCTTATTTCAGTCAATGGGTTTCCAGCGGTGAGCAGAAAATCTGGCAATGCCGGATACTGGAAGATCTGGCAAGCTGCTCTGTGCCGGAACAGCCTGCCGGATCTTCTTGATGGAGATGTAATCTCAGCCTTAGGGCTCATGCACACGACCGTCTGTATTTTGCGGTCCGCAAAAAACGGATTTTTAAAAAAAAAAAATACGGACGACGTCCGCGTGCATTCCGTATTTTGTGGAACGGAATAGCTGGACTCTAATAGTACAATCCTGTCCTTGTCGGTAATGGGAACGGACGGACATGTGGACAAGGAATGCACATGAAGTAACTTCCGTTTTTTTGTGGGCCCTTTGAAATGAATGGTTCCGCATACGGTCCGCAAAAACTTCGGCACTTCTGGCTGAAAAACCTGCAGGAAAATCTACCTCAAAAGCTCGAAAGTGGTCCAACTGCATATTAGCGGTCATGGTTTAGGAATGGGAAGTCCAATAAGCTTATATAAGAGTGAGGATCCGGGGTCCACATACTTTAGCCCAGTGATTCCCAACCTGTGGCCCTCCGGCTGTTGTAAAACTACAACTCCCTCCATGTCCTGCTATAGGCTGTCCAGGCATGCTGGGAGTTGTAGCTTTGCAACAGCTGGAGGGCGGCAGGTTGGGCATCGCTGCTTTAGGCCATATAGTGAATAGCAGAATATTTCTGAAGACAGCAGGCGGTAATAAGCTGTCATCTATATATTGCAGTGCACCGGATGGGCCTGGTATCTCTCCACTGATTTCCAGTTCCACCTCACCACCCCTCTTGTAATCTTCCTCTACGTCAGGTAAGTGTGTCTTCAGGCACATGTAATTATCCGGACATCGCTGTGTCTTAGGGTTCGGCGGCCCCCGGTGATAGGTGATATTAATAACATAGATCATTGAGGGCGGCGAGCAGCAGAGCGGTGTCAGCTCAGCTTTACCACCACGTCTGGTGATTTACGCCCTCCGTCACTGATGGCGGTGTATTTATAACAGGCAGCGAGACTATTAACTGCAATAACTACTTCACTGTGGAGATATTACTACTTACCTATATATTACTCAGCACATTAATAAACCTCACCGACCAGTGGTAGCCCATTAGATATGCTTCAATATATAGATTTTATGTCTGCAGATTTATCTTCATTAATTATAGTAATTAAAGGGGTGCTGGAATTTTTTTCCTAATATTAAAGTGTTAAAACCTAAATGGTGATAATTCCTTCATACCTCACATGGATCCAGAGATCTCCCCATTCATTGCTCCAATTGTCTTGCTAGATTTAGATTTATTTCAGGATGGAAGTTCAAGGGGTCTGTCCTTTTTGCTGCAGCTCTCTCCCTATCACAGCTCAGGGGCTGTGTCCTATCTTCTTCAGCTCCCTCCCTATCTCAGCTCTGGGGGGGGTGTCCTTTCTGCTGCAGCCCTCACCCTATCACAGCTCAGTGGGCATGAAACCCTATCACAGATCAGAGGCTGTGTCCTATCTTCTTCAGCTCCCTCCCTATCTCATCTCTGGGGGGTGTGTCCTTTCTGCTGCAGCCATCACCCTATCACAGCTCAGGGGCTGTGTCCCATCTTCTTCAGCTCCCTCCCTATCTCAGCTCTGGGGGGTGTGTCCTTTCTGCTGCAGCTATCTCCCTATCACAGCTCAGTGGGCATGAAACCCTATCACAGATCAGAGGCCGTGTCCTATCTTATTCAGCTCCTTCCCTATCTGGGGGTGTCTCCTTTCTGCTGCAACCCTCTCCCTTTCCCAGCTCAGAGGGTCTGTCTTTTCTGCTGCAGCTCTTTCCCTACCACAATTCAGGGGGCTTCTGTCCTTTCTGCTGCAGCTCTTTCCCTATCACAGCTCAGGGGGTCTGTCCTTTCTTCTTCAGCTCTTTTCTTATCACAACGCAGTGGGCATATCCTTTCTGCAGCAGCTCTCACCCTATCACAGCTCAGGGACTGTGTATAGTCTTCTTCAGCTCTCTGCCTATCACAGCTCAGGGGGTGTGTCCTTTCTGCAGCAGCTACCTCCCTTTCACAACCTGGGGGGTGTGTCCTTTCTGCTGAAGCTATCTCCCCACAGCTTTTAACTGTAGATACTGTTGGTGGCAGTTGAGGGATGGAACTGAGCAAACAGCTCTACGCTATACAGGTACATTTTATTGAATAAGTGGCTATACAAAATCTTAATTACATGCAGAAAGTATTCAGATCCAGGCGCTGGTTGGAAAAGTATGAAATTTATTTCTAGTGGACAACCCCTTTAAGAGATTAGTATATAGCTATAGGGACAGTGGTGCTTACAGACCTGTCATCAAAATGTAACTGTATTCATTATCCTATTGCAGGGCGAGACGTGTTATGTTTGCCGTGGTGACAATCACCTTCGCCGCCTGCATCATCACCTCAACTTTGCTTTCCTACTTTCTAAAACTTTCAATCCGTTACCCGAAAGGTGAAAGGTAAACGTAATTATTGCTATTATAACCCGCATTATTGTAAATCTTCGCTTTTGAAACTGCATCAATTTTAGGTCCAAACTTCTGTGTTGTTTAAGATCATTACATATTTATTATAGAGTCGGAGTTCCAGTTTTTCCTCATATTGAATCCAAATCTCTTATCTCTTCAATTATGAAATTCTGGATGCCTACAGCTGCCACTAGGTGGCGCCCAGGAACAGATTTACTATTGATTTCCAAGCAGGTGTGGGCTCCCCCTAGTGGTAGCTGTAGGCAGGCAGAATTCATTTATTAATGTCTATGCAGGAGACTTGGAGATGAACAGAGAGCTGCATGCTATAAAGATATGTTCAGAAATTAATTTATTAGTAAGTTTTTATGCCTCACCTGGTGAGGTGGGTCCGCTAAGTTATTGGTCCAGACAAGCAGGACTTGACACAGACAGGTGGCCCTGGTGCAGTAAAGCAGGAGTACAAATGCAGCAGAAGTGGTACTAATGCTGAGTTGTGGAGTGCAGCAATGAAGTAGAGTTAAAAAACAGATGGTGCAGTAGAGCTGTATTAGTGCTAAATGGATGCTGATCTATGGGTGTGAAGAGATAAAGCAGATTTGGTGTAGTAGAGTTGGATGCAACAGACATGATATGGTATTTGGGCCAATGTAGCAGATTCGAATGCGGCAGAGTTGATGTGTTGGCCAGGCCAATGTAGCAGAGTTGTATGCAGTAGAGATGATATAGTGCCAGGCCTTATGTAGCTGAGTTGGATGCCTGAGAGTTGATGTAGTGGATGGACCAATGTAGCAGTGCTGGATGCAGCACAGCTGATGTAGTGGCAAGACAAATGTAGCAGATTTGGATAGAGCAGAGTAGATGTTGTGGCCGGACAGACAGACTGGCAGCAGGGACGCAGAACTTCCTGAATACAAATGTGGAAAATAGAACTATTCTCAAAACTGTAGATCAGTGGTCAGAAATCTCTGGCACGCCAACTGTTGGGAAACTACAACTCCCAGCATGCTCCATTTAATTTTATTGCAGTGCTTAGAACAGCTGAGCAAATGTGCATGCTGGGAGTTGTAGTTTCACAACAGCTGGGATGCTGGAGGTTGCTGGTGTAGATTGGTAGGTAGATAGATATTTATGAGATAGATATATAGATATGAGATAGATATGCGAGATAGATAGATATGATAGATAGATAGATAGATAGATAGATAGATAGATAGATAGATAGATAGATAGATAGATAGATAGATAGATAGAGATGAGATAGATAGATAGGTATGAGATAGATAGATAGACAGATATGAGATAGATAGATAGATAGATAGATAGATAGATAGATAGATAGATAGACTGATAGATAGTCACATATAAACTTCTTTTTCACAGCCAGTCTCGGATGAATTATTGGGTGGAATATTACACTAAACCTTACTGCCGCTATGGACCCTTTTTAGTTGGAATGATTCTTGCAATTATTTTTGCCAAAAAGCAACATCCTTACATTAAAAACAGGGTGAGTTATTGCAAATTTATTCCTCTTATTCTAGAACTTTGTGTGTAGCGCTGACATGTTCTGAACGCTGCCCTGGAGAGAAGCGGCTGCTTTCAGGTTAGGGTTACACAGTAGCTGCTGCCCGTCATGTAACTGCAGATTGCATTCTCACTTTAACTACATCACAGCATATTGTAAGTGAATGGAGTCATGCTGCACATCATGGTTTAGCATAGTTGCCAGCTGTCTGAAAATCAGTGACGGTTGCGGCAAATTCCAAAGACAGACCCAGCAAATTCAGGCAGTCCCGGGTTGAAAATGGGCGGGGCTAATCATAACTCCACCTATAAGTGGGTGCTCTGGGGCACAGTTGAGCTTTACTACAATGTAGGGGGCGTCACAACTAAATTGCAGACCGGAAGCCTCCTGAAAGTGGTGCTTCCCCAGCGCATGTGCAGTATAAGCAATTTACTGCGCATGCGGCCTGGCACATCGTATGGGATAGTGCAAGGCTTGTTGGATTTGGTTAGCAAACCCAGAAGATGCAGGATGTTGTCCTCCAAAACATCTGGACCAGCAGCGGTGAGGCAGCAAACATAGGTGGAGAAATTGGGGGGCTAAGAATGCATTATTTGGGGAACATAAAAATGCATTTTGTTGCTGCTGGTTATGGGGGGGGGGGCAGCAAAAATGTGAAAAAATACTCCAATTAAAAAAAAAAAAAAAACAAAAAAAACAATATGGCGCTGTACCACATCTCTTGGATCCCCCCAGGCTTGGCTGGCTTTATGCTGTGAATCCTGGACCAATTTTCTGGCACTTGTCGTTAAAAACTCCAAATTTTTATTTTGAGCGCATAAAAACATCATCATGCAATACAAAAAAACATAAAAACGCTACACATTTTGGATGAAACACATCATCCCTCCTCATGGCTAAGGAGCTTTTTTATGTTTTTTTTTTTTTTTTTTTGTATTGCATGATGATGTTTTTAAGCGCTTGAAATAAAAAATTGGAGTTTTTAACCACAAGTGCCAGAAAATTGGTCCAGGATTCACAGCATTATGGGGGTGCCAAGAGCTGGACCCCACAAGGTTGATATTGATGACCTATCACCATATCCTGAGGATGAACTATGAAGGGACGCAATTGCCGGGTCTTCCGTTACTTGTCTTTTTCTTTCCATAGGCGCAGGCGGTCTTGGGATGGATAGCTGCCCTGGCCATCATGCTCACAGTCATATCACTGGCTTTTGTGTTGGATGACTCTCCAGGTTCTTACTCCATCATGGCTGCGCTTTACCAAGGACTTCACCGCACTTTCTGGGCTGTGGCTCTTGGACTGATCCTTATTTTATGCCATGAAGGATATGGAGGTAAAGGATGTGGATGTACAAAGATGTTAATTAGTGTCAATTAGGAGACCCAACAGAATTTGGCGCTATTATATAACTTCTCTATAGCGGTATTGAGAGGTCACTATATGGTACTCTAAGGCTAATTCCAAATCTCATTTTTTGCACATTTGGTGTGTTTGCCAGTAAAGCTCCTCACACTAAATTTGTCCATAACCCCCCAATGCACTCACTGTATGCCGAGTGTCCTATACTGCTACATACCGACAACTGAATACCCTCACTAGAGAGCCCCCGCTTTCTCTCCGCAGGTCACTTGAACACAATGCTGTCTTGTGGAGCATGGAGTTTCCTATCTAAGATAAGCTATGCTTGTTACCTGACCCATCCGATCATTATCATCCTGTACTGCGGCCTGCAGGAGGCGCTCTTCCACTATCAGGATATTAACATGGTGAGTGCCTGTCTGGACATAGCAGAGATGTAGCTGTGGGTGGTGCAGAGGTAGCAGGTGGCAGGGGCGTAGCTAAAGGCTCATGGGCCCTGGTGCAATAGTGCCCCCCACAGTAATAGTGATCCCCAAAGTCCCAACTTATAATTCTCTGCCAGAGTGCACTTGTTAGTAATAGTGCCCCCAACTGTACTAATGTCCCCACTGTGCCCCAGAAGTAATAATGCTTCCAATGTGCCAGTAAGAAGTGCCCCAATAATGTGCCAGTAAGAAGTGCCCCCAAAATTTCACCCCAATAATGTGCCAGTAAGAAGTGCTCCCCACCCATAGATGCCCCCCAAATTATGTGCCAGTAAGAAATGCCCCCAGTGCCCCCATGTGCCAGTAAGAAATGCCTCAGTGCCCGCATGTGCCAGAAAAATGCCCACAGTGCCAATAAAAATGCCCCCAGTGCCAATAAAAATGCCCCCAGTGCCAGTAAAAATGCCCCCTTGTGCCGGTAAAAAAATGCCCATGTGCCAGTAAAAATGCCCCCAGTGCCAGTAGAAATGCCCCCAGTGCCCCCATGTGCCAGTAAAAAAGGGCCCCCCTGGCTTAGGGACCTGGTCGCAACTGCGGCCGCTGCGACCCCTATAGCTACGCCACTGGCAGGTGGCACCTGGGTCTTGGGGCCTGAAGGAACCCAAACATGTGCATAAACTACCGGAGTAGCAAGCATAGCAGATAGAATGGGCCCAACAACTAAGAGGGCCCATCTCTGTGCAGTTAGTGAAGACAATGGAGGGGGCGTTATTTGTGTTGTTTGTGCATTATCCCTGTACTGTGACAGCTTTATATTTTTCTTTCATGACCCGTGATCTCACAGTCTACATGGTAGCCATTTTGTGTGCCTGGGCTTTGATTTCATCGGGACAAGGTGTCATAGTGTGCATTATCCCTGTACTGTGACATCACTACTTGCATTATCCCACATGGTGACATCACTGCTTGCATTATCCCATTATTATGACATCACTGCTTGCATTATCCCACAGGGTGACATCACTGTGTGCATTATCCCACATAGTGACATCACTGTGTGCATTATCCCACATAGTGACATCACTGTGTGTATTATCCCACATGGTGATGTCACTGTGTGCATTATCCCACATAGTGACATCACTGTGTGCATTATCCCACATAGTGACATCACTGTGTGCATTATCCCACATGGTGATGTCACTGTGTGCATTATCCTACCTCTATGACATAACCGTTTTCATAATTTTACTACTGTCACATCACTGTGAGCATTATCCCTCTATTGTGACTTTTGTGTGTGCATCTCACTAATGTGACATCATCGTGTGCATTATCCCACTATTATGACATCACTGTGTGAATAATGTCACTAATGTGGCATCACAGTGTGTATTATCCCACCATTGTGACATCACTGTGTACATCATCCCACTACTGTGACATCACTGCATGTATCAATAATTCCTCTATTGTGACATCCCTGTCAAAAAGGAGCCAGAAAAGGTTAAAAATTAAAGTGTAACTGTCATATTTTGTTTTTTTTATGTGATGTATAGGGGCAGTGATACTGACCATTTTTGTAATATACTTTAATTACTGGAATCATACATTTTTACTAGAAAAATAACTGTAAAGTGGCCCATTTTGAGCCTTAGCAACGCTCCTCTGTCTTCTGCTTACATAACTGTGAAGACTTGCTAACACTGACTGTGTTATGTAAACAGAAGACAGAGGAGCGTTGCTAAGGCTCAAAATGGGCCACTTTACAGCTATTTTTCTAGTAAAAATGTATGATTCCAGTAATTAAAGTATATTACAAAAATGTTCAGTATCACTGCCCCTATACATTACAAAAATAAAACAAAATATGACAGTTACACTTTAAGCATTACTTACCTGATCGGCCATTTCAACACTGCGCCCATCCCCACTGCTATCCACTTCCTGATCCCGGCTCGATACAAGAAATACCTAAAAATGACCACTCAGCTAATCACAGACTAGGCGAGGTCACCACTGCGGCCAGGGGCTGGTTGAGCCGCATTTCCACGAATATCCAGGAAGTGGAGAGCAGTGGGAGCCATTTGCTATCAACGTCTAGGCCTGAAAATAACAACTCTAACCCAAGGATCGATCATGTTTTCCTTCCCGTAGCTCTACCTATTCATTGGACACTCCGTATTGACCTTCATTGTTGGTCTACTGTTGACAGTTCTGGTTGAAAGACCATTTCAAAGGCTGATGCAAATTTAGCTCAAGAAGGAAAGTTCCACACCACACCATACAGGAGGTTTATCATGGACCATACCATCTTGGAATACAACACATAAGAAAACAAAGTTGACTTGAAATCCCAAAAGAAACCACACAAGTGGCACTGTATAACCCTCAAAGTTCGGGTCAAGAATACAACTGGACAGAAATTGGTGGACCGTGAAGTTTTATCTGCTCTAATATGCCGACGCTTCTCAGGTCCTCCTCAATGTTAGTAGAACTTCTTTAAGAAAAATCAGTCACGACTTTGAGGAAAGAAGACACCTCCATGATGGATTTACTCATCTTTTCGTCAAGGTTCAGAATTTTCCAGGTCTCCAGTGGAGAACTTCAAAGAACTCAGAGGACATTTTGTATGACAATTTCCAACTTCACCTTCTTAGTAATTATCTCATGACATCCTAAAAATGACTCTAGAAATGACCAATAGCCACTCTCCATCCAAAGTCAAGGGTTGAATATTTGCAATTATAATGAAACTGCTGTTATAGGAGGCGCTCCAGACTACACATCCAGACTGCTGTTATAGGGGGTGCTCCAGACTACACATCCAGACTGCTGTTATAGGGGGCGCTCCAGACTACACATCCAGACTGCTGTTATAGGAGGCGCTCCAGACTACACATCCAGACTACTGTTATAGGGGGCGCTCCAGACTACACATCCAGACTGCTGTTATAGGGGGCGCTCCAGACTACACACCAGACTGCTGTTATAGGAGGCGCTCCAGACTACACATCCAGACTACTGTTATAGGAGGCGCTCCAGACTACACATCCAGACTGCCTGTTATAGGGGGACCGCGCTCCAGACTACACTCCAGACTGCTGTTATAGGGGGTGCTCCAGAACTACACATCCAGACTACTTTTATAGGGGCGCTCCAGAACTACACATCCAGAACTGCTGTTATAGGAGGCGCTCCAGACTACACATCCAGACTGCTGTTATAGGGGGCGCTCCAGACTACACATCCAGACTGCTGTTATAGGGGGCGCTCCAACTACACATCCAGACTACTGTTATAGGGGGCGCTCCAGACTACACATCCATACTGCTGTTATAGGAGGCCGCTCCAGACTACACATCCAGACTGCTGTTATAGAAGCGCTCCAGACTACACATCAGACTACTGTTATAGGGGGCGCTCCAGACTACACATCCAGACTACTGTTATAGGGGCCTCCAGACTACACATCGGGACTGCTGTTATAGGAGGCGCTGTTATAGGGGGCGCTCCAGACTACACATCCAGACTGCTGTTATAGGGGGCGCTCCAGACTACACATCCAGACTGCTGTTATAGGGGCGCTCCAGACTACACATCCAGACTGCTGTTATAGGGGCGCTCCAGACTACACATCCAGACTGCTGTTATAGGGGGCGCTCCAGACTACACATCCAGACTGCTGTTATAGGGGCGCTCCAGACTACACATCCAGACTGCTGTTATAGGGGGCGCTCCAGACTACACATCCAGACTGCTGTTATAGGGGCGCTCCAGACTACACATCCAGACTGCTGTTATAGGGGGCGCTCCAGACTACACATCCAGACTGCTGTTATAGGGGGCGCTCCAGACTACACATCCAGACTGCTGTTATAGGGGGCGCTCCAGACTACACATCCAGACTGCTGTTATAGGGGGGCGCTCCAGACTACACATCCAGACTGCTGTTATAGGGGGCGCTCCAGACTACACATCCAGACTGCTGTTATAGGGGGCGCTCCAGACTACACATCCAGACTGGCTGTTATAGGGGCGCTCCAGACTACAAACATCCAGACTGCTGTTATAGGGGGCGCTCCACACTACACATCCAGACTGCTGTTATAGGGGGCGCTCAGAACTACACATCCAGACTGCTGTTATAGGGGGCACTGCCAGACTACACATCCAGACTGCTGTTATAGGGGGCGCTTCCAGACTACACATCCAGACTGCTGTTATAGGGGGCGCTCCAGACTACACATCCAGACTGCTGTTATAGGGGGCGCTTCCAGACTACACATCCAGACTGCTGTTATAGGGGGCGCTCCAGATTAAACATCCAGACTGCTGTTATAGGGGGCGCTCCAGACTACACATCCAGACTGCTGTTATAGGGGGCGCTCCAGACTACACATCCAGACTGCTGTTTATAGGAGGCGCTCCAGACTACACCATCCAGACTGCTGTTATAGGGGGCGCTCCAGACTACACATCCAGACTGCTGTTATAGGGGGCCCAGCTACCTCCAGAGACTACACATCCAGACTGCTGTTAATAGGGGGCGCTCCAGACTACACATCCAGACTGCTGTTATAGGGGGCGCTCCAGACTACACATCCAGACTGCTGTTATAGGGGGCGCTCCAGACTACACATCCAGACTGCTGTTATAGGGGGCGCTCCAGACTACACATCAGACTGCTGTTATAGGGGGCGCTCCAGACTACACATCCAGACTGCAGTTATAGGGGGCGCTCCAGACTACACATCCAGACTGCTGTTATAGGGGGCGCTCCAGACTACACATCCAGACTGCTGTTATAGGGGGCGCTCCAGACTACACATCCAGACTGCTGTTATAGGGGGCGCTCCAGACTACACATCCAGACTGCTGTTATAGGGGGCGCTCCAGACTACACATCCAGACTGCTGTTATAGGGGCGCTCCAGACTACACATCCAGACTGCTGTTATAGGGGCGCTCCAGACTACACATCCAGACTGCTGTTATAGGAAGCGCTCCAGACTACACATCCAGACTGCTGTTATAGGGGGCGCTCCAGACTACACATCCAGACTGCTGTTATAGGGGGCGCTTTAGACTATACATCCAACTGCTGTTATAGGGGGCGCTCCAGACTACACAGTCCAGACTGCTGTTATAGGGGTTGCTCCAGACTACACATCCAGACTTCTGTTATAGGGGGTGCTCCAGACTACACATTCAGACTGCTGTTATAGGGGGCGCTCCAGACTACACATCCAGACTGCTGTTATAGGGGCGCTCCAGACTACACATCCAGACTGCTGTTATAGGGGGCGCTTTAGACTATACCATCCAGACTGCTGTTATAGGGGCGCTCCAGGACTAACACATCCAGACTGCTGTTATAGGGGCGCTCCAGACCGCACCATCCCAGACTGCTGTTATAGGGGGCGCTCCAGACTACACATCCAGGACTGCAGTTATAGGGGGCGCTCCAGACTACACATCCAGACTGCAGTATAGGCGCTCCAACACATCCAGACTGCTGTATAGGGGGCGCTCCAGACTACACATCCAGACTGCTGTTATAGGGGCGCTCCCAGACTACACATCCAGACTGCTGTTATAGGGGGCGCTCCAGACTGCTGTTATAGGGGGCGCTCCAGATTAAACATCCAGACTGCTGTTATAGGGGGCGCTCCAGACTATACATCCAGGACTGCTGTTATAGGAGGCGCTCCAGTCTACAATCCAGACTGCTGTTATAGGGGGCGCTCTAGACTACACATCCAGACTGCTGTTATAGGGGGCGCTTTAGACTATACATCCAGACTGCTGTTATAGGGGGCGCTCCAGACTACACATCCAGAATGCTGTTATAGGGGGCGCTCCAGACTACACATCCAGACTTCTGTTATAGGGGGCGCTCCAGACTGCAGTTATAGGGGGCGCTCCAACTACACTCAGACTGCAGTTATAGGGGGCGCTCCAGACTACACATCCAGACTGCTGTTATAGGGGGCGCTCCAGACTATACATCCAGACTGCTGTTATAGGGGCGCTCCAGACTACACATCCAGACTGCAGTTATAGGGGGCGCTCCAGACTACACATCCAGACTGCTGTTATAGGGGGCGCTCCAGACTACACATCCAGACTGCTGTTATAGGAGGCGCTCCAGACTGCTGTTATAGGGGGCGCTCCAGATTAAACATCCAGACTGCTGTTATAGGGGGCGCTCCAGACTATACATCCAGACTGCTGTTATAGGAGGCGCTCCAGTCTACAATCCAGACTGCTGTTATAGGGGGCGCTCTAGACTACACATCCAGACTGCTGTTATAGGGGGCGCTTTAGACTATACATCCAGACTGCTGTTATAGGGGGCGCTCCAGACTACACATCCAGACTGCAGTTATAGGGGGCGCTCCAGACTACACATCCAGACTGCAGTTATAGGGGGCGCTCCAGACTACACATCCAGACTTCTGTTATAGGGGGCGCTCCAGACTACACATCCAGACTACTGTTATAGGGGGCGCTCCAGACTACACATCCAGACTGCAGTTATAGGGGGCGCTCCAGACTACACATCCAGACTGCTGTTATGCATGGTTGGGATTTGACTCTTGGGACCACTGATCACTAGATTATGGGTTGTTCTATGTTGTACACCTCAGAGCTGAGGAATGGATTAGAGATGTACAGACATTCTTCTATATGGTCTACGAAACATACAGAAACAGATAAGCTAGTTCATTTAGCTATGAAACCAATTCTAATGATCACTGGGGGTCTTAATAGTCAGACCCCACCCAATGAAAAATGTATGCAACGCTAATTGTTTATGTTTGGAATATCCCTTTAAATGATGCCCTGTACTTTGCAACTTACATATACAAAGAATTATCTTTCTATGTATACAGTAAAATTTAAACCGTGGTGATAGTAATCCTTACTTTCTTGCTTCATATATATCATGTTTTCAGTCTACTAATATCACTCTTGTGGATGCATGTGATACATGGGGGCAAAATGTAAAGGTCTTCTCTTTAAAAAAAACATATCCCTTTAACAGGACAGTTTAGTGAGTGCAAAAGATTGGGAATGAGTGGTGCTTTTTGGCCTGTGGAAGTCCAGTATTTAAACATGGTGCTCTATCAGAAGCATTTAACCCCTCAGATGCCATGGTCAATTGTGACCATGACATCTAAGAGGCTTTTCCCCTGGATCGTTGAACTCCCAGGTCCCATGTCTGCAATAAAGGGCCAGCTGGGTGTTACCCCTTGGGAAATGGAGGAGGGGGTCTTAGATAGATAGACAATAAAGATAGAAAGACAGACAGATAACTAGATAGATAGATGATATGAGATAGATAGATAGATAGATAGATAGATAGATAGATAGATAGATATGAGGTAGATAGATAGATAATATTACTAAATATTGTTGTGCCAGTCCTCTGTTATTCCTGATCGAAGTTTATGATTGAATTGTCAGCATTCTGCAATAAAGGTCCAGCTGGGTGCTACCAGTGGGAAGAGGGAGGGGGGTGTCCCTGCACAGTCTGATACTGGCAGCACTGATTGGATAATGGCAGAGTGTGCAGGGACACACCCCAACTGGTAACACCCAGCTGGAACGTTATTGCACACTGCTGGCAATTCACTCAGAAACTTCTAGTAGGAATAAGGCTACTTTCACACTAGTGGCATGGTTCTGACATGTCGTAGTTTTATTCAGGCCACCTCTCGGCATGTTTGCTGTGCTGCGGCCGGAACTCTGGCCCGCCCCCATTATAGTGCACTAGTGGCAGCACGGATCCGGCAGGCTGTTCACCAGCCTGCCGGAGGACCATGCTGCTAGTGTGAAAGTAGCCTAATAGAGAAATGGTTCAACAAAGTGTTATAGGAGAAGGTGCTCCAGAATTGTTATTACATGGGGAATGCAAGTAGTTACTACAACAGACATGTCAGGGGAGGAGACGTGTCCTCTTTATTTCCACCCTCAGTCTATCCCTACCAAGAGATGGAGCGGAGCAGGAGGAGACTGATGCGCGGTTCTTACAACAGCTTGTCGCTGTTTTCCAGCTCATCAAATCTGCATTTTTCTCAGTAATTTCAATGTAATGAGCTTCTAATGGCGCATCTTTCAGAATTACTGGTAAGATGTATACCTGGGGTCTGCTTTTCTGTAACTATAGCAAAACTCCACCCTTTCTAAGTCCGTCTCAGGGCAGCATTTTCATTTAATCCACAGCAATAAAGTGCTGCCCTCGAAACACTTTACTTGCCAAAAATTAGCGATAAGAGTGTGAATGTACATTATAGGAAAGGAAAAGCGTTTATTCGTTTTTAATATTCATGCAGCTGCCATAAACTAGAAGGCACTTGGGGGAGCAGCTGATGGCACTTGGGGGGGGGGGAGCTGATGGCACTTGGGGGGGAAGCTGATGAGTTTTTATAAAGAAATATGTTCTTTTATTTAGTTTTTTTGTTATTAGAGTACTCGATTTATTGTTAGATTAATCGACAGAATACTCGATTACAAAAATAGTTGATAGCTGCAGCCCTACTATAAGGCCTTTTCTGCATACTGCTCAGATAAAGGGTAGCTACCATCAGAAAGGGGGATTTCTTTTAAAGAGAGTCTGTTAGCAGTCTTGGCATGCAAAACTGCTGACAGCGCTCGATAGGGGCTGGAGAGAGCAGTGCAAACATACATTTTTTTTATTATCAGGAGTAGTGTCAATATGAAGTTTTATTCTGCCCTAAAAGTTCCCAGCTTCACTGTGCTGCACTCTCTGCATTGAACCCCTCCCCTCTGCTCTGAGTGACAGCTGTAGCATTCAAGCAGGAGACCGCTACAGCTGTCAGTTAGAGGGGAGGAGTAGGAAGCAGCCGATTCACAGAGAAGCTCCACCTCCTGGACATTTGCAGGAGCAGAATCTGGCAGAATAAAACTTCATACTCACATTAACCCTGATAATAAAAGCTACACAAATAAATACCATTTTACAAGCTGAAAACTGGAAATCTGCTTTAATAAAATATTAGATCTACCAGCACTGGACATGAAAATGTCCATTCAACTGTTAACCCCTTAACGCACCATGCCATACATGTACATCACAGTGATTGCACATGGTCAGAAGCTGTGGCTGTCAGAACAGTGGGAGCCTGGCAGTAATTACCAGCTGGATTTCTACTGGCCAGGATCAGATATAGGCCCCATTCACACGACCGTATGAATGGGGCCGTATGTATTCCGCAAAACTGCGGAATACATGCAGCCCCATTCACCTCTATGGGAGCGCACAGCCGCGGCACGGAGACAGCTCCGTGCCGCTGCTCCGCATAAAAAGATAGAACATGTCCTATACTTGTCCGTATGCACGGACAAGTATAGGCATTTTCAATGGGGCCGCCCGGCGTGTGTTCCAAGCGCTGCGGAACACACGCCGGGCGGTCCCCGTATATTTGCGGGTCCGCAATAATGCGGACCCGCAAATATACGGTCGCCTGAATGAGGCCATACTCCGATAGTATCTGATCAGTAGGAATCCAATGTGGGGTCACCACTGATCGCAAGAATGGGGGCTCATTCTCTCTAATTAGAATGGAGTGGCAGT